>CM060067.1:2163452-2678452 GCA_030533445.1 Cyprinodon diabolis | reverse complement strand
TGGTCCCATCATTGTGTTGTAATGTTGATGATCACATTACTAAAATTATGTCTTTAGATGTTCCTCCTACTACAATTAGTCAATTTTTTTTAAATGAATCTACCAGAAACAAGTTATTTTCATCATTTATTTTATATAATGTTTGGTTTTTAATAATCCAGAACAACTCAGAAACACAATGCCTACGCTTTGCATCATTGCTGTTTTTGGAGCTTGGGATTAGTCACCGCTCAGATTTACCTTGCATGTCAAGAGAAACAAAGGAACCTTTTCAGGCAGACTTACCAAAGTTGTTGATTTTCCTCCTACTTATGGGAACCTTGGAAGGTTTAATGGTTCCTAAGGAGACCCGTTTGCTTCATTGGAGGCGGGATTTGCTTCCGGTTTAGAAGTCAGGAGAATATATCTATACTAGACAAAGAAGGGCGCTTACAGATTGACAGGATGTCAAAGTATTTTTCTTTCTTTTATTCTCTATCATAGTAACCCTTCTCTGCATGAAGTGCTGATGTGTCGGCATATTTGATCGGCTAAAAGCCATTTGACTGGATGACTTGAGTGATGATAGAAGGCCAACTTCTATCATAAAGTTTTAAATGTACTAAAGTTTTAAATGGACTTGCTCCTCCTTCTCTGTTCAGCGGCTTGGCACCAAATTTGGCCAAATGGTTGCATCCAGGCTCACAGTTATGGAACACACTGCCAGCTCATGTTAGGGGCTGTGTAACCTACATACGTTTTAAATTCTCCTTGTAACATTGGTTGAAAACTAACCAGACATGTGTTCACAGGTAAATTGATCTGTTTTCATGGGCCTGTTAACCTCATTTTATTGTTAATTTAATTTTATTGTGATTTTATGTTATTGGCATCTTATCTGTTTGTGTCCACTCTGTTCTCTCCTGTAGCGTCTTGTTTAATGTTCACTGTTTTTACCTGCCTTAGGACACCGGATGCAAATTAGCTGTTGTGCTAATTCTGGCATATTTACATTGATGCTTTATGCTGACATGTTGATGAATGTGCATTGTCCGAATTCAAATAAATAAAATAAAAAAATAAAAAAATCCTCATTTTGCAGCTGAATTTTAAAGCCTTGCAGATACCGTCAATATTTGCATTTCAATTTTTATTAAGTGAATTTTGTTACATTGTTTTTTCCAAAGCAAAGAATGTGTGTTGTTAAAAGAACACACATTGGAAAAAAATTGAGAATGACTTTGATATTTTCTCAGAATTAATTTTTAAAAAAATTTTTTTTTTAAGTTTCCACATTTTTTTACATGTTTATTTTCAAATAAATTTTTTTAAACATCTGTTTTTGAAACTGAGCTTTATGAATTGCATTCTTTTCAAATTGTGTTTTACAGTTTGAAAACCAACACTATGCACGCCTTTGACCAATAAAACTGCTGCTGCAAGACCAATAGAAATGCATTTTATAAAACTTAATCTAAAAGAGAAATAAAAACAAATAAATAAAGAACACTTGGATAAATTAAACATGACAAAAGAGAAAAAATAAATGATGCGAAAAATTTAAATCTGAGAAAATCCTCTAATTTACTCTCAAAGCTTATTTTTCTATTTAGATTTTTTTGAAATATATTTCCTTTCTGAATGTTTTTTTTTCTTTTCTTTTTTTAATCTCCATTGACCAGTTTTGTGAACTTATATTTTATTTTATTAATATTTTACTATAAATATATGTGTATATATATATATATATATATATACATACATACATTTGACTGATCAATCTCTGAATGTGGACATGCCTAAAATTTTTAAGCAATAACAAAAAAATATGTATTCGATAGTTAATTAAATAAAATAAATAAATTTATTTAATGCAAATATAAGTAAAATATATACATCTGTTTCATTCAAAATTACATGTATAAATAAATACTGCTATTAATAAATTTTCAATAAATGTTCCACTGAAAATGGTAAATGGCATGTACTTATATAGCGCCTTTATTCAAGTCAGGAATGAAATAAAACAAAATAATTTTCTTTTCGTTTTGTTATATTTCAAGTTTTTCTATTAATTCCAATATATACCAAATACATTATTTATCTATATTATTGTTTTTATTTTGATACTTTACGTATATTTACAGGATGACACCATTTTTCAACTTCTAAAAGTACTTTAAATATGAAATTATTACATACTGTTCAATAAAAGATAAGTGTTTTTGATTAAGAGTAATTGTCATGTGAAAAGAGCAGTATCTTTGAGAACCATCTAGAACATAGCTCTTTGGTATAAATGTATTCATTAACATGTTCGGTGAGAATATCTGAATACATGAATATAAAGAATGCAAAAACCAGCCGTATGTGAAAGAGATGCCCTATTAGGAGGCTAAAGTGTTTTAGAGATAGTGCCACTTTTTTCTCCTTTCTACATTTTAGAAACCAAGAGTAGAAAAAAAACAAGATTAAACTGCATTGAGCTGCGGTGGTTTTAGTTCAGAGTGCTGACTGAATTCAGTGGAAAGAGAAAGTTCGTTATCTCACTGCCCCCCTCCTTCTTTATGTTCTTCTTATAAATGGTTCATCCTACTCAAACAGTGTGACCATCAGTGTTAATGGTCCTCCATACTGTGTTTTCACATAATGCGTCAGGTGGTGGTCGGATATTGCACATTTTCATCATGCAAGCTGCTGCTGTTTCCAGCTGCACAGATGAGCCTGTTGATAATCAACAGACGGGTGCCAAGTTTCTGAATAACACGCGTAATGTTTTAAATGTTTGTGCCCCGGCACCTTCGAATTAGTGAGTACATTTCGGGTTTTGGAGCACAGAGGAAGCGTGCAAAATGTCAGAACGTTGCACTTAGTTTCAGGGAACAGGTGTGTTTGCAGCAGAGAGAGCTAACATCATTCTTTATATGCAAAAGGATGGAATTTAGTATCTTGATGTCATCTAGTGATGCCGTTTGTCTGGAAACAGATTTCATTTGTTTGGGTTGTTTTTTATTAAAAACGATGAGTAGTAGTGTGTATCATTGCAGGCTCTTCTCATTTTAGGTAAAGGCTGCTCTGGCGAAATCTAATAATAGCTTGATGAACAGCAGTGAGACATGGTGAAATTGAGTGCTGGATTGTTTTCTGTCCTTCTGACCCACTGTAAAGTGCAGCAGCTAAATTAGATATCAGAAAACAACCCCCCCCCCCCCCTCCCTCCTCCAGATAAGTTACTGCTGGTTGTCGCTGTTATGTTTTTAGTCCTTTGTTTTCTTCTTTTGTTTTGGGGTATTTGTTTTCAATTTTTTGACTTCCCCTTAAAGCAAAGCAGTTCATGCAGAGCTAGAGATAAGAAAAAAAATCTTAAATTAAGTGGATTTACCCTTCATTTGAGTAGGTAAATGAGAGTTTGCCAATGGAATGAGTATTTTTACTCTCGAAATAAGATAATTTAAAAATGTGCACTTAAAATAAGACAATGCAATAGTGTTTTCTTATTTTAAAATGTAAATTTTCTTGTTCCATTGTCAAAATGTCTCTTTTACCTCCTCAATCCAAGAACCAATGCACTTATTTTAAGAAAAAAATGACGTATCTAGATTTCGATTTCTTCCAGTGCACAGGTCAGTTATCTGATGGTTGACATACGTTCAGTGTCAGTTATGTCAGGTTTCTGTTTCTGTTATGTTTTTTCTTTTGAGTATCCAGTTTTGCTTTGCTCCTAGTTTTCTAGTTTTAGTGGGTAATTCTTAGTATATTGTGTTCTCTGGTTTTTTTTCTCAGTTACTGTCCTAGTCTTGGTTCTGTTATGTTTTCTTTGAGTGTTTTCCGTTTTTATTTTGTTGTGTTCTCTGATTAATTCTTAGCTACTGTCTCAGTCTTGGCTCTGTATTGTTTTTCTTTTGAGTATTCAGTTTTACTTTGCTCAATGTTTTATAGTCCTATTGGTTTTATTCTTATTTTGATTTGTTTTTCTGGTTATTTTCAGTTTCTAGGTTCTGAAAATAACCAGGACTAACGACCCAATCTGCTCTCTTTGTTTAAGTCTCCTTTAAATACTCTCCCTGTTCAGTTCTTCAGTGCTTCAGGCTTCCTCCACTTCGTCTCTCTGAGCCTTCCTTGTTGAGTTCGATTCCCTGATGTCTCCATGGTTTTCTGGTTTGTTTTCTTCTTATTTACCTCTGCCTGCCTGCCTCTGCTTTTGGGTCCTCAACCCTCAAACAAATCCTGACAA
Source organism: Cyprinodon diabolis (assembly GCA_030533445.1). Classification (NCBI taxonomy): domain Eukaryota; kingdom Metazoa; phylum Chordata; class Actinopteri; order Cyprinodontiformes; family Cyprinodontidae; genus Cyprinodon; species Cyprinodon diabolis. The sequence goes on along the minus strand of CM060067.1, from coordinate 2,674,239 downwards.
GTTACTCATAAATCGTGGCGTCCAGCTTATCCAAAACCTCTGAGTAACTTTTGCATAACTTCTGCGTTCTCCAACGCATATCATCATATCTGACGTGTTTCTAACTTCCAGCTACTGTATAATGGCGTATTGACAGGTTAATACTGCGATCAAAGACATCTTTTTATGCAGGCCGGGCGCATCGCTGCCCCCCTCAGGACACTGGCTTGTGCATCATTTCATGGGCATTATGCTGCAGTGCATTAAGCAGAAGTTAGGCTGTCATTGGAAGTATGCTCTGGACTCGTTATAATTACTCTATGCATACGCCCAAAATGGAAAAAATATAGAAAGTTCAGCATTTGCCAGCTTTTTAGGAGAGTGTGGGACGTCGGGCATGTGCTGGATAAATTGTCAAAGTGTGACAGGGACCTAACGTATCATCCGTATTCCACCAGCTAAAGGTTGGGATGTTCATTTTGAGTTGAGCTAAGTATGGAGAAAATTTTATTCCATTATTATTGAAAGCAAAGAAAACATTTTTTTAAATAAACATTTATGAATAAAAAGTACAGATACACTACCGTTCAAAAGTTTGGGGTCACATTGAAATGTCCTTATTTTTGAAGGAAAACCACTGTACTTTTCAATGAAGATAACTTTAAACTAGTCTTAGAAATACACTGTGCATTGCTGATGTGGTAAATGACTATTCTAGCTGCAAATGTCTGGTTTTTGGTGCAATATCTACATAGGTGTATAGAGGCCCATTTCCAGCAACTAGCACTCCAGTGTTCTAATGGTACAATGTGTTTGCTCATTGGCTCAGAAGGCTAATTGATGATTAGAAAACCCTTCTGCAATCATGTTCACACATCTGAAAACAGTTTAGCTCGTTACAGAAGCTACAAAACTGACCTTCCTTTGAGCAGATTGAGTTTCAGGAGCATCACATTTGTGGGGTCAATTAAACGCTAAAATGGCCAGAAAAAGAGAACTTTCATCTGAAACTCGACAGTCTATTCTTGTTCTTAGAAATGAAGGCTATTCCATGCGAGAAATTGCTAGGAAATTGAAGATTTCCTACAACGGTGTGTACTACTCCCTTCAGAGGACAGCACAAACAGGCTCTAACCAGAGTAGAAAAAGAAGTGGGAGGCCGCGTTGCACAACTGAGCAAGAAGATAAGTACATTAGAGTCTCTAGTTTGAGAAACAGACGCCTCACAGGTCCCCAACTGGCATCTTCATTAAATAGTACCTGCAGTAGCCTGTTTTCCCATCACTATAATAAAGCTCCAAAAAAGTAAAAAAAGAAACAATCCACTGGACTTTGTTTCCAGGTTTTAAGACGTTTCTCTTCCATCCAGGAAGCTTTTTCAATTCAAAATGTCAGAAATAGCGTTGAGTTGCAGGTTTTATCCAGCAGCCCAACAAAGCCTGGTTTTAGTTTAGAAAACATGCAAATAGAAACGGATGAACGGGTCCTCCCCTTTGGAATGGGGGTCGTTTGGCTTCTTTTTTAGCCTGCAATGCCCCATACCTGTCTATGTCTCTGAAAGGGGGGACATTAGAGGGAATTGTTGGCCTGGCTAAGTTTTTGGGAATGACCTGGATGACTAAGAATCCACCAGCATACTAGAATATTAGAATAAAGTGTTCCTGAGACCTGTTGTGTCTTGTTAAAACAAAACACCTATTATAACCAACAGGTAGATTAATGTCTGTCTCTCCAGTGGAAACAGAGAATCTCACTAAAACCTCCACATCCTGCAGGGCTGACACATTAAACGCATATAAATTATAATTATAATAAATTATTGTGTTTTTAAGTATCACTTTCGCCATCTCTAAACTAATGGGTAAGTGATAGGAAGTAATGTGGTTAGAAACAAATATTTGACAGGTTTCAGAAGGAAGCCTAATAAAACCAACCTCATTACGGAATAGTGTTGCGTTTCATATCGCTATCATAAAACAAATCCATCACCATTGATACCATGGAGTGGAAGAGATATTATGGTTATAAAATAGCGTATTTACACATAGCCACAGATGGTGCACACATTTTTTTCGCTGTTTTTTTTCACAAATTGAACAGAGTGGGTAGTGTGTGGGACGTTGACATTGGAGCTCACAAAAAACATGGCTGCAGGTTACGATGTCGACTTTGTAGCAGAAGCAAAGCTCTGTTAGGCTAATATTTGGTGTGTGAAGGGGGTTGCTGGTTTCATTGCCCTTTTTTTACCCTCTGGAGATGTAATAAATATGGCTGCTATCACTGTTTGCCTGTAGAGGAGCACCACTGCTGACAGCTCTGTCTTGTAGAGCGTAGGAGTGACCTTGAATCTGTGGCTTTCCTTCACTTGTCTTGGAGTCTTTTGCAAAAGCTTTATTCAAACATTAACAGTACAAATGATGGGAAACCCCCTTCTTTCACTTATTGATCCTAATAGATAAGAGCTGACAGATAAACCAGTGGTGAACTCATCGTGAAAACTCATCCAGGAGGTCAGAGAAAAACTTTTGAAACTCTGCAGGCCTCAGTGTCTGCAGGTAAAGGTCAGATTTCATGCTTTTGTGAGCCTTTAAAAGTCACCTATAGGTAAAAGTATGATTGAATATTGCCTTTAGCTCTATGTGGGTATTAGTTTGTTATGAAATATACATTTTTTCCTCTATGCCTGAAGAGAAACACTTGCCTTCGAAGTGAATCTGCCTCTCCTCGCCTCGCATATCATACCACTTCTAAAGGCTGAACAAAATCTCTGAGAGCTCCTGAGGTCAGAAAACAGATTTTCATGGTTTAGGCGTTAGCTATAAAAGAGATGGTGCAGAATAACTGCTTAAAGATCCCACCCATCAAGTGATTTATGTCCGAATGACATAAGGTCAAAGGTGAAAAGCAGTAATTTTCAGATCGTTGGAAAGAAGTTGAAAACTGGGTTTTAACGTCTTCTCTACGTTTATTATTGGACTAAAGTGGAATAAAATCAGACAAACCAAACAGAGCCCAATTTTCATCAATTGGGGGGGGGGCTCAACTTTGAGCCACAATTGTCGCCCGTTCAGGTTTACTAAAACACCTTGATGATCACTATGATACTAAAACATGGTTTCAGAAACCGAAAGTCATACCAACAGCCAGGGGCGGATTTAGGAAATGTGGGGCCCTAGGCAAAGACAGGCAGGGGGCCCTCTGAATTAAGAAGACACATAAAACAGACCCATTCTCCAGATGTAGAAATGTTAATAGAATAGACATCCATTATCTGTTCTAGGTTGTGTCCCTCTCTTCTTGTCCCTTTTCTTCTTGTTTTCCTCTCTATGTTTTGTACTCAGCTGACTTTTCATGCTGTCTCTAAAGGAATGAAAGATTTTTTCCAAGCACTAAGCTCACTTAGCTGATTGCTCCTTCCTGTGTTTCCAAAAAGGCCAAAGTAAATAACCCAGTCCTTCTTTTCACTGTAGACAAGCCATGATCTGCTTATCTGTTCTCCATTTTTCATTTGGATGAAATAATAGCTGCATGAATCATGACAGCAGACAAGATAGAGGAGAGCAGGAGGCGGGGTTACCAATCTACTTGCTCTGGAGAGCAGAGTTCGCTGCTTTTAGATGTTGTCTCCAGTAGCAGAAAAAAGTCGCTAGATTTGGCGCTAGGAGCTTTTTAGAAATCAAAGTGCTAGAGGGGTCTGAAAAGTCACTAAATGTAGCGACACTAAGTTGGCAACACTGCTCTTCACACCGCTGTTTTCAAATGTTTGCTGCTGTCTGTTTGGACCTTTCTGAACATGTGCAGCAAATGGACTGATCCAATATGGTGGACACTGAAGGGGCGGCTGAGACACACTTAATATTATAAGCGTTCTAATGGAATTTTAGCCATTTATTATCAAAAACATAATCAATGCGCACAAATAAGGAATAGCTGTATTAACCATACATGTAAACAGAGTTTTATGGGGGCCCCAGGAACTGGGGGAGGTATTCAAATGGAGGCGATTTGAATCTGGTTTGGTGAACCGAGCATGGATCTAAATGTTGCAGGATACCGGCTGTAGAGGACTGGAGTTGCTCACCCATGGTTGAGAGGCTCGAATACATTTTGATTAATTCCCCAAAAATCAAAAAGCACTCTTAGCCAACCTCATGAGTAGCAGAAAATATATATAGAAAAGGAAAAAAAACTGCAACCAGTTTGTAAATCATTTAGTAGGTTGTAGAACATAGTCTGTGCAAAACAGTTTTTCCAATCCCTCATCATTCTTCCTCTGGCTACTGCAGACTTGGTTTTTAACAGAAATTGCCTGGTTACCTTGAATTAACCTCAATGAGACAATGTACGACTTGGTAGAGTTTTTTTCCCCCCTGTTGTCTTTGCTTAAATGTTTGCTGTTAAGGCAGCAATGCCTCGCCAAATGGCTCAGGTAATGCCGTGAGCTTCTATCACTCCCATTACAGCTGTCTTGTGTTAAAGGTTAGTTCGCCCTGGATCACATTCACCTCTTAGGGTGAAGTGCTCTTACGGCTTTGTTGTCATGCATGACTTTAAACATACATGTGGCTAAACATTAAAATAGAAGAAAAAAATAAAACTTAAAGTTGGTGACAGACACTGCATGGCAGCTGTTGCTACCAAGAGTAACAGAAGGGAGTAATTAGCTTTTTTTTTTTTTTTTACACAAGCCAGGGTTGGTTTGGATAGATTTTTATTAAAGGAGCATAGTGCCATATCCAGACTTTGTGCTCTAGTTTGCTCTCCAGGCGACACGTTGAAATGACACCAGTGTTGTGTGCAAACTGCTATTTCATCTGCTGTTGCAACTGAGCAGGTGATTCGTTTAGATCAGGGTAACCAATTAAAAATCATCGGGGTCCAAATAAAGAAAATCATCAACCAGTAAAGGTCCGGGGACATTTTTAATTATAATCTGTTACTTTAAACAGAATTTTACGCTAAAATTAAATGCAGGTGTTTATGCATCCATGTTATACATTGACTTTAAGAATATATATTTTCAAAATAAAATAAAATAGTGTTTTTTGAAGTAGAGAACCACAGTTGTTCAGTGTGGTGTATGGACAATTTCCCTATTGACAAATTTTATAAAACACCTTAACTGACCTTTTTTTTTTTCCTTTTTTGTCCTAATTTTGGCAGTGGGCTTTAGGCTGCCCTGCAAGGCTTTAAACCTGGGTTTAAATGGAGACTAAGCCATTCTCAAGCACATATCAAGGTGCTCATTTTGAGCCTGGATCCAGATTTATTGTTGATTCTGTTCATGGTGGAGAATCCTGCTTCACAGCAGCAGGTTGAGCCAAACATCCTCTAAATGTGCAGGATCATCTTTGAGCACCATTTCACTTTTCTTTCACCAGTTCACCGCAGTTCTTCCAGCAGTCCACACTTTCTCTGCTCTCTTTTTCTCATCGTCTTCTCCTTCTTTCCCATCGCCCGGCTTGCCACAGGTTTGCCTGCTGTGTCTAAAAGTAGCAGCAGCAGCAACCCAGACTGACAGCTCATTGGCTCATTTGGATCACGTGCAGCCTGGAGCCCGATGCTCCCCAGGGCTTTACCGTATTAACAGGAGAAGAGGCGCAGGTGAAGTTAGACACTGCCGTCTGACAACATTCGTGTCATGATAGGTTTAAGCGATCTGACCCACATGCAGAGAACCACTCAGAGACCAAGGGAAAAAGTTGAAAAGGTTTATTAAATGTCAATGAATTACAGAAGTAGGATCTGGAACTCAGAGGACTGTTGAACCGGAACTGGAAAGTCTGAAGGGGAGATCACATTGATCAGTTCAGGGGCTGTAGGAAAATTGACTGAGGCTAGAATATCGCTGATGGGGGACTCACGTTTGATGGGGCTCTTGTTAATCCTTGAATCCAGCTTATGGGGGTTAATCCAGAGAAGAGGGAACTCGTTGGAGGGCGGACAGATAGACATGCATAGGACCCAGAGGAGTAATGGAGCGGGCTGTCACTTGGATTTCCGATGAGGACTTGAACGGATCATGTGGAGGCTTTCCCCTGCTCAGTGTGTGCTCAGTAAATCCTTCCAGGGGGAGAAGGTCCAGGTATCCAGTTACACAGGAAGGCTTCCAGCCGAAGAACAAAGACAAAAAACAAGATAAGACTCAGAGAAACAAAGCTTAGGTTAGACTCTGCTCATTTCAGCTAGGCTAGAGTACCCAAAACTGGCGAAAACTCTGGCATTGAGGTAGTGACAGCCCACTGCTCAAATAGTCCTCCAGTAATGATCCAACAAGCCGCAGGTGTGCAGGGAGGCCCAACGAGGACAGGGCACAACCTGGTGGTGGAGGGAGAAAAACACACAAACAACCCACACAAACTGGATTCCTAACAATTAGGCAATTTCTAAATGTTTTAATCAGGTTCCGTGACCTCTGGTGTACAAGCATAATGTCATCTGAGGTAAGAAAGCTATAAATATAGAAGTTATGGAACTGAGAATCTTACGTTTTAGCAAAAAGCGGGCTATTGTCAGGGGAGATCTGACTTCCCTCCATTTGTCAAAAAAACAACAACAAAAAAAACCCCAATATTTACTCCTAACTTATTCCACCACCACTCAGACTCTAGTTTGGGCCTTTTCATCACACTAGGCAATTCTTCGTACTCTGGTGCAGAGGCTGAGGTGCACTTGTGACTCGTGTTCTTTATGAAAAACAGTCTCCCTCGTTCTCTTTCTTATGCGTCCGATGTGGCAGAGATGCAACAAAGCAGCCAAGTGAGCGAGAGCAAGCCCAGAGAAAATAAATCAAATCCCTCACTTATGAGCCCACTAAAGGAGCCTAAAGAGGAAACTGTTAAATAATGAGGAAAACTAACTTTGAAATCAGGCAATGTTAAAGGAATTGATGGGAAATAAAAAGATACCGTTAAAATGTATCAATGCAACATAAAATATTGAAATATATGGCCTATAATTTTTATATTGCTTTATAAAGTCCAAGGTTCCCTCATTCACAAATTCACTCTCATTAACACACTAATAGTGGTGAATCTACATCGTGCCCCAGCAAAGTTGAGTTGCACTGTTTCCAGAACAAACCCCAGTCTGTCATGATCTCCTGACCTGCATCTTTGGATGTTTTCAAGTTGTAATTTTGGGTTTTTAGTTACACTTTGATTTATGTCATTCTACGTTTTTTGAGTCCTTCATTTCACTTAAACTGGGAATACACTTTACTATTTTTTACCCTGTTTTGGCCAATTCTTCAGTCGTGCAAGAATTTTTGATCGGGCCGACTTTCAGGCTGATCATGCGTCATGTAGTGTGGAGGGGGTAACGAGGGGCGATCAGCCTGTCGCGACCACCTCCCCATCAGGAATCGTAAGGTCGGGAGAAAATCATGTTTGAAATTCAGTCGGCCGTCATACGGTGGTTGTGGCCTCAGTGTGCAAACAACGATGCTTCTTATTCCTCTTCCTCTCAAACCCAGAAGCATGGCGGGGGTGTGATTGAAATGGAGTTCTTTCTGTAAAACTGACAGACCGTAGTAGCTACGTTTGCACAGTCATGTCTTTGTCCAAATACGTCGTCGCCTTTTCTTTTTAGGGTTTTCAACACAAAATTGCACAAATTGCCAAAGGCAGCGAGTTTCACTCTAGTGAGCTTCAGATTCCTCTTATACTGGTTTGGCTTTCGGATAGACGAGTCCGAGTAGCGCTATCTCTCTGCGCTCAGTCTGACGCGGTTTTTAGACGTACAGTGTGAGCTGGTAACCTGACTACGCCAGATGGATTTGCTCTGCATATCCATTTGGAAACCTTCCGTTTAAGTAATTTTTGGGATGGTTAGCTGATTGGCCTATGTTGGTGATAGACGGGCCAAATTAACCAATCAGATCAACGAAGCATATGACGTACTAACAGATCGACGACGAAGAGGAGCCAATTGATGGATCAAACTCTTGCCTAAACCAGTCGGGAGAAGAGCAAAAACATCTTTTCCTCTGAGAAAAGCCTCCAGAGCAGTGTTTTGCTCTTCTTTCAGTGAAGAAATACTCTGTAATTCCGATAAAACTTGCTCGATAGCCACGCTAACGCTAGTTTCATCGGCTGAAGCCGCCATGTTCTTTAGACTGAACTGTCGCGCTTCTCGTTGCGTCACACCTCAACCCGCCTCAAAGCCAACGCTGATTGGACGTTCGTTTGGTGAACGGCTCCAAATTTTCTTTAACGGAGAGTCTCCAGACTGATTACAGAGTGAAACCTTGAAAGCTCGCGAGATCAGGATGGTTTCACGAGGCTAGTGAGCTGGTAGATCGTATCAACAACTTTTCGTTACATGCAGCTTTCCGACAGTAAATGAGCAGCAGCTTAGCAGTGAAAATGAACATTTCCATTTATAAAGTGCAGCAGTGATCAAGATGTAAACAGTTTAGGAGAGACATGTTGCAAAAGGCATTGATGTGGACGGTTCAGAGCAGTGTAAAAAAATAAATAAATAGATAGGGTGCAAAATGCAGTAGAAACACTGAGTTGAGTTCTATTTTGGAGATTCACTGTGTATTGAAAATAAGATGTTATCAGTGTGTTGCCAAGTCTTGATTTTTGAGTTGATTTAGAGTTTTCAGCAGTTCAGCAGTCTTATGGCAACGGGGGAAAAGCTGTTACAGAACCTGCTGGTCTCTGCATCGAACGCTGCAAAGCCTCTTCCCAGAGTGGAGCAGGGAAAACAGTCCATGGTGGGGGTGTGAGCGTTTAAATTCCTTAAGTTCAGTCCCTGTTTTATTCCCTTGTTTCTCTGCAAGAAACCATCTCTGCCTCTGCCTCTGCCTCTGCATTTTCCTTCACAAACTTCCACTCATCCTGACACCCAACTCCTGTCCTACCTGCCTGCCTGCGAAAAAAAAACAAAAAGGAAAGAAGACAAAAAAGGAATATATCCAAAGGAAAGAGGAAGAGAAGAAGCAACAATGGAAGAAACCTATAAGTGATTTGTTTCCCTAGAACAAAGGTCTGCAACCTTTATAATCCAAAGAGCTATTTTTCCCTGAGTCTAGCTGAGCAAAAGTCATTTAGAGCTGCATATATTGTGTGACCTTTTCATAAAACACTTGTTTGTGTGTGTGTGTGTGTGTGTTTGAGTGTGTGTGTGTGTGTGTGTGTGTGTGTACTTGTCTAGCCCTCAGGGTGAGGACCATTTTTCCAATTTCACCATCAGATTGAGGACCAGTTGTTGCAAAGTCAGGACATGTTGCTGGTCCACACAAGCTGTTTTGCTAATGGTTAGGTTTAGGGCTAGTGTGTCAATTGGATTAGGGTTAGGGTGAGGTATGCATTGGTAATGGTTAGATTTAGCGTTATATTTAGGGTTTGGGCACAGAAAAGGTTGAAAATGACTGAAAATAAATGGAGGTCAACACATGGTCCTCACCTCTCCATCTCGCGCATCTCTTCCTTCAGCAGTAACATTCCGCTGTTGTTTAGATCCGTCCGTAGTGCTCTGCAGCTTTTTAAACGGTCAAAAATGTCAGTATTTAAAACATTTGGCGATCATAGATGCGGGTTTGAAGTCTAGTTTGTATCGTTTTAAGCGGCATATTCTGTGAAATTGTCAAGAGGAGCTGTTTTTGGCTGCTGCTTTGGAGCATCACCATGGTAACCATTTATTTTTTTAAATAAATTATTTTTTTTAACCATTGTATTTTGAATTGAAAAAGCTTCCTGGATAGGAAGCAAAACGTCATCAAACTTGGAAACAAAGTCCAGCGGATTGTTTTTTAACTTCTTCGAAACTGGTATTTGTTATTATACAACATTAGTTGGTTCTTAGTATTGCTTCAGTAACTTTTATGTCATTGTAGGGGGTCACTTTCTACAAAGAGCCACTTCCTTAAGGCTCCGGAGCCGCAGGTTGCAGACCCCTGACTTAAGATGAGTGAGCTCTCCAACTCAACAACAGCTTCTCTATATATGTGTGTGGAAGACATTGTCCAAAGGTAATGTTATACGTCCTACAGCTCTGTGTCCCCTTACTGGCAAAGACCTTCTTAATGGACTTATCTGATAAAATTAAATGTTTACTATTCAAAATGATCAATAATTAGCATACAACTGAATTGAGTAGTAATTAGAAACAAATAGGATTAATCTTTTATTTTTTGAGGTTTTTTAATGTAGCTGTTCCAAAAAAGTTAAAAATCAATCACTGGACTTTGTTTCCAAGTTTGAAGACATTTCTCTTCCCATCCAGGAAGCTTTTTCAATTCAAAATGTCAGAAATTGCATTGAGTTCCAGATTTTATCCAGCAGCCCAACAAACCCTTGTTTTTGTTTAGAAAACATGCAAATAGAAACGGACGAACGGGTCAGCCCCTTTGGAATGGGGGTCGTTTGGCTTCTTTTTTAGCCTGCAATGCCCCATACCTGTCTATGTCTCTGAAAGGGGGGCTGTTAAAGGAAAGCTTTTGGCCTGGCTGAATAGGCGAATTTGCATGTTTTCTAAACAAAAACAAGACTTTGTTGGGCTGCTGTATAAAGCCTTTTTTTGGAATGACTATGACCTGTATGACTGAGGATCTTCACCAGCATTTATATAGCTGTGTACGCAACTCGTTGTGTTAGATACTTTTCACCAAAAGCCTCGTTCTTAAGGTTCACATTCACATGTAATTTAACATTAGCTAACAGTGTCAAACTTAACATCCCTGATGTAAAAGATTGAACTAAATCACTAAATCAGTTCCCTGATGAAAGAACAAATTGTATGATATATGAAGAAAAGGGTTTACTTTGTCTGCATCAGAAAGACCAGTATGTAGCTGAACCTTCTTTTAGATGCAATTAAAAGTTGATGAACAGTACGGGCCAGTGGTTTTAGACTCACAAGCAGGGGTTGTGCCACAAACAAACTAATTAACTGATAGGGGAAAAAAACCTCTATTTGTCTCCACCCCCACAGGGGATCATCGTCTCCAACCTAAATGTGCCACATAGACGTTTCATATTCTCTAATTAAATATTCATCACTGTGGAAAGTGTTAAAGAGACGAACCGTCGACAGATGACATTACATTCTTCCCTGAATATGCCACTCCCTTTCTTCAAGGCTCTGCAACGTCTAATAAATATGACACTCGCTCTTCATATTCTTTGTTGTATTGCTCTGTTGGCAGAGACTCTACATCCTGTAGGTTTATTACAGCCAGCTCAGAGACACAAACTCAGCCAAATGGATAGGAAAAAAAATACATGATAATAAAGCAGTTAAAAAAAATATGAAGTCACTGTTTTGAGATTTGTGACTTGTGACAGTGCAAAGGGAAATATTACTGTTCAGCACTGCTGCTCCTGTCACACCTTGACGATTTAGTGTATGCCTGACAAACGTAAAATCTGGAAAAATGTTAGTTTAAGCCAAAGACTAAAACAAGTAAAAAAACAAACAAAAAAAAGTTCAGCTTCAGCATGTTGAAAAAAACTTCACTATTGCTTTAAAAAGATAACAAACTGCCAGCTTCTGAGGGTGGTACAGTAGTAGCCATTCAAAATTTCCTCACTTTCCCTGGCTGGTCCCTGGCTGGTCCCTGGCTGGTCCCTGGCTGGTCCCTGCTGGTCCCTTGCTGGTCCCTGGCTGGCCCTTGGCTGGTCCCTGGCTGGCCCTTGGCTGGTCCCTAGCTGGTCCCTAGCTGGTCCCTGGCTTGTCCTTGGTTGTCCCTGGTTGGTGCCTGGCTGGTCCCTGGCTGGCCCTTGGCTGGTCCCTGGCTTGTCCTTGGCTGGTCCCTGGCTTTTCCTTGGCTGGTCCTTGGCTGGTCCCTGGCTGGTCCTTGGCTGGTCTGTGGCTGGTCCCTGGCTTGTCCTTGGCTGGTCCCTTGCTGGTCCCTGGCTGGCCCTTGGCTGTTCCCTAGCTGGTCCCTGGCTTGTCCTTGCCTGGTCCCTAGCTGGTCCTTGGCTGGTCCTTGGCCAGTCTGTGGCTGGTCCCTGGCTTGTCCTTGGCTGGTCCCTTGCTGGTCCCTGGCTGGCCCTTGGCTGTTCCCTAGCTGGTCCCTGGCTTGTCCTTGGTTGGTCCCTGGCTGGTCCCTAGCTGGTCCCTGGCTGGTCCTTAGCTGGTCTGTGGCTGGTCCCTGGCTGGTCCTTGGCTGGTCCCTAGCTGGTCCCTGGCTTGTCCTTGGTTGGTCCCTGGCTGGTCCTTGGCTGGTCTGTGGCTGGTCCCTGGCTGGCCCTTGGCTGGTCCCTAGCTGGTCCCTGGCTTGTCCTTGGTTGGTCCCTGGTTGGTCCCTGGCTTGTTCCTGGCTTGTCCCTGGCTGGCCCTTGGCTGGTCCCTAGCTGGTCCCTGGCTTGTCCTTGGTTGGTCCCTGGCTTGTCCCTGGCTGGCGCTTGGCTGGTCCCTAGCTGGTCCCTGGCTTGTCCTTGGTTGGTCCCTGGTTGGTGCCTGGCTGGTCCCTGGCCGGCCCTTGGCTGGTCCCTGGCCGGCCCTTGGCTGGTCCCTGGCTGGTCCCTAGCTGGTCCCTAGCTTTTCCTTGGTTGGTCCTTGGCTGGTCCCTTGCTGGTCCTTGGCTGGTCCCTGGCTGGCCCTTAGCTGGTCCCTATCTGGTCCCTGGCTTGTTTCTGGCTGGTCCTTGGCTGTACCCCTAAAATTCCTTTTTAAGCAATATTACGACACTATAATATGACACTCGCTCTTCATATTCTTTGTTGTATTGCTCTGTTGGCAGAGACTCTACATCCTGTAGGTTTATTACAGCCAGCTCAGTGACACAAACTCAGCCAAATGGATAGGAAAAAAATACATGATAATAAAGCAGTTAAAAAAAATATGAAGTCACTGTTTTGAGATTTGTGACTTGTGACAGTGCAAAGGGAAATATTACCGTTCAGCACTGCTGCTCCTGTCACACCTTGACGATTTAGACAGTGTATGCCTGACAAACGTAAAATCTGGAAAAATGTTAGTTTAAGCCAAAGACTAAAACAAGTAAAAAACAAACAAAAAAAAGTTCAGCTTCAGCATGTTGAAAAAAACTTCACTATTGCTTTAAAAAGATAACAAACTGCCAGCTTCTGAGGGTGGTACAGTAGTAGCCATTCAAAATTTCCTCACTTTCCCTGGCTGGTCCCTTGCTTGTCCTTGGCTGGTCCCTTGCTTGTCCTTGGCTGGTCCCTTGCTGGTCCCTGGCTGGTCCCTTGCTGGTCCCTGGCTGGTCCCTTGCTTGTCCTTGGCTGGTCCCTTGCTGGTCCCTGGCTGGCCCTTGGCTGGTCCCTGGCTTGTCCTTGGTTGGTCCCTGGTTGGTGCCTGGCTGGTCCCTGGCTGGCCCTTGGCTGGTCCCTGGCTTCTCCTTGGCTGGTCCCTGGCTTCTCCTTGGCTGGTCCCTGGCTTCTCCTTGGCTGGTCCCTAGCTTGTCCCTGGCTTGTCCTTGGCTGGTCCCTGGCTGGTCCCTGGCTGGTCCTTGGCTGGTCTGTGGCTGGTCCCTGGCTGGCCCTTGCCTGGTCCCTAGCTGGTCCTTGGCTGGTCCTTGGCCGGTCTGTGGCTAGTCCCTGGCTGGCCCTTGGCTGGTCCCTAGCTGGTCCCTGGCTTGTCCTTGGCTGGTCCCTTGCTGGTCCCTGGCTGGCCCTTGGCTGTTCCCTAGCTGGTCCCTGGCTTGTCCTTGGTTGGTCCCTGGCTGGTCCCTAGCTGGTCCCTGGCTGGTCCTTAGCTGGTCCCTGGCTGGTCCTTAGCTGGTCTGTGGCTGGTCCCTGGCTGGTCCTTGGCTGGTCCCTAGCTGGTCCCTGGCTTGTCCTTGGTTGGTCCCTGGCTGGTCCTTGGCTGGTCTGTGGCTGGTCCCTGGCTGGCCCTTGGCTGGTCACTAGCTGGTCCCTGGCTTGTCCTTGGTGGGTCCTGGTTGGTCCCTGGATGGTTCCTTGCTGGTCCTTGGCTGGTCCTTGGCTGGCCCTTGGCTGGTCCCTGGCTGGCCCTTGGCTGGTCCCTAGCGGGTTCCTGGCTTGTCCTTGGTTGGTCCCTGGCTTGTTCCTGGCTGTTCCCTGGCTGGCCCTTGGCTGGTCCCTAGCTGGTCCCTGGCTTGTCCTTGGTTGGTCCCTGGTTGGTCCCTGGCTTGTTCCTGGCTGGTCCCTGGCTGGCCCTTGGCTGGTCCCTAGTTGGTCCCTGGCTTGTCCCTGGCTGGCCCTTGGCTGGTCCCTAGCTGGTCCCTGGCTTGTCCTTGGTTGGTCCCTGGTTGGTGCCTGGCTGGTCCCTGGCTGGCCCTTGGCTGGTCCCTGGCCGGCCCTTGGCTGGTCCCTGGCTGGTCCCTAGCTGGTCCCTGGCTTTTCCTTGGTTGGTCCTTGGCTGGTCCCTTGCTGGTCCTTGGCTGGTCCCTGGCTGGCCCTTAGCTGGTCCCTATCTGGTCCCTGGCTTGTTTCTGGCTGGTCCTTGGCTGTACCCCTAAAATTCCTTTTTAAGCAATATTATGACACTATAATATGACACTCGCTCTTCATATTCTTTGTTGTATTGCTCTGTTGGCAGAGACTCTACATCCTGTAGGTTTATTACAGCCAGCTCAGTGACACAAACTCAGCCAAATGGATAGGAAAAAAATACATGATAATAAAGCAGTTAAAAAAAAAAAATGAAGTCACTGTTTTGAGATTTGTGACTTGTGACAGTGCAAAGAGAAATATTACCGTTCAGCACTGCTGCTCCTGTCACACCTTGACGATTTAGACAGTGTATGCCTGACAAACGTAACATCTGGAAAAATGTTAGTGTAAGCCAAAGACTAAAACAAGTAAAAAAACAAACAAAAAAAAGTTCAGCTTCAGCATTTTGAAAAAAAACTTCACTATTGCTTTAAAAAGATAACAAACTGCCAGCTTCTGAGGGTGGTACAGTAGTAGCCATTCAAAATTTCCTCACTTTCCCTGGCTGGTCCCTTGCTTGTCCTTGGCTGGTCCCTGGCTGGTCCCTGGCTGGTCCCTTGCTGGTCCCTGGCTGGCCCTTGGCTGGTCCCTAGCTGGTCCCTAGCTGGTCCCTGGCTTGTCCTTGGTTGTCCCTGGTTGGTGCCTGGCTGGTCCCTGGCTGGCCCTTGGCTGGTCCCTGGCTTGTCCTTGGCTGGTCCCTGGCTTGTCCTTGGCTGGTCCTTGGCTGGTCCTTGGCTGGTCCCTGGCTGGTCCTTGGCTGGTCCTTGGCTGGTCCCTGGCTTGTCCTTGGCTGGTGTGTGGCTGGTCCTTGGTTGGTCCCTGGCTGGTCCCTGGCTTGTCCTTGGCTAGTCCCTTGGCTGGTCCCTGGCTGGCCCTTGGCTGGTCCCTGGCTTGTCCTTGGCTGGTCCCTGGCTGGTCCTTGGCTGGTCTGTGGCTGGTCCCTGGCTGGCCCTTGCCTGGTCCTTGCCTGGTCCCTAGCTGGTCCCTGGCTTGTCCTTGGCTGGTCCCTTGCTGGTCCCTGGCTGGCCCTTGGCTGGTCCCTAGCTGGTCCCTGGCTTGTCCTTGGTTGGTCCCTGGCTGGTCCCTGGCTGGTCCCTGGCTGGTCCTTGGCTGGTCTGTGGCTGGTCCCTGGCTGGCCTTTGGCTGGTCACTAGCTGGTCCCTGGCTTGTCCTTGGTTGGTCCCTGGCTGGTCCTTGGCTGGTCTGTGGCTGGTCCCTGGCTGGCCCTTGGCTGGTCCCTGGCTTGTCCTTGGTGGGTCCTGGTTGGTCCCTGGCTGGTCCCTTGCTGGTCCCTGGCTTGTCCTTGGCTGGTCCCTTGCTGGTCCCTGGCTGGTCCTTGGCTGGTCTGTGGCTGGTCCCTGGCTGGCCCTTGGCTGGTCCCCGGCTTGCCCTTGGTTGGTCCCTGGCTGGTCCCTAGCTGGTCCCTGGCTTGTCCTTGGTTGGTCCCTGGCTGGTCCCTGGCTGGTCCTTTGTTGGTCCCTGGTTGGTCCCTGGCTGGTCCTTGGCTGGCCCCTGGCTGGTCCCTGGCTGGCCCTTGGCTGGTCCCTGGCTTGTTCCTGGCTGGTCCTTGGCTGTACCCCTAAAATTCCTTTTTAAGCAACATTTGCACTAAAATATTCTTTCTGTCAGGATTTTGTTAGGTTTATTCTTTTATACATCATGTGCATTGCTACTTTGTTAGCCAGATAGAGAGAGTAGAAGGCCTTCCTTCACATTGTGGATGTCACTGTGTGTAAGTGGGTCATCTAAATAGGACAGCTTTCTTGTCTTTTAAAGATACACAGGTTATGGGCACATCTTGGAGCCGGACTGATTGAGGAGAGCTATCTGTAATCCTTGGGCATGGATGGCGTGTCAGTTTCTGATACGGACAGCTAAGCATCAGCCTGGTGCAACACATAGACTCATGAGCTATAAGAAGGAGAAGATTACCTTGTTCGGGGCTCAATCTTTGCCGGACGCTCGCGCACGTGATTTTTTTTTGAGCCCACAGCTGTGCAAGCTCCAAGCATTTTCTCTGTCCTATAACGACCTGATCTGGAATAAACTCTGTTACTTTTTTACTCCTGTTTTTATAGTTTTTTTTTAATATGGTTTTAACCAGTTTGAGTTAAGAGTAGTAAGTAACTTGCTCCCAGGAAAAGAACCGGTGGGGAAGCCCAGAGGCTTAACTCTTATTTATGGTTAATGTGTCGGTGTGGTCTTACATGGGCATATTTTTCGCATGGCACACCTAAGAAATTTGTAACAACGCAGAAAGATCTTTGTGGAAAACATGCAGCTTCTACTTGCGACCATTTCTTGCCAGTGTGAAGGTTCATCAATCCCATCAGAGATTGGCTGGGGCAATACTGGCTAAGCCTAGCAGGTAGGAGATGGGGTTGGTTTCTTACAGCCTGTTAATATGATTGTTTCCACCAATCTGCTTTGTTAAATGAATTTATTCTGGTGCATATGTTAATTTTCAATTTATAGCAATCATTTATGCTTATAGAAGAAGCAACCTTTTTAACAACTGATTTACAGAGTGACTGGAACTGCTCTTTCCTTTATTTAATTGTTAAGACATAAAAAATTTTTTAGGGAGCAAGATGTATCTCACTCTAGTCAGCCTTCTTAAAGAATAGCCTAATGTTAGAATAGACATTAAACTATTGTTAATTTTGTTTGATCAGCCCAGACTACACTACTGATGGAAATGTTGGTTGTTGTTTGTGTCTATGTTTGTGTTCTGTTGTTTAAGTAACATCCATGGTTCCAGCCTTGACAAAATATTACACTACATGTAATATTTTGCTGAAGGACACCGTTCTCATTCCATTCGAAAATATTTGCCACATACAGAATGAAGATTATAACTGTATATCCGGACAGAGGAACTGTCTTAATTAGATAAACTATTGGAGAAAACGTCAGTTCTGACACGCAACAGGCAGCTATTATTAAGGTGTAATAAACTCACACATCAATGATAATTATCCCAACACTAGTCTCTAATTCACCCCTTTTGGGACTTTAAGTTTATAGATTTCACTATCTATGTAATTCTGTTCTGTTTATCTTTAGTTTATTTGTTCCATTTCGTGTTATATTTAAACCAGTCATTACTTACTCTCTGTTGCCCCCTTGTGCCTGTCTCCTTTTCCCCTAGCTCCCTTCTAGTCACTTCCAACCACACCTGCTCAATATTATCTGATTACCCCAGTCTTTGTTCAGTCTCCCATATATACTCTCCCCGTGCAGATCTTCTGCTGGTTCCTTGATGATTGTTAGTTGCTTCCTTGTCTCTGGTATTCTACGTGAGTTTTCCCTGATGTTTGCTGATTTTTTGGTTCTCAGTATTTATGTGTTTTGGATGTTTGCCTCAGTTTGCATTAAATGTACAATAACTCATCTCTGCTTTTGGGTCCTCAAGAAACCTCACCCTCCTTGTTGACATAATCAACAGAGATGATGTGACACCGTGCTGAACATAGTGATGGGTTAATGAAGCATCTGGAAACCTTTTGACACATTGCCAAAGTGTATTGATACTGTGTTCATACTGTCTCACAGAATACTGACACCTGCTGGACATTTAAAGACACTACAGGCAGCTCATTTGACAGACTAAACTGAACTGATTTGATGACCGAGTACAAGTTATTGTAGGTTATATTGCATTATTTCATATCTATGTTTAAATTGAAAATATCTTTAACCCGTGAAAATTTAGGGGAAAATGTGAATGAGGATGCTTGTTGACTAGGATTTTAAATCATATTTTCAAAACAATATGTGCAGTAAAAACAGTAAATAAACTAAAAGTCATTGTTAAATTAACTTTAATTCAGAAAAGCTGAGTGATAACTGAAAGGAAAGGTATTATACAAGAAGAAAATTTAAATAAATCCACAACGGCTGAAATGTTCCTATTGCTTTTAGGCTACAAAATGTTTGATTATATCAATGACAAAGATCACGAGACGAGATCAGGATGGCCTCGCGAGGCTTTTCCCCAACACACCTGAATCAAATGTGCTGGTTGCTACCAGTCCTTTGAGTTGAATGACATGCTCAGAAAGTTCAGCCATTAATATTGGAGAGAAGATGCATCTAAAAGCTGCAGGAAGGTAGCTCTGGGTCAGACTTGTACACTTTCAACACAATTGCTCTTGAAGAACATCTAAATATGTTGCTCTTTAGGACATGCTTCTTAATTTTGGAGTTAGTTTTGAAATGAACGGGATAAGGAAAGCTTTTCATTTTGGTTTAACTTTTTGTTCACTATCCATGATAGACTTTCTCTCAACAATTCATCAATTTAATTTCTTATTCATGAAATAACATTTCTTATAATTCTCTTGCAGTGCCTTCCATTTCAGTCAGTATTATCCAAATCCTTTGTGTTATTACTGGAGTGAGATAGGAGTTACTCTAAAACCTCACTGTTTTCAGTTTGTTTTTTGTTTTACTTGATTCTGTCCATATTTTTTCATTGGTCTAACTTCTGACGAACCCCTCCACCACGGGGAGGTCTGCATTGTTGAGGTAGGTCCCTTGTTTGCCTGTCTGTCACTGTAAAAATTTCCATATAAGGCCGTTCAAACTGCAGGGAATTTGCAGGAGCTGAGAATGGCGCTGATGCCAGACTATAGGAGGAAGAAATTGAATTAACATATAACCCAGGAGAATTTTTCTCTTCTGCACACAGCAAAGAAAATTAGAGTCTTAAAGAACAGGGCAGAAATATTATCCTAATTATAATGACTGACACCATACTGTGTTACATATGTTGGTAGCCCCAAATGAGATTGTCCTTTAAGGAAAAAAGTGAAGAAGAATGTACTTGAAGCCTTTTTTTTTTACACAATTTAAAGGGTATTTAAATAAGTCTCGTTGCCTGCAGTCAAAATGTGATGGGTGAACAGAGCTTAAGGTGAATACTAATTTTCAGGTTTAAGATTGTTTGATAAGACAGATTCTCCCTAATGCTCAAAGACGACCTCCTACTTTCCCATTGCTTTCATACATAGTAATGTGGATAGAACGGAACCTTATGTGCATTCAGAGTCGACCCAAAGTGTTGGTCTAAATATGTTGTCATTTTGCTAATGATTTAAACACTACCATTTGTGATTATCTGTTTTTTTCTCATAGTAGCTTCATCTGGTCTGTTCCTGTTTGGCTGTGACTCCATCCTGGAGAGAAATATCAGCTGTGCTGCTGCCATCAACACCTTTGTTTCTAGATGTTGGAGCTTGGCCTGTTTTCCAGTGTAGTCCTGTTTCTCTGACTGTGACTAACTGGATGTGCTCTCTTCATCCTCTGACATGGGAGCTGGCTCGGAGCTCGTCTGCCTGGCTGTGTGTTTCCTGGACGGGGCCGCCTGTGGAGCTGGTTGACAGTTGCCTTTTGTATCTATGCTTCTTTTTCTATGTCTGCTTCTTTCTCCTTGAACCCCAGTGGGCCTCAGCAGATGGCCGCTCACACTGAGCCTGGTTCTGCTGGAGGTTTCTTCCTGTTCAAAGGGAGTTTTTCCTCTCCACTGTCGCTACAAGCATGCTTAGTGTGAGGGATTGCTATAGAGTCAACAACACAAATGCAAGTGATTATCTACTGTTGCCATATGCACATGTCTTGAGATTACATGTGTTGTGAATTGGTAGTATATAAATAAAATGGATATAATGGAACTATATATTCTTTTAAAAGTCAAACAGACCAGAGGGCTATGCTTAATACTGATAAACAGATCTACGCCAATGCAACCTTTGTGGTACAAACATGTAACATAGAGTGCTTCACTTCGTTGGTCTGTGTCTGAATTCGCTATAAAAATTGCCGCAATGAGATTTAATTCCATCAGTTCTTCAAAAAGCAAAGTGGCTAAACCAAAGGCAGAGTTAAGCATGATTTGTTATGAAGCAGCTGGGAGCCACTGCCATTCTCTGTGGGCTTTTCATCCTGTTTACCTCGATCCATCCTAATTTAACCACCTTTCTTCCTCCCCATGCCTTTCCTTTCCTCAAAGGATCTAATTGCTGCCGATATTCCTCGGTGTAACAAAGGAATGGCTTTATTATGAACAAGGCTCGGTGTCACAGTGTGGATTTGCGTATTTTGTTATTAAAAAGTTGACTTATGAGTCACCCTGCTCCTATTCTCAAATAATGAGTCACTTTTTCAATGTAAAAGTTCAGTCGGGGTTATAGCCGGAAGCTCATGCTATTTTGAAACAAATTTAAAAAGAATCAGAAAGCCTGTTGATTTTCTGTATATTAAGCATGCTAGGTATACATCCCTCCTCAGTCAGGTGTGTCCAAAGAGTGCTCTAGGGGCCACAAATGGCTCTATGGAGTAATTGTGGGTGGCCCTAAAATTACAAAATGTGCACCTATTTTTTTATTTAATAAAATATCTGAGACTCTTCAGAATCAGAAATACTTTAATAATCCCAGAGGGAATTTACTTTTGTTACAGGCTTCAGTTACAGTTTTATACAATATATACACACATCCAACTATACAATATAATAAAGATAAAAAATAAGAATAAAAAGAGATAAAATATATACACATATAGCTCTTCTGTATATATATCTGTAGGCAGTGGTGACAAAAGTAAACATTTGTTAAGCAGAAGTATAGATCCTGCAGATTAAAAACACTCTGGTAAAAGTTGAAGTATCAACTTGACCTCTTTACTCAAGTAAAAGTGAAAAAGTATGTGCTCCAAAAACTACTTGAAGTATAAAAGTATAAAGTAACCTTTAAGAAAAACAGCCAGATGAATATGAATTGAAAGCTCAATTTTAGAATGAGGGAGGTCTTGTTGGTCTCCGTCTCCCGATACGCTCTCGCCTGTGTCCGACCTTTCAGACATTTCAACATCTTTTTCTGAATCCCACATTGTAGCATGGCATAGACAATTCACGTTAGCAGTTTGAAGAACACCTGCTTGCTTCTGATGATTTCCTTTAGCTAACCAATGAGTGTTTGCGTTCTATGACTCATCCAATGACACTAGTTTTCACTAGATGTGGGTGGAGCCAATGATCTGCATTGGATGGAGCACATGACGGGAAATAAAGATTTGTAAACATTAAATAGGGGCTAACCGATTAAAAATCAGCGGGGTCCAAATAAAGAAAATCATCAACCAGTAAAGGTCCGAAGACTTTGTTAATGATCTGTTACTTAAACAGAATTGAACACTGAAATAAAATTAGGTATTTATGCATCCATGTTATACATACAATTTTGACAAGTAAGAAAATAAAATAATATACAAATTGCCGAAAATTGCATCCCTTGCTATCTCAGAGGAGTTGACACTTGTATGACTGCATTCTTGCATATCCATCAGTAGTCAAAGGAAAAGGGTCAGCAAATGCAAATTCTGCCCTGTAAAACAATGACCTGAAGCCTCATTTGGAGCTTTAAAACAGGCTTTAAAAAAAAAAATTGATAATTTGCTGCTGTAATATTATAGATATTTTAGAATAAAAAGATAGCAGATGTTTATAATCAAATAATAACAGAAATACAATTATGGAGCATTCAGTATTGTAAGAAAACCCACACTGTTTCTGAATAAATACATTATTCATTTTTGTTAAGTTCTGTTCCGTTTGTCTCCTTCCTTGTAGGTGTGAAATGTCCCATGCTCCTTAATGCAACATAGCTATCTGACGCTGGTGAATGCATCAGACTGGTCTGTGAACGCTATGCTGTGTAGATCCACGTTTGATTTTCCGCTTAAGACAAAGCTTTGCAGTTTCAAAACACATGTCGGCTTTCACTGTTTATAAACAAGAGACTACAACAAATAAATCGCCCGTACCTCGGACAAAATCTTTGGATTTAATGTTGTTCATAACACCTGTACTGGGGATGCGTATTTCGGCAGGCAGGAACTTTTTGGCATAACATCGGACCGAAGTTCGCTAATCCGTGACCTCTGCATTTTACCGAAGACAAGAGTAACGAGTATCGTGTTTAAAACCACGGGGCGAGCTGAATCACTTGAGGGAGGCGTTATAGAGGTTGATGACCACAGGTAGGAATGATTTCCTGTGGCGCTCTCTGGTGGATAGGAGGAGTTTACCGTTAGTCACACTTAAAGCTGAGGAGTTTAGACCTTCATTATTTTCTTCTTCCTGTTAATAGAAATGTGCATATTTTTATATTAATGTGCAGAATAAAAAAATTAAGCAATTAACAATATAATAATTTTGCCTTTAATTAGAAAAAGGCTTCTATGTGTTTTAAATCCTATAATTTTGGCCAATGGTGCACAAAGACAATGTTGTGAAGTAAAAGGAAAGCAATACATAGTTTTAAAAATATTTACCAAAGTAAAAGGTAAAATTTACAGATAATTAATTATCTTTTCTTTTGTACAGTTGAACCCTTTAGGTTTAGTGTCCCTTAAAGCCACCAGAAAACTGAACAGTGTCCCTCTGTATTTTGGATTTTAATAGCTCAGCGTATTCTCAGCATTAGTTCGTATGAAATCGTACGAAAAGTTATGCACCGTAATTTCGTACATTTTAGACGTTTTTGTCGTGATATTTCGTCGTATTTTTATGTCTTGCCTCGAGACAAGATATCCTTGCGCATGCGCATCTTACGCACCATTGAATAAGATAGAATTTAACATACAATTAACCCTAACCCTGACCCTCACCCTAACCCTAACATACAAAACAGCAAGCAACCTAGTTAGAGACATGAAGAAGTAATTATTGCACTGTTTTTCCCAGTTTTACGTCCGTCCGCTGATCTGCTTTTTTCGTCTGTCTGGTTGCGCATGCGTACTGATGTGTTTTTTCGAGGAAAAACGTCAAAAACGTACCAAATACTGTGCATAACTTTTCGTACGATTTCATACGAACTGATAATGAGAATATGTTGAATAGCTCCTGAGTGCCATCCAAATCAAATAAATAAAATGTCAAATGTTTGTGCTACATTTGTGCAGTGAACATTTTTGTTTGTGCTGCTTTGTTTTTATTTTTTTAAAAGTTCATACCTTTTGACCGTAGTGCTACGGCAGTGACGATAATCTTGCAACTTTATGGGGAAGTATTTCTAGCAGAGGTGTCAAGTAACAAAGTACAAATGCGTTGTTATCTTAAGTAGAAATGTTTGCAATCGCTATAGTAATTATTTTTAGACAACTTTTTATTTCTACTCCTTACATTTAAAAAACCGAGTTGCTAGTTTTGTTTCATTGAAGCTAAATTTCATTAAAGCCTGTTGGTATTTAAAAACAATAAAAACCATCAAAATAATTTGTTTCATCCAGACAATTAATTTCTTTGTGGTTGGACTCGGTGCTGCCCCAACTTGTTGCTCACCACATACCAAAATAAATAGTTTTTCAAGATGATGCAAAGTTAAATTTGACACTGTTACCATTAGTTATAAAACTAAGAAAATGAATTCTAAGGAAGTTATCATCCAGAATTGGATGATAACTTTTCCTTTAACAGGGTAGAGCGGTAAAGCCTCTGTCCTCAAAGTCGTAGGGAATTCATATTTAAATGTCAAATCATTCTGGCTTAAACATGTATACAAATGTATTCTTTATCAGACCGTATTGTCCCAAAAATTTGAAAATTTCTATTTAGAAAAAAAATCCTGTTTTAAAATCTGTATTTTTTTTCTTGTTATCTTCTGCAGGCCAGTTAGTTCTACGTCAGCCTGAACACCTAAATTCGGCCAATCATATATCAACGGTCATCTGTCAATCAAATGTTTTCGGTCATAGCATCTTGATTCATATGTCGCAGCTAATATACGCAACGGTTGAAATCAGAATCGTTTCCTTTCCCATTGAGTTGCGTCCCAGTGTTCACGGGGATGGACGTCTGTGTCTTCGGCAGGCGTAGAGCTAACAGAACTGGCAGCGTTGCGAGGCAAGGGCTCAAACATGTACGGCTGGAAGCCTTCTACACCAAACCAAGCTTCTGCCGCCCTGGCGTCCTCTTCCACAACATCTTCGTCCCCGCTTTCCTCCTCTAAATAAAAAATGGATGATGGAGGAGACTCATCCACGACCTCCGGCACTAAACTCTCCTCCTCTTGCATGTTTCCGCTGTCCATAGCGTTCCTTGACAGCGTCGTTTCTAAGTCACCAATTTAGTGCTACTTGGTCCCAATGGAATTTCCCATTGGGAACCTGCTAGCACTAAGTTGCTAACTGGTTAGCAAGATGCTTCCGACAAACCGGCCACAACTAAAATGGCTTGCGAACCTTCTGTCTCAACAATCCCGCCCCCTTGATAATCGACCAATCACATTCATTTCATCGAGAAATCGGAAATGCAACGATTGGAACAGCCGCTTCCCTACGACTTTAACAGTTTTTCCTGCATTACTTTTATACTTTAAAAAAGGTACTTTTACATTTTTACTTGAGTGAAATGCTTAAGTTGGTCCTCTAATTTCAACAAAACAGTAGGATTTATACTTCTATTGGAGTAATAAACATTAATACTTTTGACACCTCTGATTTCTAGACGAGTTAGTAAGAGGAGATGAAGAGAGAAAAATTAGTGTTGCACCAATACCAGTATCGGGCAGGACCCCGATCCAGCACATCTTCTTCATATATCCTTCATATATATATACACTATATTGCCAAAAGTATTTGCTCACCTGCCTTGACTCACATATGAGCTTAAGTGACATCCCGTTCCTAATCCATAGGGTTCAATATGACGTCGGTCCACCCTTTGCAGCTAGAACAGCTTCAACTCTTCTGGGAAGGCTGTCCACAAGGTTTAGGAGTGTGTTTATGGGAATTTTTGACCATTCTTCCAGAAGCGCATTTGTGAGGTCGCACACTGATGTTGGACGAGAAGGCCTGGCTCTCAGTCTCCGCTCTAATTCATCCCAAAGGTGTTCTATCGGGTTGAGGTCAGGACTCTGTGCAGGCCAGTCAAGTTCATCCACACCAGACTCTGTCATCCATGTCTTTATGGACCTTGCTTTGTGCACTGGTGCACAGTCATGTTGGAAGAGGAAGGGGCCAGCTCCAAACTGTTCCCACAAAGTTGGGAGCATGGAATTGTCCAAAATGTCTTGGTATGCTGAAGCATTCAGAGTTCCTTTCACTGGAACTAAGGGGCCAAGCCCAGCTCCTGAAAAACAACCCCACACCATAATCCCCCCTCCACCAAACTTTACACTTGGCACAATGCAGTCAGACAAGTACCGTTCTCCTGGCAACCGCCAAACCCAGACCCGTCCATCAGATTGCCAGATGGAGAAGCGCGATTCGTCACTCCAGAGAACGCGTCTCCACTGCTCTAGAGTCCAGTGGCGGCGTGCTTTACACCACCGCATCCGACGCTTTGCATTGCACTTGGTTATGTATGGCTTGGATGCAGCTGCTCGACCATGGAAACCCATTCCATGAAGCTCTCTGCGCACTGTTCTTGAGCTAATCTGAAGGCCACATGAAGTTTGGAGGTCTGTAGTGATTGACTCTGCAGAAAGTTGGCGACCTCTTCGCACTATGCGCTTCAGCATCCGCTGACCCCGCTCCGTCAGTTTACGTGGCCTACCACTTCGTGGCTGAGTTGCTGTCGTTCCCAAACACTTCCATTTTCTTATAATACAGCTGACAGTTGACTGTGGAATATTTAGGAGCGAGGAAATTTCACGACTGGATTTGTTGCACAGGTGGCATCCTATCACAGTTCCACGCTGGAATTCACTGAGCTCCTGAGAGCGACCCATTCTTTCACAAATGTTTGTAAAAACAGTCTGCATGCCTAGGTGCTTGAATTTATACACCTGTGGCCATGGAAGTGATTGGAACACCTGATTCCAATAATTTGGATGGGTGAGCAAATACTTTTGGCAATATAGTGTATATATATATATATATATATATATATATATATATATATATATATATATATATATATATATATATATATATATATATATATATTAGGGATGGAACTGTTTATGAAAACCGTCCGAACCGTTTGGTTCGACTGTCTCGGTTCGGTTCGCGTGTGTTGCGTTCGGTTCATGCGCTGCTCCTTTTTCTCATAGGCGAAGCGTTTACACTCCAGAGCAGAAGGTGGCGGTACTGCGACCAAAGCCAACCACCAGTAGTAAACAAGAAGAAGAAGCGAAGCAGCGTAGCCGGGTGTAGCAGAAAATAATCAGTTGTTGTGGAGAATTGTGTGGGTATGGCGAGTGGGAAAGAACAGGAGTTGGAAGACGCGCCAGCAGCACTTTATAGGTCTGCTGTATGGGACCACTTTGCATTTAGAGTGACCTACGATGACGGCGGAAAGAAAGTTGTGGATAAAAGTGCAACAGTGTGCAAGCATTGTGCAACACGTTTTGTTTATGCTAACGGCAACACGACCAACATGTCAGGCTAACCCCGAAATCCCACATACTCAGTCAGCGCTCCGCTCCGCCCCGCTGCGCTCCAGACCGCCTGCTCAAAGCAAAGCTTACAGCCTCCACTGTGGCTCCCGTCCGCTCCGCTCTGAGTTCCTTGGAGATGGTAGAGGGCAGCGCAAGATGATTAAATTCAAAGCAGCAAAACATACGGAAATGATCCAGGGTTTCCGTGGATCATTAAAAATAATTACAATTCATTAATTTTTTTGGGTTTTTTTCATTAATTTCACAAATTTAAATTTTTTCATACATTTTTATAATTTTTTTAAATTTTTCGGTGTAACAATAAACATATACCGAACCGAATCGAAAACCGTGACCACCGTGGATTTTGTGAACCGTTCCACCCCTAATGTGTGTGTGTGTGTGTATATATATATATATATATATATATATATATATATATATATATATATATATATATATATATATATATATATATATATATATATATATATATATACACATACATACATACATACACACATCAATTTCAAATAGATAGTATCGGTATCGACCAATACTGCACAGCCAGGTATCGGTATTGGGGCCGAAAAATGGCATCTGCGCAGCACTAGAAAATACTGGTAAAAAGGAATGTGCTCATGCTAAAGGAACATCAGTGCACTTTATTTGTTGCACTTTATTTAGTTTAATGTAAAGCTGTGTATCATCTGCATAGCAGGGAAATGAATTCCTGTGGTGGGTGATGATGCTGCAAAGGGGGAGCATGTATAAAGTGGGGCCAAAAAACATGTACTATTTAGTGGAAATATACCACACTGTTGAACAAATACATATTCTTATGCTAAACTGATTTTATGCACAATAATTGAGTAGGGATTCAATAAAAGGACTTCGAACTATTTATTTTTTTTAATTTTTTTATTTACGAATGTTGAAGCATTGTTAGTCTTCAAAGGGGTGGAAAACATTAAAGCTGTTTGGAAAAGTTTGGGAACCCTTGGAAGTGTACTAAAAATGGACACATACTGCATATAGGCAAACACACTAAAGATCATATATAAAAGCGTGACTTTTGTCGCAACCATACGGGCTTATTATAGCAGTTTCCTTTTGTTTTTAGACAAAAGACATAAATTGCTTCATTTTAGATTACCCCACAGAATTACCAATTAGCATACAAAATTAATCTTGCTTTGCATGAAACAAATTTCAAATCTAGCTGGCCATGGGGAGAGCACATCCTGACCCAATGCCAGCATTTTGTTAGGTGGTTTGAAAGCTGTGTTCTTTATAAACACCAGATTTTCATGGTCTCCCCCTCGGGCCATTTCCTACGCTCCAACAGGTTTTTTATAAGCAATCACTATGTGTGTTTTGCATAATCCTGCAAAAATAAAAAAGGGAAAACAACAGACATGATTCCATGGCGCTGTCAGTTCTTGCCATGGGGGGGAAGTTATATGTGCAAAACAATATCTGCTCTTACGATACGCAGTATGAGGGGACAGATTTATCTTGTGAGGCACTTTTATTTGGCTCCTAATGTTATATCAAAATGTTTTCCATAAATCTGTGTTACAGAAATTGATGAGATGCATCATTCAGCATTCGGTGGATGTTAAAGGGCAAGCTAAGATTGCAAACATGAAAACTGGCCGTACCCCCGCTATCAGCTTTAATGAAAATGTGCTCATAATGCATGCGCTGATGAATAAGAGTAGTCCTGTTACCTTCAAATGCACCCGAAAAAAAAGAACACTGTGAACTTTTTACTTAAAGCTCTTAAAATGGCCATATTTTATGAGTATTAAATGCATCGCATTTTCATCTGCTGCTCTAAAAAGCATTGGTGTTGCAGCTTGTTCTCGGTTTAACAGAAAAACAAAGCATTAAAACCCAGAGAGGAGTATTACGTGTGTTAATATGAGCACAACACACAAGTGTCTGATGCTAGATCAGAGGCCAGTGTTTACTATAAATGTACCGTCAGTACATCCAGATCAAGAAAGCCTGTATGTCCCGCACAGGATCACCTTAGATTACATCGTTATAGGTTAACAACGTGCGCTCAGTTGGAAAGGGTTACATTTCACAGCTATCTTTATTAATAATTTAAAAGATTAATGGACAACTCAATGCACCAAAGGGTAATTTTGTTCAAGTCTTCACATCCTGATTCCACTTGAAATTTTAAAGTTGAGGCTTGTAATATAAAACCACTGATTAACATTTTTGCCTGAAGGAAAAGGTCATAACAGCTACATTTATATTCATAACAAACCACTTCAGACAGAATTTTTTGGGTCCGCAAAGTCTTTCTGTGGCACCAACTATTTCTACGTGAGTAGAGATGTTGGCTATCTGCTTTACTGGAGTAATTATTTTTCACTTTTACACCTTACATTTTAAAAATAGACTTGTTAGTTTTGTTTCATTTAAGCTCATTTTCATTATGGCCTTCTGGTATTTAAAAAAAACAACAAAAAATATCAAAATAACAGTTTTATTAATTTCTTTGTGGTTGGACTCGGTGCTGCCCCAACTTGTTGTTCATCACATATCAAACTGAATAGTTTTTTTTAAGTTGATGCAAAGTTAAATGTGACAATGTTACCATTAATGAGTAAAAATAAGAAAATGAAGTCTAAGGAAGTTCATCAGAGGAATCATCCAGAATTGTAGAAAAATGTTCTTTTATTTTGGGAATAAAATAATTTTTAGTTTTAAAAGTTGTTCTTTTACACTTTTACTTGAACAAAAATCCTAAAAGGATCCTCTAACTTCTACAAAAGTGTTTTTAAACGGCAGGATTTATACTTCTACTGGAGTAATAAACATTAATACAGTACTTTTGACACCTCAGGGGGTAACGATGGGAGACCAGCCTATCGTTACCCCCTGCCAATCAGGAGTCGTAAGTTTGGCAGAAAATCAAACATGTTTGAAATTCAGTCGGCCGTCGTAAGGTGGTCGTGGGCAAATCCTGCCGTTGAAGCAGAGCTATGAGCCGATTCACTAGAACCTGAAGCACTGCACATGTGCAAATAACGGAGTTCTTTTTCTTCCTGATTGATGAGTCCGACCAGCGCCATTTCTCAGCACTGAGTCTGATGTTTGGTTTTTAGATGTACAGTGTGAGCAGGTAGATCGCATCAGAGCATCGGGTCGTACAGTCTAAGAACATACATGGTCAGCTGTGAACTTTTTAAACCCTGTGGTTTCATCATACAGTTTGAGCTGAAGTGGCGTGCAACAAATGAAAATATTGTGGAGTTAGGAAGCTGAGAGAGAGGCATTTCTTGCAAGAAAAAAGGTTCAATTTTTTTTAACGTCCTCAGACGGAGAGATAGAGCTCTGACTTAGACAACCTCAATACACACATTTATACCTTACAAAAGAGATTACTTTGTTAAATAAATATTTAGCTCCAAAATAATTGTTAAGTTTGTTAAATGAATATGTAGCTCCAAACTAAATATTTAGTTTGTTAAATAAACATCTAGCTCCAAACTAAATATTTAGTTTGTTAAATAAACATCTAGCTCCAAACTAAATATTTAGTTTATTACATACATATTTAGCTCCAAACTAAATATTTAGTTTATTAGATACATATTTAGCTCCAAACTAAATATTTAGTTTATTAGATACATATTTAGCTTCAGACTAGATATTTAGTTTGTTAAATAAACATCTAGCTACAAACTAAATATTTAGTTTATTAGATACATATTTAGCTTTAAACTAAATATTTAGTTTATTAGATACATATTTAGCTCCAAACTAAATATTTAGTTTATTAGATACATATTTAGCTCCAAACTAAATATTTAGTTTATTAGATACATATTTAGCTCCAAACTAAATATTTAGTTTATTAGATACATATTTAGCTCCAAACTAAATATTTAGTTTATTAGATACATATTTAGCTCCAAACTAAATATTTAGTTTATTAGATACATATTTAGCTCCAAACTAAATATTTAGTTTATTAGATACATATTTAGCTCCAAACTAAATATTTAGTTTATTAGATACATATTTAGCTTTAAACTAAATATTTAGTTTGCTAAATAAACATCTAGCTACAAACTAAATATTTAGTTTATTAGATACATATTTAGCTCCAAACTAAATATTTAGTTTATTAGATACATATTTAGCTTCAGACTAGATATTTAGTTTGTTAAATAAACATCTAGCTACAAACTAAATATTTAGTTTATTAGATACATATTTAGCTTTAAACTAAATATTTAGTTTATTAGATACATATTTAGCTCCAAACTAAATATTTAGTTTATTAGATACATATTTAGCTCCAAACTAAATATTTAGTTTATTCGATACATATTTAGCTCCAAACTAAATATTTAGTTTATTAGATACATATTTAGCTTCAAACTACATATTTAGTTTGCTAAATAAACATCTAGCTACAAACTAAATATTTAGTTTATTAGATACATATTTAGCTTTAAACTAAATATTTAGTTTATTAGATACATATTTAGCTCCAAACTAAATATTTAGTTTATTAGATACATATTTAGCTCCAAACTAAATATTTAGTTTATTAGATACATATTTAGCTTCAAACTAAATATTTAGTTTATTAGATACATATTTAGCTTTAAACTAAATATTTAGTTTGCTAAATAAACATCTAGCTCCATGTAAAATGTTCAAACTAAATATTTAGTTTATTAGATACATATTTAGCTTCAAACTAGATATTTAGTTTGTTAAACATCTAGCTCCAAACTAAATATTTAGTTTATTAGATACATATTTGGCTTCAAACTAAATATTTAGTTCATTACATACATATTTAGCTCCAAACTAAATATTTAGTTTATTAGATACATATTTAGCTCCAAACTAAATATTTAGTTTGTTAAATAAACATGTAGCTCCAGGTAAATTTTTTGTTTAACAATTAAACATGTATCTAGCACCACGCGAATTTGGAAATTCCCTTGCCAAAAAGCGGAAGTGAACTACCAAAGTAAAAGCCTGGGAATCTCTCTAGAACTCCTACGTCATCTTCGTCACACTGACAGAAAATCGTTTATGAGTTTATGAAGAAAAAAAACGTAATTAATTCCAAAATAGAAGGTCCTCTTTGAAATACTTTTATTTGACCATATATGTTTGTTTAAAAAAATGAGCAAATGTTTAATGTTTTGTTAACCTTCGCCACAGAGCTACAGCCCACTGTGTTGCCATAGCAACGACTGTTTTAATTCTCTGCTGGAGGGAAGAAACCGTCCCAGTCTCGTTTTATACATCCCCCGCCAAACTAAATATTTAGTTGGGAGCTACATATTTAAACTACATATACAAACTTAATATTTAATTTTCAAAGTAAGTCTTTAGTCATCAGACTTAATATTTAATTTGCAAACTAAATATTTAGCTCCAAACTAAATATTTAGTTTGTTAAATAAACATGTAGCTCCAGGTAAAATTTTTGTTTAACAATTAAACATGTATCTAGCACCACGCTAGCTAAATATTTAGCGAATTTGGAAATTCCCTTGCCAAAAAGCGGAAGTGAACTACCAAAGTAAAAGCCTGGGAATCTCTCTAGAACTCCTACGTCATCTTCGTCACACTGACAGAAAATCGTTTATGAGTTTATGAAGAAAAAAAACGTAATTAATTCCAAAATAGAAGGTCCTCTTTGAAATACTTTTATTTGACCATATATGTTTGTTTAAAAAAATGAGCAAATGTTAAATGTTCTGTTAACCTGCGCCACAGAGCTACAGCCCATGGGGCGTCACTGTGTTGCCATAGCAACGACTGCTTTAATTCTCTGCTGGAGGGAAGAAACCGTCCCAGTCTCGTTTTATACATCCCCCGCCAAACTAAATATTTAGTTGGGAGCTACATATTTAAACTACATAAACAAACTTAATATTTAATTTTCAAAGTAAGTCTTTAGTCATCAGACTTAATATTTAATTTGCAAACTAAATATTTAGCTCCAAACTAAATATTTATTTAATAAAGTAAGATTTTTTTTAATATAAATTAAGGAATGACATAAAGAAAAAAATGAGTTGGAAAAAAAATAACCCTCTTATTTTTCTCTTAAAACACACTAAAGAACCATAAATAATGCTCCTAATTTTTGACTGCTTAACTTTACAAACGGAGCCCCATAAAAGTCCGCATATGTTTTTTATCTCTAAATACACATAAATATGTATAATTAAAGAAAAAAGAAAGCGGAGGAAACAAAGCTCTTTGTTGTTGCCGTTATTTCCGGTTCAAAATGATTTTGTATCACGTCAGCACGCATAGAGCTGCTGATTGGTCGGTGGGAATGGGCGTCTCATCTCGTTTTTACATTGGTTGTGGATTTAAATATCCTCTTGTTGATTGGCCCAATGCTTCGGCCTCTGATTGGTTGATTTCAGTTGGTGGAAATTTAAAAATGGAAAGCTGATTGTGAGTCTGAACAGCTGCTCCACCGTGACAGAAACACACAACCTGGAAGATCTGCTTTCAGATTAAAGGTAAGAACCCAATAAAATAGCTTTATCTGCATCGATAAATGAGGTTTATTAGTAATGAAAGCGTCGCTTTGTGAGAACAGCCCGCAGAAGGATGTTGGCTGCAGAGGACGGAAGCCAGCTGCAGTGCTGTGTGACGGTGGAGCAGCTGAACAGCTGCGGCCAGGCCACCCGCAGACAGATCATCCGCAAAGCCTCCGTTATTCTGGGGCGCAACGAGTTCCAGGAGATCCTCCTCCGAGTGCACGACGGGAAAACGGCTCACAGCTACCCGCTGAAAGACTTCAAGCTCTTCACCAAGTTCGCCAGGGACGGGAAGTGCACCGTGAAGCTGCTGCCTGAAAACCTCCAGCTGCTGATCTCCAACTGTCCTCCTGACGGCCTGAAGCTGTTCCTGCAAACCCTCAGCATCAAGCACCAGGCCTGGCAGAGCAGCAAGCCTCTGACCGCCCGAGAGAAGCTGAAAGCCGGCCTGCCCCGCAGCTTCGAGGCCATCAGCCCGCTGCAGCAGAAGGACCTCCAGAAGGCGAATGAGGTGCGGAGCAGGACGCCTGCTGCGGGGCTCACTGACCGCAGCAACAGGGGCCCCGCTGCGGGGCCAGGCCAGCAGGGCAAACGGCCCCGGAGCGACGCAGGCTGCAGCCCGGTGAGTCACTGCGCAGCAGGGGCGGATTTAGGAAATTTGGGGCCCTAGGCAAAAACAGGCAGGGGGAACCTCTGAATTGAGAAGACATAAAACAGACTCATTTTACAGATAGAGAAATGTTAATAGAATAGACATCCATTATCTGTTCTAGGTTGTGTCCCTCTCTTCTTGTCCCTTTTCTTCTTGTTTTCCTCTCTGTTTTGTTCTCAGCTGACTTTTCATGCTGTCTCTAAAGGAATGAAAGATTTTTTCCAAGCACTAAGCTCACTTAGCTGATTGCTCCTTCCTGTGTTTCCAAAAAGGCCAAAGTAAATAACCCAGTCCTTCTTTTCACTGTAGACAAGCCATGATCTGCTTATCTGTTCTCCATTTTTCATTTGGATGAAATAATAGCTGCATGAATCATGACAGCAGACAAGATAGAGGAGAGCAGGAGGCGGGGTTACCAATCTACTTGCTCTGGAGAGCAGAGTTCGCTGCTTTTAGATGTTGTCTCCAAAGTCTCCAGTAGCAGAAAAAAGTCTCTAGATTTGGCGCTAGGAGCTTTTTAGAAATCAAAGTGCTAGAGGGGTCTGAAAAGTGGCTAAATATAGCGACTAAAGCGCTAAGTTGGCAACACTGCTCTTTGCATCGTTTGTTTTCAATTGGTTTGCTGCTGTCTGTTTGGACCTTTCTGAACATGTGCAGCAAATGGACTGATCCAATATGGTGGACACTGAAGCATAAATAATGCACACCATAGAATGGGGGGGGGGGGGGGGGGAAGCACTCAGCAACTCTGATCACATCTGATTTGCTTTTTTTTTTTAACCACTAAATTAGGGCCCTAACCACCCCCCCACCCCCCCTGTCAAAGTCTATTTACTCTGCTTTCTAAATCTGCCTCCAACTTTAACCAACCTGTGTTCCTGAAATGCACTGAGGTTTTTGGTGGCTGTTTCAGGTGAAGGGCAACGCCAGTAAGAGAGCCATGTTATCTCTTCCTGTTCGGAGGCTCAGCAGAGAGCAGTCGGCTGTTCTCAGTGCCGTGCTGAGTGGCAAGAACGTCTTCTTCACTGGAAGTGCAGGTAAAACGAATTAAAAATCCACCTCGACATGTTATGATCTATTAGACTTTAACAAATTTGTTTTGTCATTTTGTATACACAAATGTAAACGAAAAGAAATGTTGTTTAAAAGGCTCAAGACAGTGCAAGTGCAGCCTTGAAAAGCATTAATAAATACATAAAAAAATAATTGTAATATAAATATATGACTGTACATTTACAGTTCTAACATTTTTTTATAATTTTTTTATTCAAATCACTGCCTTAAATTATTGATTCCAGGTACAGGAAAATCCTTCCTGCTGAAGAGAATCATCGGATCTCTCCCTCCAAAGAGCACCTTTGCAACAGCCAGTACAGGAGTAGCAGCCTGTCACATTGGAGGAACCACACTGCACAGCTTCGCAGGTCTGTCATCCAGCCGGGGGGGGTTACTATTAGGCAATACTAAGCAGTTGCCTCAGGCCCCAAATTCCTGGAGCCCCCATAAAACTCTGTTTACATGTATGGTTAATACAGCTATCACTTATTTGTGCACATTAAAGTTGTAGGGGAATCATATTTAAATATATTTTATTTAAATATATTTTATTTAAATTTCTATTTAAAAAAAACAAAAAAACATCCTGTCTTAAAATCTGTGTTTTTTTTTCCTCATTATCTTCTGCAGGCCAGTTAGTTCTACGTCAGCCTGAACACCTAAATTCGGCCAATCATATATCAACGGTCATCTGTCAATCAAATGTTTTCGGTCATAGCATCTTGATTCATATGTCGCAGCTAATAAACGCTAATATACAGAATCCTTTCCTTTCCCATTGAGTTGCGTCCCAGTGTCCACGGGGATGGACGTCTGTGTCTTCAGCAGGCGTAGAGCTAACAGAACTGGCAGCGTTGCGAGGCAAGGGCTCAAACATGTACGGCTGGAAGCCTTCTACACCAAACCAAGCTTCTGCCACCCTGGCGTCCTCTTCCACAACATCTTCGTCCCCGCTTTCCTCCTCTAAATAAAAAATGGATGACGGAGGAGACTCATCCACGACCTCCGACACTAAACTCTCCTCCTCTTGCATGTTTCCGCTGTCCATAGCGTTCCTTGACAGCGTCGTTTCTAAGTCACCAATTTAGTGCTACTTGGTCCCAATGGAATTTCCCATTGGGAAATGCAACGGTTGGAACGGCCGTTTCCCTACGACTCTAAAGGTTGTAGATGCGCAGTAGCTCCTCTGCAATAAACATACATAGCATAGCTCTGGGCACAGGAGAGCTGTTCCCTGAGGTGACAGGAAGTGTATTTGCTCAGCACCTCCCGCCACAGTGCAGTCTCTGGAATGGAGACGCATTGGAGAGAGAGAAATGGTGCAAGAAACGTTCTTTTTCAGGACCTGCTTTAGCTCCAAGGCTAGGCTAACTGCATGCGGCGAGGCTAAAGCTTTTCCTGCTTTCCCTGCCTCCTTTTTCAATCGTCAGGATCTGATCCAGCATGGATAAAGACAGCTAGGATGCATTTAAAGCACTTTTTAGAAAAGGCAAAGAAAATGACCAATCTGGGATTCGCATGGAAAATAATAAAATATAGTCTACTTTTTCTAGGCGTTTCTTAATTTGTATAGTTGCTCTTAAATAAACATTATCAGAACATACTTTTTATATACTAAACAAATATAGCTGACTAATAGCTTCTTAATTATTAAACTGGTAGATTATTATTTTAGGTTTGTGACGCCATATTGGACCATGCAGAACACAGATTGACCTTCACTAAGCCTCAGAAGGGCAACAGTTATGTACAAAAAGTAAACCTGTACATAGTTTGTTTTTATGAAGAGTTTTTATAATGATTTCTGTGTTGGCATTCATATAAATATGAGGTGTAATAACTTGGTATACCTTTGATTTGTTTTTGGTATACATCTATTTTGAATTTATAGCCCCCACTGGAGAAAACTGCACCAGCCGCTGCTTGCATTAATAAATTTCTTCAAGTGTATGTCCCCGTACTGAGTCCCTCAGGGAATATTCGATGTACATAGCAAGAAAGTTCTACAAACGGTTTTTTTTTTTGACCAAGAAGTTTTTATTTGCCTTTTCTTTCTCCGAATTTCTGTTTACAAAGCATGTTTTTATTTTTGTAATAATGGGGGGAAAAACTCCACAGGGAACCTCGCATGATTTTTTTTTTTTCATTTTAAATAAGCTTATGGGTTGGGAAATGGGATGAGAAGAGTTCATCTTAGCTTCATCTATGTTGATAGAAGCTGAATAATTGTCCAATGTTCAGATTTTGAAATGCAAAGGATCATAAATAATTTCACATTGATTTTAAATCAATATACACCATTTTTGTTATTATTCTTTGTTGTCCAGGCTGACATTGAACCTGAACCAGTAAAGATTTAATCCAGGTTTCACTCATGAACCTCTTTCTTTCTGACAGTTTTGAGGCTGAATTAGTCTTTGAACGATTTGTGCTGCGTGACTCAGCATTTCTTATAATTAACACTTCAGAAAGGGGTGTTAGATGTTCCATTAACATTTTGTTCCATTTCCACTCTTTATTCCAGGTATTGGCTCAGGCTCCGCCCCCCTTGAGCAGTGCATCGAGCTGGCTCAGAGGCCCGGTGTGCTGCAGCACTGGACCAGCTGTCGACACCTCATCATCGATGAGGTCTCCATGGTGGAGGCCCAGTTCTTTGACAAACTTGAGTCCGTTGCCAGGTTGGATTATCACTTAAATATGAACATCAGCATAGTTTGAAATTGGAATCAAACCAGCAAAGCTTCTAAAAATTAATGCTTTTAAAGTCATAGTGAAATCATATTTAAATTTTAAATCATTCTGGCTTAAACGTGTATATAAATGTACTCTTTATTAGATCATCTTGTCCCAAAAGTTAGAAAATTTCTATTAAAAAAAAAAAAAAACCTCCAACACCAAGTACTCTCTAAACAAAGGTGTTGATGGCAGCAGCACAGCTGATATTTCTCTCCAGGATGGAGTCACAGCCAAACAGGAACAGACCAGATGAAGCTACTATGAGAAAAAGCAGAGAGAGCAGAACGTTAGAGATTAAACTAACAGATTCTGCAGAGTGGGAGAATAGAGATAGAATGAAGCAGAATGATGAAATGGGGGTCTCTATGTCCTCCAGCAGTCTAAGCCTATAGCAGCAGAACTATAGAGATAGCTCAGGATAACCTGAGTCACTCTAACTATAAGCTTTATCAAAAAGGAAAGTTTTAAGCCTAGCCTTAAAAGTAGACAGGGTGTCTGCCTCACGGACTAAAACTGGTAGTTGGTTCCACAGGAGAGGAGCCTGATAACTAAAAGATCTGCCTCCCATTCTCCTTTTAGAAATTCTAGGAACCACTAGTAAACCTGCAGATTGAGAGCGAAATGCTCTGCTAGGAACATAAGGAACAATCAGATCTCTGATATATAATTCAAACTCGCTAATGATGTCTGTGATGAACGAGTCCTTTCTCTTTCTGGAACAGGTCGGTGAGGAGGTCCACGGAGCCGTTTGGAGGCATCCAGCTGATCGTCTGTGGGGACTTCCTTCAGCTTCCTCCAGTTTCTAAAGGGAAGGAAAAGGCCAGCTTCTGTTTCCAGGTTCGCATGTCTGTAGTTTCTCCTCAAACCAATAAATGTTTAATTGGGTTTAAAACTAAACTGCTCATTAAGTGGTTTTCAAACATTGTTTTTTCCTGATTTCTTCATTATATGAAAAGTTTGCAGCAGCAACCTCTCCTACAGTCTTTGCTCATCTTCTGCGGCTACTCTGGGCTTGATGGGAAACTTTTCTAATTTTCAGGCCAGGAGTTGGCGGAAGGTCATCCAGGTCAACATGGAGTTGACAGAAGTAAGGAGGCAAACGGACCAGAGCTTCATCTCCGTCCTGCAGGCAGTGAGGGTGGGCAGGTAAAAAAACGGGAAGCGTTCGCTTCATTCTCCTGTTTCCTTTAAACACTAGACTGTTGACCAGAAGTAAATATTGTGTTCTACTGGGTGAAGGGGGAAAAAAAAGATCTTGGGCTGTTCTACAATATTCTGATAAGATTATTAGTCATCCAGGCCATAATCATTTCAAAAAAGTTAAAAATCAATCCACTTGACTTTGTTTCCAAGTTTGAAGACATTTCTCTTCCCATCCAGGAAGCTTTTTCAATTCAAAATGTCAGAAATAGTCTTGAGTTCCAGGCTTTATAGAGTGGACCAAAAACAAAGCCTTGTTTTTCTTCAGAAAACATGCAAATGGAACCGGATGAACGGCTCCACCCCTTTGGAATGGGGGTCGTTTTGTTTCTTTGTTAGCCTGAAATACCAATACCTGTCTATAGCTGTTTCTCAATTCACTAGAATGCGAGTACGGACTCGTGTTCTCACCAAGTATGTTCTTCAGAAGAGTTTACGAAAGTCTGAACTTGGTGAGAACGGTTGCAGGCAACATAAAGCTGGGTCAACTGGAACAGAAGCGTACTGATGACATCACCACATTCAAAGCTAGTCTGGAGCTGCATTTCACCTCCTGTAATTCCCTGTCAAGTCGGAAATCAGGAAACAAAGTCTTTCTTTTAGTTACTGGCTTTAATCACACAAGAAGCATGATAGTGTGCCGTGAGAACTGTTAAAACATACAGAAAGAAAAGCAAACAAAACGAATTATTTCCCCGAAAAGACATCAAACGGAAAAAAAGCCACCATACAATATATGACTCAACAGAAATTCTTTGCGTTACATCTTAACGGTCAAACAAAGTAAACAGTAAATTAAACTTAAATGTTCCTCATTGGCCCTTTTCCCTTGAGAGAAAATTAGAAGATGTCCTTATCACTGGTGGCTTAGGCAGAGGAATCAGCGCGGTGTCTGCCTGATAGTTTGTTCCAGAACCACGTTACAGATCCACAGGTACCGACCCTTAAAGGTAACACTCCGTCGACCCACGGCTGCAACCTTTTGGTTCCCCCCTTAATTAAGACTCGTTCCCCCGTATCAAACAAACAATATACAAGAAATTATGCTTTTAATATTTAACCTTTATTACTAGAAATTTATGTATTTATGAGCTTAATATTTTTAACTTAAATATTTATTAATCTATTATTTATTTATTCTGACTTCGATGGCAGCTACACCTCCTGTTATTAATAGTCTCTAACTATTAATTAAAAAATGCCAGCGGTCCTTCCCAGACGGCTATGCAGAGAGGGCTGCTGCAGACGGGCTAACGTTAGCCCTGAATGTCGTTACCCTCGGAGCTCTGCTGGTTGCCACGGTCCTCAACTTCTGAATTAAAAATTTTTTTTATTACACATTAAATTGGTAAATGGACCATATGGTGACGTTTTAAAGGCTTTATAATATTCTCGCCTCCAATTATCTTAAAACGTACTTTTATTGAACAACAGAAATAGGAACTTTTACCTTAATACTCTGAGCTCTGTGAGCGCTCCATACAAGGTTGCTGCTGCCGCAGTGCATGCTGGGAAAGCTGTCAATCTCAAGAACTTGGTCCCAGTGGAATTTCCCATTGGGAACCTACTAGCACTAAGTTGCTAACTGGTTAGCAAGATGCTTCCGACAAACCGGCCACAACCAAACCTGCTTGTGAACCTCCTGCCAAAACAATCCTGCCCCCTTGATAAACGACCAATCACATTCACTTTATTCACTCATGTAAAGTCGTGCACCATTCGGGAGGATTCGGAAATGCAACAAGTGCAACATCCGCTTCCCTACAGAATATAGATTATAACTGTATATAGCCGGACAGAGGAACTGGCCACATCAGATAAACTACTGAGGAAAACATCCGTTCTGACACTCAACAGGCAGCTAATATTAAGGTGTACTAAACTCACATCATCAATGATAACTATCCTAACCCCACTCAAATCAAGACACCGATGTAGCGTTGCTACCTATGGACTGCGAAAGATTGTTAAACGTCAGTATCAGACGGTGTTTAGCTGTTGGCGCCTCCATGCGACGTATAAGGTGCCCTTTTTCCAACCTGTGAGCACCTGCCCCTAAATATGCCTGTGCACGCCAGTGCTGAGCACCCTCAGGAAATACGTTTGTGGGGAAAAAAAACAAACAAACCTCATATTCAGGTTTTAAAATGGAGGAAAACAAAAAACATATATATATTTTTTGTTTTCCTCCATAATTATTAATTTACTGCATCCTCCTGAGTATCCCATCTTAGCTGCTCCTGCAACA
The DNA here is from genome assembly GCA_030533445.1 of Cyprinodon diabolis. Taxonomy (NCBI): domain Eukaryota; kingdom Metazoa; phylum Chordata; class Actinopteri; order Cyprinodontiformes; family Cyprinodontidae; genus Cyprinodon; species Cyprinodon diabolis. The sequence continues at coordinate 2,633,059 of CM060067.1, read as the reverse complement.
CACAGAGATTTAGATTTGTTTGTAAAACTAATCAGTTCAGCTCTATAGTTCTTAATAGATAATAGTTTTTAATATTTTTTGAAGGTTTTACATAATTTCTAATCAGTTTTATTCATTGTTTTGGTTATATGGTTTATTATTCCTTTTTTAGTTTTTCCCTCGGTGCATACTTTTATTTCACTAAGATGGTTCCGTTTATTTTATATGATAGCAAAGCAATGTTAGCCCTTTAAAGCCCGATCCAAGAATAAAACAAAACAGAAAATTACGTTTTTTTTGTTTGAAATCCTTATTTGGCCTTTTAACAAAATATGTAAAAAGAAAAAACAGAAATACATTTTTGATATTAATAATTTATTACTATGCGATAAGTCAAGATTATTTTTTGTGTCGTCTTCTGCCCTCTGTTATCAGGTATATCTGATTGTGCACAATAGGATTTTGAGTTTTTACCATTAAATTATGCAAAAGATGTCAGATGCAAAACATTTCAGAAACCGTATGTATCAATTATGATACATTTGGCATTATAGGGTTAAAAGCTCTTCAGAAATGTACGTCTATTGGTTTACAGAAGGCGTACTTCCATCAGTACGCCATATTGGTGTTAAAAATGTGTTTGTTTTTTTTTTTATTTCTAAAGGAAATGTTTCTCTCTCACAATAACTCAGGGTGACGGAGGAAGTCACAGCCAAGCTGCTGAAGAGCGCCTACCATCAGATAGAGCGGGACGGGATCCTGGCCACCAGGCTGTGTACGCACAAGGACGACGTAGAGCTCACCAACCAGAACAAACTCCAGCAGCTGCCAGGTCTGAATATCCTCCCTTATTTCCCTTCCTCACACTGATGCAGGACCGACCCGACGCCGCTGGAGTTCTGCTTCCTGAGTCTAAAATGAACAGTAAACCAATTAATCGGCTTCCACCTCAAGGTGTTTTGGTTTATTTCGTTGCCACAGGAGCAGTTATCAGCTTCTGAGAAATGTTTCCAGTTCAGTGTAGTAGCTCTATGTGTTATAACCAACTCTCCCGTTTGTCTCAGAAAAACGTCTTTGCCACTTTTTGCTCAAGTAGCATATAAAGTGAAATAAGTTCAGGGGAAAAACACAAAAAACTAAAAAGCTTAACTCAAAACAAAGCTCAGATGACCCAGCTTTCCGACAGCATTTAAACGCACCACGCAGACAGTAATCTGGTAGCTCTCTGGATATGGAGGACCAGCTCTACCACGTTTAAAAATAAATACAGAAATAAATAAATGCTCAATAAACAAGCATACAATTAAATGCCCCCAAAAATAAAATAAACAAATAAATGTAGGTAGAAATTAAATTATACAGTGAGACATAAATGTATGAATCCCTCTCAAATAGCTTCTTTATTCGCCTTTGTAATAATTACCTTATTTATTGTCCATTATAATCTTCAATTTTATGTATGAATTATTTATGTGCATTTTATTATATTTTTGTCCATTTTATTCCTTTGTATTTTTTTTTAACCCTATTTAGTTCTTCCATGCTATTTATTTGTGCCTGTTTTTACATTTGTCGGCATTTCTGCCTCATTATGCAAATGAGGGGCGTGTCTTAGCTTAGTTAACTTTAGCTTTCGTTTAGTCTGTGTGCTTCATGTGATTCTTTTGAATTAATTTAAGGGTTTAGTTTTGTAATTATCACATTTTATTTTCTATTTATAATTTCACTGTACTTGAAGTTATGCAAAATATTACATATCTAAATTGTAAATCCATCATTCCAGACACAAATCTCGTATATAAAAGCAAAAAAAAAAAAAAGCCCCTCCAGAGTGTTCCTTATTTCATCCTTTTTATTATTTCCTTTTTAACTGGGGGAGGGGGGAAGCTTTGTCTCCCTAAGTCGGGGTCCCTGATTGTAACTGCGATCACTGCTCTGCTCTCGCCATGCGGCGCCGCTGTTTGACAACACTGCATGGGATTCACCGCTGGCCTTCCCCACGCCGTTTGCAGAGAGATGCTGTGGGAAATCTACCGATATTGGTCTAAATGCAGCTTTGTGCTACGTTCTGACCGAACGCAGCAGGGGCAGCAAAAACGCGCGTGCTGCTTCATTTTTGATGTTTATACAAAATTAGTTCTGACGCGCGGCTGAAGGATCTTTGCTGCTCTAGCTGCACGGTGGAAAACTGGGTCTGATGCGCGTTGGGCGGAGCTACCCTATCCTTTCTTTGCCTGGAACAATGGCAGCTATATTAGCTGTGATCAGCGGGTAGAAAGTAGTTAGAATCTATGTTGAAGTGAGAAAGTCCTCCTGAAAACATGGTCTGTGCAGTCAGTTCATCCAGATTACCATCCTGCCTTCAAAGATTATTTCTCTGTGGGAGCCGCTCAGACCCCCACATACCGGCGCTGCGCTGTCACTGGGAATCCCCAGCAGCAGCTGCCTCAGGCCCGCTCGCCTCTTGGGGGTTTTCCACTACTGTTGGTGGCGGCTGGAAGGAGATTTTTTTTTTTTTTTTTTATGTATGTAACCTAAACTGCAGGCACCAGAATAATCGAACATATTTTACCGGCAGGTTTCTACATTTTTAATTAATTTAGGCGTTAATAAACTGTTTCAGAGGAGTGATCATAGCGCTCTGCATCAGCAGTGCTGTGTCTGTCTCCCTGCCAGCTCCCAGATCAGCTTCTCTGATTGGTTGATGTGGCGCGTCCAGCAGCTAAAGTAAAATTTTTCAACTCCAGCAGCTGCTGCTTTGCTGCCTCTGCTGCTTGCGGTCTGAATGCAGCTTTAGAGAGAGCAGATAATCTAAACACAGGCTTCCGTTTGTTTGCTTTAAAGTAATGTAGGTAATACTTGTTATTCTCATTAACCAAACCAAAACACTGCATATTTGCACCATATATATTTAATACTGTTTTGTTTTTTTGCACCATGTCATGAGAACTGTACAAATTCCATTGTTAAAACTAAAAAAAAAAACGTATGCTTTATATTAAATATCTAGTTTTAGTATTGAAAAAAAAAAAATCAAATGGCACCTTTTTTTAAAAATTTTTTTTTTTTTTCTTTTGTTTCTCTAAATACCACTTTCCAAAAGGAAAATAAAACGACCAAAAGATGCACATGTCACTTTAGCTGGAAGCCTGAGTGGTTTTTTTTTGTCTTTGAGGAAATTCTTCTTATCTTTTAGGACCTTTGAGGACCTTTGAGGCTCTAGATAGTGACCCAGAGCAGGTGAAGACCATCGATGCTCACAGCCCAGTCAGCAGGCTGATCCAGCTGAAAGTTGGAGCTCAGGTAGGTTCAGCTCCAGGTTTCTCCTGCTATTATGTGAAAAGATCTCCTTTGTTTGGATATAAACTTTTATTTGTTTATTTATTTTTCTATTATTTATATTCCAAAGGTCATGCTGACCAAAAATTTGGATGTTGCTCGAGGTTTGGTGAACGGAGCTCGGGGAGTAGTGGTCGCTTTTGACTCGGGAAAACAAGGTTTGCATCAGTTTTCTTCTTTTGCTGCAAAGCATGAACCTAGAAGCCAAAAGTTGCACATTTTCCAGGCTACAGAGCGCACCTCACTATAAGCTGCACCCACAAAGTATTTTTTATAAAACGTCCATTCATAGGCTGCTGCTATCCACTGAACTGTCTCCCACCAAACCTGTAGGGGGAGCTCTACATATATCCCCTGGAGGAGAAACCATAGACATAAGAGTAGATCCCACATTGGCGCCATCTTGAGGCGGTCGACAGTAATGTGTTGAGCAGGCACAGAATCTATTTTAATCACCTTTAACTCACTGAATATTAACTAATTTTCATTGTTGTATTTTTTATTTTTGTTTGCTGAAAATAAACAAATGTTTGTGTATTTATTCTTAGTGGGGTTAAGAGTTATATTCTGTTAGGATGTATGCTTGCTGCAAAACACAGCCACTCATACATTTTTATATTTTTGTTATTGCTAAATACACAAACATATTTACACAGGTGTGTGTGTGTGTGTGTGTGTGTGTGTGTATATATAATTAGTCTATTGGTTAAACCATATGTAGGATTAAAAAGTGCCAAAATAAATAAATACAGCATTAAATAAATAAATGTGTCAATAATTAATTAAATGTGGAATTAAATAAATAAATGTCATTCATTAATTAAAACCACATCACTAATATAAAGTTCCACAATTAAATAAATAAATACAGCGATAAACATTTAATTTAATGTGTAATTCATTAAATATATAAGGAATTAAATATATAAAGGTGTCATTAATTTAATAAAATACGTCTTCATTTTATTAAAAAAAATATATAATTATTTCAGTGTGCATTTAATTATTTCATGGTCCTGTGTCGCAGTGCATCGAAACCATTTAAAGAATCTGTCAAACTCGTCCATCAAAGTTAGGGGGCGTTTATCTAACACCTGATTGGTCAGCCTGCACATTAAGGCGAAGCATATCCATTACAGAGACTCGATTTGCGTTAACCCCGCCCCCTCACCTTGATGGGTGAGTTTGACAGATTCTTTTAATGGTTTCGATGCACAGCGACACAGGACCATGAAATAATTAAATGCACACTGAAATAATTATATATATTTTTAATAAAATGAAGACGTATTTTATTAAATTAATGACTTATTTATTTAATGAATTACACATTTAATTGTTTATTGCTGTATTTATTTACCGTAAATCCTCTAATATAGGCCGGGGCCTTTATTTCACTCAGGTGCATCTTGGTCCAGGCCATTATTGGAAGGAGGCCAGAATTAGAGGCAGGCCTCTATTTCTATTTGATCAAAACAGACGACCAGGGGAATGAAAAAAACAAGATTTTGTGTCTCTTTTAACCTATAAAATACTAGGTTCATTTATTGAAAAAGTACAGTTAACATAACGGTTTACAGAACATTATTCAGACATCTTCCAGCAGCTGCAATTTTTCTGCACGGCAATACAAAAAAAAAACAAGACACAGAATGGAATCTTGGCCAAACTGACTTGCGAAACAAAGTTAAAAAAGTGAAACAGTGAAATTTTATTTGAGGCAGGCTAAGTGGAAGTAGGCTGCCGGTATCATATATTTCAAGAGAAATTCAGAACAACGAAGGCCAACGAAATTGTGTCATTTTAATGCTGCCTGGTTACCACCAGACCTGCCGGTAATCACATCTGTCTTTCAGATCAGAATGATTGTGCGACTGGTTATCCTCCTACAGCAGTGTGTCACAATGAGCTTGACACAGAAATGTTTTATTAATGCTTAATATTGAAGCGTGGTCCGCGCTATAATAGACTGTGGGTCTAGATACGGCCAAGGCGGTGAGGAAGTGGGGGCGAGTAGTCCGACAACGGAGGGACATGATGGTGAAAAAGAGCAGAGATCCAGGTGGAAAAAGGGTCCCAGCGTTCTCGCGCACCTCGCTCTTGTAGCTGGTGAAACTTAACGTGTTGTTTTCCGCAATTTCGGTCATAAAAACAAAACAAGCCGACCTGTCTGCGGCACTGTCTGTGCTAAGGATGGGACTTCCCATGCTAATGGCTTGGATTCGTTAGCAAACACTGCCCCCCTGTGGTACTTGTATGTTACTATGACAAGTTGTTGAGGACTGCCCAGGAACATTGTTGGTTCTAATTATAGCCCCGGCCTGTATAAGAGTCCGGCCATTATTTACTTCTGCCGACAGCCAGACAGGCCAGTATTAGAGACCCGGCTGCTAATGGAATACAGGCCAATATTAGAGGATTTACGGTATTTAATTGTGGCACTTTATATTAGTGATGTGGTTTTAATTAATGAATAACACATTTATGTATTTAATTCCATATTTAATTGATTGACACATTTAATTATTTATTTATTGCTGTATTTATTTATTTAATTTTGGCACTTTTTATCCTCCATAAAACCATGGTTGGTTTAGTATAGCTTCTCAGTTTCTACACAAGTCAAATGACTGTCACTGTCCTGTGATGTAGTTCCCTATCAAGAACCCTTTCCACTGTTTTTTGTTCGTCTCCCCCATTCGTGGCCCCCAGGTTTCCCATGTGTTCGCTTCCTGTGTGGGGCCACCGAGGTGCTGAGACCGGAGCGCTGGGTGTTCAAATCTGCCGGAGGGACCCACCTAAGCCGACAGCAGCTGCCCCTGAAACTAGCCTGGGCCATCTCCATCCACAAGAGTCAGGTGAGTCCTCAACCTTCTTCTTTCATTGGATTGGTGGATTGCAAACAACTTATAGGTGCATACCGCCACCTACTGTACAAGAGTGTGCAGCTTTAAGGTTCCACCTACTTTACTTTTTGTTATGTAAAAATGAAAACAATGCTTTATTTATGACCCTAATTTCCCTCCTATCTGCATCTGTCCATTAAATTCCTTTATTAATCCATTCTCTTCCTCCTTCAATGAGTCCTCATTCTTTACCTCCACCTGCTTTATATCATTAAAATACTTCTAATTAGATTAAGCATTAAGTTACTGAAATATATAATGCATAACATAATGTATATCCTTATGTAACATAAAAAAAGAAGTGGCTGTAATGAGAACAATATTTCTAAATTGAACTGTTTGCATTAAATGTATTCCTGGTTTTATATTTTTATAGACGTCTTTCTTAATAAGTTGACTAAACTTTCCAGATCTTCATGCTTTTACAAAATGCAGATCACAATGAAAAGGAAATTTAAAAGTAGAAATATTACCAGGTTTTCTTAGGTTCTTTGTGACCCCAAAGAGCTCACTATATTTTAGCGATTTCACCAAATGGCCACTTCAACTGATTTTTTATTTATTTTTTTTTAAGTTGTGCATCACATCCATAGTTATCAGATTGGTTCTAACCTGTTTCTGGTGACTGTTAGTCTGGCCTTAGAAATCAGAATCTACCCGCTTTCATCTAGAGCAGAGGTCACGGATTAGCAGACGCACCTGCCGGCTAATCCGGACTAGGGTGGCCAACCGTCCCTGGAAAAACGGAATCATTCCGTATTTAGAAATAGAAGTACCTGTCCTGTATTTAGTGGAAAAGGAGCGCACTTTGTCCCGTATTACTGCGACAGTAAAAAAAAAAAGTCAATAAAAAGCTGATGGAAAATAAAGAACAAGTGCACGTTAGATACAAAACTTACGGTAAACTTGTTCCCGGGCCCTGTCCTGGGCTGTGACCAATGAGCTGACAGCATATATGTATCTATCCAGAATCCTCTCATCCCATTGGTCGAGCCAAGTGTTGCTCACAGAGAAGATAGCGGGAGAAAACTGAGCATGATGAGGGACGAACGGAGTCATTTAAATGCTGACGCTGCTTTTGGGGTCGGTGCACCTTCGCATAGTGATGCTCCTCCTTCGACCAAAAAAAAAAAGATGCAGAAATATAGGGAGGAATGGGGAAAAAACAAGTAACTGGGTAAAAAAATAATATTATAAAGCACACAGGAAACAGGAAAAGGGGGAAAAAAGGTCAGTTCAGGTGTTTTATAAAATATGTGATTCAGGAAATTGTCTAAATACCAAACTGAACGATTTTTGTTCTCTACTTCAAAAAACACTTTAGATTTTAAAATGGAAAAATGTTCATTTAATTTTTTTATTTTTAAAATTCAATGTATAACATGGGTGCATAAAAACCTAATTTTATTTCAGTCTTAAATTCTGTTTAAAGTAACTGATTATAATTAAAAATGTCTCTGGAACTTTACTGGTTGATTTTATTTATTCGGACCCTACAGGTTTTTAATTGGTGACCCCTGATCTAGACTAATAAGCCGTGTCCACGGCATAGGTCAGCCTGACTGACTAGGCTAGAAGAAATGAGTGAAGATGAGGAAAATATTACTGGAGTTAGTGGTGAAGATGAGATTTTAGAGTAAAAGAGAAAGAAGGCGATGCACAGGAGGAAGAGGAACAGGAAGGCATAGAGTCTGGGAATTGAGCTGATCCATCTGCTAAATAGTTATTCTCTTTAGATTAGATTTTTTTTCTTAGACATCTTTTTTTTTTTTTTTTTCTCAAATCTTTATTTACAAAACATGTTTTATTTTCCCCCCTAACTATTATTGAACAAAGTTTACTCCATACATTTTCAGCCATTTGAACCCGCTTTAAAGATGAAGGTGGGTTTGATCCCAGCTCTGATTTACACCGACCCAAATGAGGATTTTTATTTTTTAAAGGCGGCACAGCCGCTCTCCTTGATTTCCTGTTCCTCAGTTTGCAAATGGAAGCCTTCAGTGTTCCTGCGGACCTTTTCTAGAACCTATTTCTAGCTGAAGGAGTCGGCTAAGGGGAGATTAGTGGCAACAGCTCTTACTTGGAGAGGAAATGACTCTCTGCAGCTTCACCCCTGCAGCCACCACTGCTGCTGCTACATCCTGACCCCAGACTCAATAATTGGCTGAGGAAGGGGGAAGATGGCCCTCTGGGTAATTGGCTTCATTGATTGTGTGTGTGTGTGTGTGTGGGGGGGGGGGCAGGGTCTGATCTACGGCAAATATGAGACCATTCTTTATCAGAATTTCACCCCTGGTCTGCTATGTCAGGCAAATTAGAGTGAAATGATACAATAGCTGCAGTGAGGCTAAAACTACGACGGAGTATCAGGGCCAGGCTAGAGGTTTTTTATTTTATTTTATTTCGAGAATAAAGTTGTATTTTATGACAACTCTTAAAAGAATCTCTTTCTTCCCTAAAGTGAGGAATGTGGAGCATCATGTGAAGTTATACTTTAGCATCGGTTTGACAAATCAGGAAATCTTTTAGCAGCAGCATCAAACTGGACAGGATGTCAAAGTGGACTCTGGTTGCTGATTGGTGGAGCTGGTAGGCCGTCATCTACTGGGCGGAGCTCCAAGCTTTCTTTCTCAAACGGGTTGCAGTATAATTACTTCATTGCTGTAATATTACAACTTTATTCTTATAATGTTTTGACTTTATCATTGTTATGTTACAACTTTATTCTTGAAATAGAAGGAAAAAAAACCCAAAAAACTCATCTCTAGCCCGGCCCTAGTACTCCGTCGTATAAAACAGCCAGACCTTTGGAGTGAGGAGAAGTGGGATCTACATCTGGACCCGGACACTTTGTTCCTAGATGACCCTGCTAAACGGGTCTACAGGTGCTGGTCATAAAATTAGAATATCATGACAAAGTAGATTGATTTCAGTAATTCCATTTAAAAAGTGAAACTTGTATATTATATTCATACATTACATACAAACTCATATATTTCAGATGTTTATTTTGTTTAATTTTGATGATTACAAATGACAACAAATGAAAATCTCAAATTCATCATATCAGAAAATTAGAATATTACTGAAGACCAATAAAAACAAAGGATTTATAGAAATGTTGGCCAACTGAAAAGTATGAACATGAAAAGTATGAGCATGTACAGCACTCAGTATTTAGTTGGGCCTCCTTTGGCCTGTATTACTGCAGCAATGCGGCGTGGCATGGAGTCGATCAGTCTGTGGCACTGCTCAGGTGTTATGATAGCCCAGGTTGCTCTAATAGTGGCTTTTAGCTCTTCTGAATTGTTGGGTCTGGTGTATTGCATCTTCTTCTTCACAATACCCCATAGATTTTCTATGGGGTTAAGGTCAGGAGAGTTTGCTGGCCAATTAAGAACAGGGATACCATGGTCCTTCAACCAGGTACTGGTAGCTTTGGCACTGTGTGCAGGTGCCAAGTCCTGTTGGAAAATGAAATCTGCATCTCCAAAAAGTTGGTCAGCTGCAGGAAGCATGAAGTGCTCTAAAACTTCCTGGTATGTGGCTGCGTTGACCCTGGACCTCAGAAAACACAATGGACCAACACCAGCAGATGACATGGCACCCCAAACCATCACTGACTGTGGAAACTTTACACTGGACTTCAAGCAACGTGGATGAAGTGCCTCTCTTCTTTTCCTCCAGACTCTGGGACCTTGATTTCCAAAGGAAATGCAAAATTTACTTTCATCAGAGAACATGACTTTGGACCACTCACCAGCAGTCCAGTCCTGTTTCTCTTTAGCCCAGGCAAGACGCTTCTGACGCTGTCTGTGGTTCAAGAGTGGCTTGACACAAGGAATGCGACAGCAGAAACCCATGTCTTTCATACGTCTGTGTGTGGTGGTTCTTGAAGCACTCACTCCAGCTGCAGTCCACTCTTTGTGAATCTCCCCCACATTTTTGAATGGGTTTTGTTTCACAATCCTCTCCAGGGTGCGGTTATCTCTCTTGCTTGTACACTTTTTTCGACCACATCTTTTCCTTCCCTTCGCCTCTCTATTAATGTGCTTGGACACTGAGCTCTGTGAACAGCCAGCCTCTTTAGCGATGACCTTTTGTGTCTTGCCCTCCTTGTGCAAGGTGTCGATGGTCGTCTTTTGGACAACTGTCAAGTCAGCAGTCTTCCCCATGATTGTGTAGCCTATAGAACTAGACTGAAAGACCATTTAAAGGCTTTTGCAGGTGGTTTGAGTTAATTAGCTGATTAGAGTGTGGCACCAGGGGCCATCAATTTTGAATCTTTTCACAATATTCTAATTTTCTGATATGATGAATTTGAGATTTTCATTTGTTGTCATTTGTAATCATCAAAATTAAACAAAATAAACATCTGAAATATATGAGTTTGTATGTAATGTATGAATATAATATACAAGTTTCACTTTTTAAATGGAATTACTGAAATCAATCTACTTTTTCATGATATTCTAATTTTATGACCAGCACCTGTAGTAAACTTTTCCAATAAACTAATTTTTCTGGCAGCAGCTTCATGGCCAGAATCCAAACTCTGAGCATATACGGAGTGAATTTTGTTCCATTATTGTTGGGGGGGAAAAAAAATGTTTGTAAATGGTTAAACAAAATTAAATAAAAAATGTGTTATCACATATCATTTGTATAATTTAACTTTTTCATAATTTGCATTTTATTCAAATTAGATTTAAAAAAATATTTCATATTTTTAAACTTTTTAATCATATTCTTTTCTTTTTCAAATGTAGTTTTATACATTGCATTTTTAAATTGTGTTTTCCAGATGACATTCTCTTTATTTTAGGGATTGAGGAGAAAAAAAAGCACTTCTATTTGTCTACTGGACTTTAGTAACTAAATATTTATTGGTCAAGAGAGAGCGTTGTTGTTGGGCTTGAAGTGAAGAAAATGTGATCTCGTAAACGTAATTTGAAAAGAATGATCTTGATTTAAAAAAACTCAATCTGAGAAATCAGATATAAGAATCAATTTTAAAAAACTTTTTTTTTAGAGTAGCTCTGCTGTTTTTAATTTTTTCCAATTGCATTTTCTTCAAACTTTCAAAGGTTTTTTTTTTTTTTGCTTCCGACAATAATTAATCAAATTTCACTCCATATTTTATGTTATTTCTTGTGATTTCAGCATATATTTTTTTGCATCGTTTCTCCCATTTTATTTTGTCAGTGTCGCCGTTTTTTTTTTTTTTTGCTTGTGGTAAGTTTTGCAGTGTGTTTGCAACCCTCTGCTTCCGTAAATTAAAACTGTAGCTAATTAAACCAGAAAACGCTCAACAGAAATTTCCCTGAAATATGACTGAAGGTTTTTCAATAAACACTTTTAAGCGTTTATTAATGCAAATAAATTAGTATTGTAACTTGCTGTTTCTTATATATTTTTTCCTGCTCCATCTATAATTTCACTTTTTCTTATATTGATTTTTGGTTTTTAGGTCAAGCGCCCCCCGGTGGCTACATTGTGTTGCTCTGACCTTTACCTGCAGTGTTCTAGTAGGATGGGTGGAGCTCCTGTGGGAAAACACATGAACATTTCTCATATTTATTTCCCCAAGGGACAGAGTCATGGTTTATTAGTTAAAAAACGTCAAAGTATGTAAATAAACAAAATACTTCAGTTCTATTAATTGAAAATGAATTTGTTTCATCGGGTTATTAACTGTTTTCTGTAATGAATTAATGAACTGTCTGGATTTTTTATTCCTTCCTTTAATCCGGTGATTCTCTGTAAGAAAGCAGGAATCTGTTGTCAGTCTTTAAGCAGAGAGCTGCCAGTAAATCTGGCTCCTCGTTCACAGGAACAGCTGGAAATGAAGCAAAAATAATCAACCAAAATGAATTTCTTTGCATTTGAAAATCCAGCTGAGACAGTAAAGTCCTCCGCTCTCGCTCTGCCGCAGACGTTGGAAACCAGGAAAGCTTTAATGTCTTCTGCTTCTACAGGGAATGACTCTGGACTGTGTGGAGATCTCTCTGGCTCGGGTGTTCGAGAGCGGCCAGGCGTACGTGGCCCTGTCCCGAGCCCGGAGCCTGGAGGGTCTGAGGGTCATGGACTTTGACCCACACGTGGTCCGGACAGACCCAGACGTTCTCCTCTTCTATAGGAAACTGAGGAAGGAGAGGTTGCTCATGCAGGTGGGTGCAGAGCTCATCCTTGGTTATTGAGCTGGTTTTGGGTTAATGTCTCCAAACTGATGGAGTTTGCTTCCCCTTCAGGCCTCCATGGATCATTTTATCTCCAATGACAAAGAAAATTTCCCATGAGGAACATCAGCTTCTCCTGAACCTGTATGCACTGTGTGCAAGACAATTACCATGGGACTGGCTGGGCTGCACTGCCACCTGGTGGTCATTTCGGCAACTTCACTTTTTCTTTGAACTTTAGACTTTTTATGTTTTTATTTAGGGGACCATGTGTAATTTATTGTTTTTTATACTGAAATAAAAGCTCCACTTCTATCAGTCTTTTTTTTTTATATACATTTATGGTAAAATTAGAATCGACCCCATAGGTAAGTTTTTAAATAAATCATCTGTAAAGTATCCACAAATATTGCTTATTTCAGCTGCTTTAGTTTAATGGAGACTCTTGGACCAGTTTGTTCACTGGAATGCTAAACATTTGAACTGGAGTAGCTCCAACCCAACAAGTGAGACTTTTTACATTTTTATTTTTAATTATTTTGTAAAAACACAAACTTTGGTCCAGAAGAGTGCAGTTCTAGGAATAGCAAAGATGCTGCACAGAACCCTCAAACTCCCAGGCCTCTGGAAGTGTGCTCAAAAAAAAAAAATGTTTTTCCAGTGTGAGACTCTTGCTAGAGGAAATTCAAATTTATTTTACGTCCTTAGACGTTAAAGAAAAGCTCTGACTGGGGAAAGCCCAGCACACACATTTATACAACCCCCCCCCCCCCCCTTCATTAAGAACTTTCTCACCCATGAACATTTGGAGGAAAACTACTTCAGTTCATCAAGGACGTTCCCTGTTAGGTTAATGTATATTTCACCGGCCAGATAAACATTTCAGAACAAGTGTGTTTATGGCATGAAGGAGGATGAGGAAACTTTAAACACAACAAACATGCTTCCACAAGCTGGACTCTGGGCGAAATGGAGCCTGAGTGGGACAGAAGTAACGATGAACGCTGCAGAAAAAACATCCTGGATGAAAAGGGGATCTCCTGGAGGCTCCACTGATGGAGCATCACTGCATCTATCGGTACTTCAGAGGTTCTGCTTGATACGGTCCACATCAGCTCATTTCTGCTGAAGCTGCATAACAATAACGGCCGTTTTGGGGTTTAGAGTAAAAATCCAAGTCGCATCAGATCTAGAGCTGATCCGGCTTCAGTAAAACCGTGAGACACAAGACAACCAGAGAGTAAGAGAAAATATTTATTTGCGAGTTGGAACAGTGAAAAAAGGCCAAACCTGATGTAAACATTTCTAATCTGACCCATTTAGTCTGGCTAGAAACTTCTAGCTCGGCTGCAGCAGCAGGAGCATGTGAAGACGGATGACGGGCGATCAGTTCAACGGGACGAAGGAGAGCAGGAAACATGGCGACTGGGAGTAGATGGGGTCCTACAGCTGCTGGGAGGGGTGATCAAGGGGGCGGGGGTCATTTCACATCGTGGAACAGCTTATGTGCAACCTGAAAACAGAGCAACAGTCAGAGCCTTTACTGAAACAATAAAAAAAAAAAGCTTTAACAATGATTTGTGGGTGTGGACATAGCTTTGTTCCCTACGGAAGAGGATTAGGGCCCCTGAAAGAAAAAAAAGTTAACTGATTTTTCTAAATTTTATTTCAGTTTAATATGGTAAAAAAGTCAGAATTTTGACTTTTTTTCTCAGGTCATTAAAACAAGAGAGCTAGTCTCTAAAACAGACATGGCTATGGCTTGATGCTAACATGTTTGTTAGCTGTCAGAATTCTGAAAGAAAAAGTCAGAATTCTGACGTTTTTCCATATTAAACTGAAATAAAATTTAAAAATCAGTTAACTTTTTATTCAGTGGCCCTAATCCTCTTCCGTAGTTCCCGGCTAAATGAATCCGATGAGTTTTTCTTGTTAAATAGATATGATTACAAAAACGTCTAATCAGACTGGGTGAAATAAATAAGCTGATCACAGCTAATAATCTGCCAAGGATTTTGGCTTGACCCAGAAGAAGCTGCTGACGGCAAATTTCTTTTCTTTTTTTTTTTCCATTACCAAATATGGTGGAGCGCAGAGCGGTTTTCAATTCAAAGGCCGGAGAGAGGATTTCATTGCACTCCAGTTCATTCCAAATTTATTTCAATTCATATTTGACTTAAAGGTGCAGTAGGAGATCTTTTTTGACGCATTTTTTACCATGTGCTTTAAAGACAGGGTTCCTACAGCATAAGGCAAGACTTTTTAATGCCACTTGAAGTAAAAATTTAAGACCAAATTCACAAGAAACACAAGAAAAACCTGCTTGAGACAACTTAACCCAAAGGTTTATTTTAACATAAACCACTGCACTAATGTTTCAAACTTTGAAAAGCTTCCCATACAGGAAGAAAGCTAAAAACACACAAATGACAGATATATTTTAACAATTATTTAACTGAATTCACAAACTTTGTGGAGCTACCCTATCCTTTCTTTGCCTGGAACAATGGCAGCTATATTAGCTTAGCCTCGTGAGACCATCCTGATCTCGTGAGCTTTCAAGGTTTCACTCGCTAATCAGTCTGGAGACTCTCCGTTAAAGAAAATTTGGAGCCGTTCACCAAACGAACGTCCAATCAGCGTTGGCTTTGAGGCGGGTTGAGGTGTGACGCAACGAGAAGCGCGACAGTTCAGTCTAAAGAACATGGCGGCTTCAGCCGATGAAACTAGCGTTAGCGTGGCTATCGAGTAAGTTTTATCGGAATTACAGAGTATTTCTTCACTGAAAGAAGAGCAAAACACTGCTCTGGAGGCTTTTCTCAGAGGAAAAGATGTTTTTGCTCTTCTCCCGACTGGTTTCGGCAAGAGTTTGATCTATCAATCGGCTCCTCTTCGTCGTCGCTCTGTTAGTACGTCATATGCTTCGTTGATCTGATTGGTTTATTTGGCCCGTCTATCACCAACATAGGCCAATCAGCTAACCAGTATTTTCGCCCCTTCCCAAAATTACTTCAACGGAAGGTTTCCAGATGGATATGCGGAGCAAATCCATCTGGCGGAGTCAGGTTAATATTTGCTGTGATCAGCGGATAAAAAGTAGTTTGAATCTATGTTAAAGTGAGAAAGTCCTCCTGAAAACCTGGTCATTGTAGCTGCTCGGCTGCACCGAGTGTAGATTGCTTTGGCTTGACTTCACCAAAACGACGACACATTTGCAGCTGAATTTTTTGAAGCTGAAATTTCATTAGATAAAAATTCAGTGTAAGGAATTAAATGTCTAAAAAAAAAAACAATCAGTGTTTAAAATTCGGCGCTAAAAAAATTCAGTATTTATAATTCAGTGTACAAAAAAAGTCAGATTTCATTGAGACTGTTTTACTCCCATATGGAAACGCCAACGCAGCATAGCGTGTTCTTTGCTCGCTTCAATAACGGAACCAAATTCCCTTCAAGATTTAGCCTGTTTAAAATGTTTACGTCCTGTTTTTATTTCTCTAAATATGTGATTAATTATTTTTAACAACTTAAATTCTTATTTTTAAGCTCTGAAAAAAAAAAAAAATGTTTTTCCTCTCAGCCAATATTGGCGCCCCTCCCTCCTTCCCTCCTGTCTGCACATCACTCAGACTCACACAATGATCCCGTGCGTGCAGGAAGTCGAAGAGCTCTTCTGTGCACTCTTCCTCGGTGTTGGACCTGGACCCGACCCTGGCTTCACACGCCTCCAGACGCTCCTTTAGGTGAACGCAGTGCTCCGTCTGCTCACATTTGGCTCGTATCGTTTCCAGGGGGTCCTGAACGGAAAACCAGAGGGAAGGACGGTAAAATAAAAACCCAAATATCAGAACATTTTGGATTCTGGGTGCTTCTATAAGGTTTCTTTGTGATTTTATTCATTCAGGCTGTAATTTTTTTGTATTTTCAAGTCTGCGGTTGTTTTTTAATCGTCTGTGTGCCGCTGCCGTTCAGGTCCAAGTCTGACTTAAAAACAGGTTTTTATTCTCCAGGAGATCCACCAGGATAAATAAAGGAAACCTTCTGGTTTCTCCTCCCAGCCTGAGGAACTTCAACTCAACTACAGTGAGCAGGGGCGGATTTAGGAAATTTGGGGCCCTAGGCAAAGACAGGCAGGGGTCCCTCTGAATAGAGAAGACAACACATAAAACAGCCCCAGATGTAGAAATGTTAATAGAATAGACATCCATTATCTGTTCTAGGTTGTGTCCCTCTCTTCTAGTCCCTTTTCTTCTTGTTTTCCTCTCTATGTTTTGTACTCAGCTGACTTTTCATGCTGTCTCTAAAGGAATGAAAGATTTTTTCCAAGCACTAAGCTCACTTAGCTGATTGCTCCTTCCTGTGTTTCCAAAAAGGACAAAGTAAATAACCCAGTCCTTCTTGGCAACACTGGGGGGGGGGCATCTGCCTAGTATTGCCTAATGGTAAACATCCCCCCAAAAAATGATTTGACATTTAAATATGATTTCCATACGACTTACCACTAGATCTTCCTCTTCTTCTTCCTCCTCTTCCTCTTCTGGAGCATCCTCCTCCTGATCAATGGCAGGAAAAGGGATTAAAGTTCAAATTAAAATTTAAACAATGATCAAAGAGTACAGGGTGGGAAATCTTATTTAAATAAATTTGGCAGTAGCTCTTCATTAATTATTCAGAATTAAACATAAAAAAAGGTGTACATCCCGGTTTATTACATTTACTTCATTCATTCAAGCCTTGATTAATAGAATCAGTGTTTAATAGCTTTAATGTTAGTTTCACCATGTTTTCAGGCTGACCCTTCGCTCATAGAGTCCACAGCTGAAGCACAACCAGACTTCCTTTAACACAGGTTTTCATATGTTCTTTACCTCTTCCTCAGGGTCTCCATATGTGAGCATTTTCCTCTCAAAAACCATTTCTGCGACTGTTAAACCAGCTAACCGCTCAGTTAAAGCTGCGCTAATGTCCCACAGTCCCTGCTCGAGGACGTGAGGTCGGTCACACTCCAGGAAACGACTAGAACGCTTCCCTCCGTGTGAAGCTTTCTATTGGTCAAAGGTTTTATCGACGTCAATTTAGTCCAATCACACGCAGAGTTTGCCTAAGCCCCACCCAAGAGATTTTCAGTACAGCGGAACTGTTTCTTTGGAGGACGACGAGGGAACCGGAGGAAAACGCTGTTGCACACTTCGTGATGGCGCTCTTCCTGGAGACCTCAACAGTTTTACTGAGGAGAATTAAAGACATTAGATCGTTGACGGCCAAACGACACCGAGTTAAAGGCAAATGGGTAGGTCACCGAAAGGCGGGAAAGAACGAACTTTTGTTGTTTTTGGTTTGAGAGACATTTAAAGAGGAGCGAGTCGGTGGGTGCGCACCATTTACCAGCCGGTGAAGCGTTATACCGTGCGGGTGGAGTTTCCACGGCGAGAGCGGCGGAAAACCGAACATGTAACTGGGATATATGGGAGGCTAAATTTTATATCCATAAATTTAAAATTACTATGACGTTACCCTCATGTAGTTCTTTCTTAAATGAATTAATTTATTTCTATATATCATCCTCTTCCAATAACAAAACTGCTTTTAAAACGTTATGCTCTAAATTCAAAATATTTATGTAATCCCCTTGTATGATTCTATGTCTTCAGTTTACTATTTTTACGTTTATTCAGTTTTTTATTTATAATTACTATTTTTGTTCAAACCTCTGGTGATTGTTCTTTTGAAATTATACTTATATCTTCCTGTAGTACAAAATTCTTCAATAAAGCTTTAAAAAAATGGGATATATGGAAGAGAATAAAAATGAAATACAGGAATAATAATAAATGAGAACTAAAAAAAACAAAATGTCTATAATCTACTCTCCTACAGGCTACCACACTTCCCAAACATCCTCCCACCAGACTGGCCCTTCAGCACTTTGATGCCACCTACAGCGCCCAGCTCGGGGACCTGTGGCCCTCAGTCCGAGTGGCCCTGCTGTCAGAGCGGAAGTACGGAGCCCTCCTCAATAATTTCTGTCATAATCCAGATCTGGAGGAACTTCAGGCTCAGGGCTGCAGAGACTTCATTAGCAGTGGACAGGGTAGGTGAGCAGTTCCGCTACGTCTGCATCAGGCTAGTTTATGGCCTTTAGCTGCAGTTAATAAAGCTCTACAGGGGGAATTTTGGTCCATTATGTTGCAAGCAAAGAAAATACAACCCTGAAATAAAAAATTGGAAAATATTTCAATCAGAAAATAGGTTTTGAGATTAACTTTGCTGCTTTGTCAGATTTTGTTTTCACTTTTTTTTTCTTTTGCAGATTTAATTTTAGTTTTCTAATTTTGAAAATGCAGTTTTCCAGACCACAGCCTCTTCATTTCTGGGGGCTGGATTTTCTCTTAAATAAGGAGTGAAGACGCATTTCTATTGATCTGCTGGGCGTTAGCATTAGCGTTAACATTTTGATTGGTTAATGAGCCTTTGGACTGGGGTTGAAGTGAAAAGAATGTGATTCATGAAATGCAATTTGAAAAGAATGAAATTTGTAAAACTCTATGAAAAACAGAAATATAAGGGAAAAAAATAAAATACAATCTGTAAAACAATCTGAAAGTGTAATTTAAGAGATACAATTTGAATAATGGAAAACATAAAAAATAAAAACTGTTTGGAAATGCAATATAAATGTATATAAAGAGAAAATAAAAATAAATTAGAAACAGGAGAGTCACTAATGATTTGGCCCTCTCTAATGCTACGTTCAAAGCGCAAGCAGCAGAAGCAGCTGCTTTACATGCAAAGTCAATAGGTGACGCGCATCAAGGCGCAGTAAAAGGTCCTGCAGCGCGTTTTGAGCAGCAGAAGCAACGCATCGTGAGCTTCTGAGCAGCCGAGCAACGTGAGGCGCTTCAGAAGCAGCAGCTGCTTAGCCTCGTGAGACCATCCTGATCTCGCGAGCTTTCAAGGTTTCACTCGCAGATCAGTCTGGAGACTCTCCGTTAAAGAAAATTTGGAGCCGTTCACCAAACGAACATCCAATCAGCGTTGGCTTTGAGGCGAGTTGAGGTGTGACGCAACGAGAAGCGCGACAGTTCAGTCTAAAGAACATGGCGGCTTCAGCCGATGAAACTAGCGTTAGCGTGGCTATCGAGCACGTTTTATCGGAATTAGTTTATTAACGCCTAAATTAACTTAGAATGTAGAAACCTGCCGGCAGAATATATTCGCTTTTATTATCCTGCTGCCTGCAGTTTGGATTACGTACCTGAAAAACGCTAACCTCTACTTCCAGCCGCCGCGAACAGTAGGGGAAAACCGTGAAGAGGCGACCGGGCCTTAGGCAGGTGCATACTGCAGACCAATGTATAAATATTTAATAACAAAGCTAAAGCCATTTCACAGTTAATATTTCTAAACATAGAGAATTCCATTTATTTTTCTGTTTGTTATTTTTTTTTTTGACGTCCACATCGAGGACTAGGTCGTCTGCGTAGGTGTCGTGGTGAACGCAGACGTGTCCCCGCCCCTTCTGCAGACACTCTGCTGCACCTCTCCCGAATTGTAGGTAACTGCAGACAGCGCCACAGACAGGAGGCCTCTGATTGGTTAAATCTACATCCTCTCTACTCTATGCATATTTCCTGTTTGGTTCCTTACCGGCTTGTTCTGTTTGTCTGACCGCCATTGTGGAAAACGACTGGTGAAGATGGAGCAGCTAGAAGAGCGAGGTGCGCGAGAACGCTGGGAGCCTTTGTCCACCTGGATCCCCGCTCTTTTTGGCCCTCATGTCCCTCCGTTGTCACACAAACTTGCCCCCACTTAAGGCCTCCGTAGATGGGTCATGTGCGCTAACCACTGTGCCACCAAAGCACGCCCCGTGAAATAATCTTTGAAGGCAGGATGGTAATCTGGATGAACTGACTGCACAGTCCATGTTTTCAGGAGGACTTTCTCACTTCAAGATAGATTCAAACTACTTTTTACCCGCTGATCACAGCTAATATAGCTGCCATTGTTCCAGGCAAAGGAAGGATAGAGTAGCTCCGCCCAAAACGCATCAGACCCACTTTGGTCAGAACTAAACTTGTACAAGCATCAAAAATAAAGCAGCACAGCCATTTTTGCTGCTTCTGATGTGTGCGGTCTGAAAATAGCATAAGGGTGGTGGTCCCTGAATCCACCCCCCCCTACCTTAAATACAGGGTGTTAATCCATAGGCCCCGCCCTCTCTCAACACCAATACACAACAGTTGATTTGCTGATATCCAATAAAGATTCATGTCTGGAAAATATGCCTGAAAATGATGTGATTAAAGATACAAATTAAACACTGTGCTTCACTTGTAGCACTTTCTTAACATAAAAAATAAGATAACAGAATGTTTCTCCACTAGAGCGTTGGGTCTAAAGCTAACCGCTCCTTCCTCATGTTTCCCTCAGCATCCTTCAAACAGGGCTCTGATTTAGGAGCTGAGGAAGACTCCAGCAGGGTGTCTACAGTGACTGATGAAGAGCAGGAGAAGGTGGAGTCTCCTCTGAGGCTCAGTCCCAACATAAAGTGTTTGGTGTTTCCTAGAGGAGATGTCACGCAGTTTAAGCCTGCGAGGTGAGCAAAGGTCTACTTCAGATTATCAACAAACAGCACAGAAAATATAAGACTCAGGTTATCCTGATCTGTCTCTATAGTTCTGCTGCTATAGGCTTAGACTGCTGGAGGACATAGGGACCCCTTTTTCATCATTCTGCTTCATTCTATCTCTATTCTCCCACTCTGCAGAATCTGTTAGTTCAATCTCTAACGTTCTGCTCTCTCTGCTTTTTATGTTCCTGTTTGGCTGTGACTCCATCCTGGAGAGAAATATCAGCTGTGCTGCTGCCATCAACACCTTTGTTTCTAGATGTTGGAGCTTGGCCTGTTTTCCAGTGTAGTCCTGTTTCTCTGACTGTGACTAACTGGATGTGCTCTCTTCATCCTCTGACATGGGAGCTGGCTCGGAGCTCGTCTGCCTGGCTGTGTGTTTCCTGGACGGGGCCGCCTGTGGAGCTGGTTGACAGTTGCCTTTTGTATCTATGCTTCTTTTTCTATGTCTGCTTCTGTCTCCTTGAACCCCACTGGGCCTCAGCAGATGGCCGCTCACACTGAGCCTGGTTCTGCTGGAGGTTTCTTCCTGTTAAAAGGGAGTTTTTCCTCTCCACTGTCGCTACAAGCATGCTTAGTGTGAGGGATTGCTGAAGAGTCAATGAGTCGATGCAATCAGCTGGTTTTCCTTAGATAGAAAACTTTGAATCAATCTGACTGGATGATCTGGTGAACTGGAAAGTGACCTGAGATGACATGATGTGAATTGTTGCTATAGAAACAAACTGAATTGAGTTGAATAGAACCATTGATTATCGGTGCTTCGATAATCCGTCTCTGCTGTCCCCTTTAGGCCAGACAAGTTTGGACTGTTGAGCTACTACCTGATGGACGCGGCGTCCGTACTGCCTTCTCTGGCGCTGGACGTCCAGGCGAATCACACGGTTCTGGATCTCTGCGCCGCTCCTGGTGGAAAGGCCCTGGCTTTGCTACAGACGCAGTCAGCCAGTGAGTGGGGGTCTTCATCATCCACCGCCCCAGTCCTCCGCGTCGCCTGCTAACCATCCGCTAACGCTGCTTCTGTGTCGCAGGGTTTCTGTGCTTAAATGACTCGTCTGTGTCGCGGACGTCGCGGTTAAAGAGGGTCCTGCACAGCTACGCTCCCAAAGAGCTTCTCACCGACGACAAGCTGCGCATCACCTCGTTTGACGGCACCATGTGGGGCGAGATCGAACGGAACTCCTTCGACAGGGTGAGATGGCGTCACGCGATGGCGGCGGTTTGTCGCTCCGACTATGGGGAGAATTTTTTTTCCAAAATTGTCATAAGCAAAAAACACATTTAAAAAGAATTTTAAAAAAGCAATCCAGGAATAAAACTTTGAAAAAGGTTTTCTAACTCAGATTTTTTAATTTTCATATTTAATTTTTTTCTTTTTTTATTTCTCTTTCAGATTGTGTTGTAAGATTTGCAGTCTTTTCAAATTGTGTTTTGCAGATCACATTCTTTTATTTTCAAGACCAATAAGAATGTTGTTGCTAACGTCCATTTCGACCAATAGAAATGCATCTTTTCTCCTCACGCCACAGGAAGGCCCGCCCCTAAAGGTGAAGATGATGTGGAAACATGATTTAAAAGAATGAAATTCTTAAGAGTCAACCTGAAAAAGAGACATTTGTAAAAATAAAATTTAATATAGTATTTAAAATTGTAATAAATTATAGAAAATTAAAGTATTAAAAGAATAAATAAATTCAATATGGAAAACAAAAATTTATTTAAAAAAAAAAGAAAATCAGAAAAAAACAGCTAAGTTACTTCTGACACAATTTTTTCATTTCTTTCAAATTCTTTCTTTTTAAATTTAAATTTAACAAACTTGTTCTGACTATGGGGAGAATTTTGTTCCAAAATTGTCATAAGCAAAAAAACACATTTAAAAAGAATTTTAAAAAAGCAATCCAGGAATAAAACTTAGAAAAAGGTTTTAATAAGTTCTCTAACTTTACTGTTTACTCAGATTTTTTAATTTTCATATTCAATTTTTTTTATTTTATTTTTTATTTCTCTTTCAAATTGTGTTGCAAGAATTGCAGTGTTTTCAAATTATGTTTTGCAGATCAGTCTTTTATTTTTAAGACCAATAAGAATGTTGTTGCTAACGTCCATTTGGACCAATAGAAATGCATCTTTTCTCCTCACGCCACAGGAGGGCCCGCCCCTAAAGGTGAAGATGATGTGGAAACATGATTTAAAAGAATGAAATTCATAAGAGTCGACCTGAAAAAGAGACATTTGTAAAAAATAAAATCAAATTTAGTATTTAAATTGTAATAAATTATAAAAAAATTAAGTTATTAAAATGATAAATGAATAAAATATGGAAAACAAAATTTGATTTAAAAAAAAGAAAATCTGAAAAAAACAGCAAAGTTACTCCTGACACAATTTTTTCATTTCTTTCAAATTCTTTCCGTTTAAATTTAAATTTACCAAACGTGTTCTTTGCAACAACAAGGAAGCAAAATTCCCCCCATAACTGATGTGATTTAAAAAGGTGACCACGCTCGGTTTGTTTGTCTGCCTTCAGGTTCTTGTCGACGTTCCCTGCACCACAGACAGACATTCGCTCATGGAGGACGACAACAACATGTTCAGCAGGAGCCGAGTCGGAGAAAGGCGGAGCCTGCCTCGGCTGCAGGCGGAGCTTCTGCTGTAAGAAAGATGGAGACACAAAACCAGACATGGAATGACATGAACCAAAAGAAAAGTTTGTTCAGCTTCACGCTGCTGGGCCCTTGCTGTGGGGGCGGGGCTTATTGATTACTGATGCTACTTCACACCTAACGCGCTTTGAACAGCAGAGGCAGCTAGTTTACATCCAAAGTTAATGGTTGACGTGCATCAAGGTGCAGCAAAAGGTCCTGCAGCGCGTTTTGAGCATTTTACCCCAGGATTCCACATACCCCGTCAGCGCTACGCCCCGCCCCATTCACGTACGCCGTGCAGAGTACTTGTCTGTCATGTTAATCAATGAGAACTGTTCCACATCCACCGCTACTCCTCTGCACGTCCGCACGAACTTTAGCTGCTGGACGCGCCGCATCAACCAATCAGAGAAGCTGATCTGGGAGCTGGCAGGGAGTCAGACACAGCACTGCTGATGCAGAGCGCTATGATCACTCTACTGAAATAGTTTATTAACGCCTAAATTAAATGTAAAGACCTGCCGGCAGAATATGTTCGCTTTTATTATTCTGGTGCCTGCAGTTTGTTCCACATACCTGGAAAAGGCTAAAATCTACCACCAGTACAGTAAGGGAATATGGCGTCACATTTATTTCAAAAACCCCCGCGTGCAAGAAAAAACAGGTGTCATGTACCTGAGTGAAGTTGCCCCCCCCCACCTTCTTCAAATCAGACAAAATTTGTCAGCACAAACGGAGCTGAGTTAATTGACACCCATTTCGTCTGATTTGAAGAAGGTGGGGGGGGGCTGGTTGACCTTTGATGACCTCTAGAAGTATTTCTTTATATCTTTAAAATGGTAGTGGCACAAACGAAAATTTTTGCTGCACAAACGTTTGACACCAATTTTGTCTGATTTGAAGAAGGTGGGGGGGGGCAACTTCACTCAGGTCTCGCATGTATGTTAAACTACTTCTGCACATGGTTTATCTTCCACCTTGTGGTTCATCATTTCAAGGGTATTACGCTGCTGTGCGTTTTGCATGAGTTCGGCTGTCGTTGGACACAAGTTCTGAGCTCGTTATGAATACTCTATGTATACGACCAAAATTGAATAAATCCATCAGCGTTTTAGGAGATGCCAGGACGTTAGGCAGACGCTGGATAAATCGGCATGGTGTGACAGGGCCCTAATACACAGCTGCCATTAACCATAACTAGCGGGTTCTTTACGACAGTTGCTGTGAAGATCGGCGCGACTCGTCAGCTGATGTAGCTGAGCTCAGATCACGGGAAAATGGGAAATGATCGGGCCAATCTCGTGATGGGACGGAGACATCCTTACTTCTAATCGTTCTGGACTCCAGGGAACCGCAGTGGACCAGAGGAGGACCTTCCCTCTTCTGTCCACTCATTTTACAAACCTTTTATTTTGAAAGTGGATGGCTGTGTCTCTCATGTCCTGCATCACACGGTTGATGTTTTTGGTTAGTAATATGATTAAAGGTAGAAGCTCTCTCTAAAGTGTAAAGTATTTTCACCATTGAAGCATTTTTCATCTCATCTGTTGCTTCTCTCCACTGGAAAAGTAATTTTTCTTAAAATCAGTGCATTTGGTCTTGGATTGAGGAGGTAAAACAGATATTTTGCCAATGGAACAAGACAATTAACACTTAAAATAAGAAAACACAATTGCATTGTCTTATTTCAAGTGCATTTTATCTAATTATCTTATTTTAAGAGTACAAATTCTCATTCTATTTGTAAATTATCTCATTTACCTACTCAAATTAAGGGTAAATACACTTAATTTAAGACATTTTTACTTATTTCTGGATCGTCTTTCATCTCCGCCTCCCTTTTAGGGCGGGAATCATAGCTGCTTGTCCTGGAGGCGAGGTTCTGTATTCCACCTGCACCCTCTGTCCCAGCCAGAACCTGGGCGTGGTGGAGCGAGCCGTCCAGCTAGCTGAGGAGAACCACGGCATCCGGCTGCAGGTCCGTAGATCGCTGGGCGGCGGCTGAGTCACAGTGACCACCGACGTCCTGACCTCTTTCCTTTTTCTCGCCTCCATGCAGGTGGTCAGTCTCAGACCTCTGGTGCGGATGTTCCGGAACACTTTTCACTTTGCTCCTGACCTCCACCTGGGTGAGATGGTCGTTCCGCATCTGGCCGCTAACTTTGGACCCATTTACATGTGCAAGATAAGGAGACTCGCATGAACGTTTAGATAAGACGCAAGGACACAGATTTTATACTGACAGTTGTTGTGGCCATTTATGCCAAATATTTATTTATACCACTTCAGTTTTCATGGTATGTAAAATATATTTAAGTTAATTTAGAAACAAAATTTTTTATTAAATTTTTTGACCACTTTTTTTTAGAGCTTCAAACATTAAATTTCGTTTCTACTAAGTTTCAAGATATTGTTTGTAATTGTCTTTTTTTGTTTTTGCTTTTACAATAAATAAGTCAAGTTAGAAGTGCATTCAAATTTGAAATAGGAAGGCAACACATACGTAAAACTTAAACAAGTGTTTCATCCAAAAAAAGGTTTTGAGAAGCAATTTTATGTTTTCTTAGATTGTTTAAAAAAATTAAAAAAAATTTGTCCTATTAAATATTTATTTTTTTTTTTTTCTAATTGGGTTTTACAAATTTCATTTTTTTCAAAATGCGTTTTCCAGATCACATTCTTTTAATTCTACGGAGTGAGAAATGAAGACACATTCCTATTGGTCTTTACAGGCGTTAGTAGTTTTGCTATTGAGCTTGAAATGGAGAAAATACAAATTTTTTTTTTTTTTTATACCAAATCTAATTTGACAAAAAAAATGAAAATACAAATGTTTTAAAAAAATTATGAAAATCTTAGAAAATAGGTTTAAAAAAATCTCAAAAAAAGATTAAGCATACGGTTTGCATTTCTTTCAAATTTACATTTACAGAAATATTTAGCAAAAATAATGAAGCGAAATCAGAGGTGGAAAGAGTAATTGAGTAAAAGTATCTTTACTTTGCCTAAATTCTACTCAGAGTAAAAGTAAAATTACCCATCTCAAAATTTACTCAAGTAAAAGTACAAAATTACTTCATTTAAAATGTAAAATGAGTAAAAGTTACTTAGTTACTTTGAGTTATTTAATGCAAAAAAAGGATGAGTCATGAATCGAATTGAGCACAAGGTGTTTTAATCGATTTCAAGGCGTATTTCAGTGACATCCACACTTGCAAAAGATCAACATACTTCCTCACAGCACAAGGACAGTCACAACCTGAACCATAAAGTGCAAACTATTTTCAATCATACTGTCCAACAGACACCATGATAACTAACTTACCGCCACATTTTTTCGTAAATTGGATGTCGATGTTTTAAAAGCCGAAAGCTCCGTTTTGCTGGGCAGCCACATGTTGCTCTGCATTATCACATCGTTCCTTTTGTGCATCTGAAAACAAATAATCCTTCCAAATATGGCCGAGGGTTTTTCTGGCTTTCGTCTCCAGAATATGTTTCCTCTTCAGGCCTTTCCTCATCCATACTCCCTACGTTGTGATTAGCAGCTGCCATCTTCCGAAGCGCAGCTCTGGATTATGAGACAATACAAAGGGTAAATGCAAGGCAGGGCCACATTTAAGTATTTCACCATCAGTAGTATTATTATTATTTTTTACTCAGTAACGTGAGGGGGTTTTAAATGTAGCAAAGTAAAACTACTTAGGTTAAAATTTACTCGAACAGGGGTAGGATTTAATAAGTTTTATTACTTCTTCCTGCTCCTTTTCGAACATGATGGTATGTA
Source organism: Cyprinodon diabolis (assembly GCA_030533445.1). Lineage (NCBI taxonomy): Eukaryota > Metazoa > Chordata > Actinopteri > Cyprinodontiformes > Cyprinodontidae > Cyprinodon > Cyprinodon diabolis. Next base: position 2,605,595 of record CM060067.1, on the reverse strand, counting down.
CATGTTTTTTCTTTTTCTTCTTTTTTGTTTTGTTTTGTTTTTTTATGACTTTATTCATTTACTTATATTTGCTTTTTATTAAGTGTTCGAAATAAATTATCAATAAAAAAAATAAATAATCGAGTAAAAGTAAAAATTACATATTTCAAAAACTACTCAGAAAATTACAAATTACTCATAAAAAGTACTCAATTACAGTAACTTGAGTAAATGTAATTAATTACTTTCTACCCCTGAGCGAAATTGACTCCATAATTCTGCTGCTTTGGTGGATTTTTTTTTATTTTTAGACGTTTCTGCAGTAGTAGTACCATTTTTCACCTGTAGATGTCCCCAGTAGCCAAAGAGTAAATAAGTGTTACTTATCTGGTGGCCACTAGAGGGCACTACATAGCATCAAGGCTGGAGGTCCTGCTGGGTTGAACGCTCCCCTCAAACTCCTTCCTTCTCTGCTGCTGCTGTGAAAACTGTTGGTCTCTGTTCCAACGGTCGTTCATCAGGTTTGATGGCTTTGCCTGATAATGCTGCAGGTTTCCTCCACGGAAAGCAGAAGATAATGAACAGGCAGGCAGTTACTCATTTGACCACTTGGCTCCTCACATCTGAATCTGTGCAGCTTCCATTACTGCAGCGGCGCTGATTCCATTTCTGCATCAAGCAGAGGTGAGGCGCCTCCTTAATGTGAGCGAACAGGGGCCTCCTCCGCCATCAAGCCGCCGATGACCCTGGATGTTGTCCCGGCCGGGCAATGTAGCGTAAAGAAAAAGGTGTCTATGTGTGAGAATGTACATCTAATACTGTATATTTGTGAATCCACATCCCATTGTCGTTAAGCTGCTCCGCACCAAGCCAGCCGGGCGGCAGCCATGCGGCTCCAGATGAACATTAAAGAGGCAGCGGAGAGCTAGAATGGGACAGCTCGCCCTCTCCTGCCCCCTCCGCTCTTTTCTTTTTTTTTTTTTCTTACTCCACAGATGAGTGCAGATAATTTTCTGGGCGATTGTGAGTGATTACTGTATTACTGTGGCGAAAGGGGGGATGTATCGGGGAATGCAGAGGGAATTAATGACACATAAAAACTATTTTTTTGTGCCGACCGCGTTCGTCCCCGGGGCCCCTGGGATGGCTCCTCGCACATCTTGTGATTACCTAAACGTATTGTAAATATGTGTTTCCGATGGGCTCCTCCATAAATTTACATGTTTTAGCACTCAGGAGACGGCAGACAGTTAGAGATGAGTTACTCTCTATTCTGCGGACTCGTCTGGCTGCCTGCTTTATTATCGAATGAGCCAATGAAGCGCTCCGCATTCTGTGTCGACGGGCGTAAAGCCTGTGTTAGCGAGACATGCTGTGTATTAAAAAGATGAATATTATGGATTTGACTATGCAGCCTTGCTTCTGTTTTGTTTTCGGATGCAAAGCGTCCAATAAACATGTAAAAACGACTAATGGTTTAGTTTCCGTCTACCTGATCTGCTGTATGATCTATCAAGCATCAGGACTTAACTTTATAAACGGTAAAACAGCCCTGATCGACAATTTAATGATTTAAATAAAAGTACAAATACTTTGTTTGTATAATGTTTTCCGTCTATACTTTACTAGAGTATTTATTTTTAGATAACTTTTTACTACTTCTCCTTACATTTTAAAAATAGACTCCTTAGTTTTGTTTTTCTTTTTTAACTTTATTTTTATAGATTTTTACAGGTATACTACAACAAAAACATAACAATGATTAAGGTCCTTTAGTGAGTCCTTTAGCATTTGTCACCAAAGAAAAAAGAAAAAACAAAACAAAAAAAAAGCATTAGACAAACAATAAATAATGATATATAAAAATAATTTGTTCATTCACACTTTGGACATACTGAAAGTAAAAAAAAAAAAACACTTTATGGAGTTTCAACCCCTACTCAAGTAGAAATGTTTTCCATCTATACTTTACTAGAGTATTTATTTTTAGATAACTTTTGACTACTTCTCCTTACATTTTAAAAAATAGACTCCTTAGTTTTGTTTTTCTTTTTTTTTTTACTTTATTTTTATAGATTTTTACAGGTATACACAGGGGCGGATTTAGGAAATGTAGGGCCCTAGGCAAAGACAGGCAGGGGGCCCTCTGAAATGAGAAGACAACACATAAAACAGCCCCATTCTACAGATAGAGAAATGTTAATAGAATAGACATCCATAATTTGTTCTATGTTTGGTCCCTCTCTTCTTGTTCCTTTTCTTGTTGTTTTCCTCTTTGTTTCGTTTTGTCCCTTTTTGTTTTTATATTGGCAATGTGCTGAGCTGACTTTTCATGCCTCAAAAGTAAATAACAAAGTCCTTTTCCCTATAGACAGGTCATTATCTGCTTATTTGTTCTCCATTTTTCATTTGAATGAAATGATAAAAATAAATAGCATTTTAACAAAAGGTTTTGTATTAAAAACAATGTGTACAAATAAGTAATAGCTGCATTAATCTTACATGTAAATTAGTTTTATGGGGCCTCCAGGAACTTGGGGCCCTAGGCAACTGCCTAGTTCTGCCTAATGGTAAATCCGCCCCTGGGTATACAACAAAAACATAACAATGATTAATGTCCTTTAGTGAGTCCTTTAGCATTTGTCACAAAAAAAACAAAAAAAAGCATTAGACAAACAATAAATAATAATATATAAAAATAATTTGTTCATTTACACTTTCGACATACTGAAAGTTAAAAAAAAAAAAAAGTTAGAAGTGTCCACACCTTTATTCATAACAAGTGGGGTAATAGTTTTGTTTAATTTCAGATAATTTGTATTATGATCTGTTGGTATTTAAAACAATAAAAACCATCAAAATAATGAGTTTCATCCAGACAATTAATTTCTGTGTGGTTGGACTCGGTGCTGCCCCAACTTGTTGCTCACCACGTACCAAAATAAATAGTTTTTCAAGATGATGCAAAGTTAAATCTGACGCCGTTACCATTAGTTATAAAACTAAGAAAATGAATTCTAAGGAAGTTTTCATCCAGAATTGTAGAAAAAAGTTCCTTTAAAAGGGTAGAGCAGTAAAGCTTCTTACTTTTATACTTTAGGTAGTTTTAAAAATGATACATGTTTACTGGAGTAAAAAGTTGATCCTCTAACTTCTACAAAGGTTTTTATATTTCTGGATTATTAAGCATTAATACTTTGGACACATCAGCTGGACTGTTATAATGTCTCTGTTACTGAGGGCTGAGACGGCTAATTAGGGAAGCAAGTTATTGATTAATATATTGCTCTAAAGTTGATTGATCTACTAACAATCAACAATCCATTTTTTTAAGCTGTTATCTCTTTTATAAATAGGATCTTTCCATGTTATAAAAGGCTTAAATGTTTTATTTTAAGCAAAAGTCCAGTCAGCGAGGAATGATCAATGGATCATTATTTATACCTAAAACTAATACGTTCCTGGGGATTTAATGAATTTAGCGTTAATCAGTAAAAAAAATAAAACAATTTTCGTAGCGATCACTGAGTCTAGGAGCGGCCATTTTTGCCCAGATATAGTAACCCCTCCCTCCTGCCATCTTCCGGCAGTGACGTCACGGTGCGGTAAGCCTAGCGCCATTCTCCCCGCTTTACAAGCTAAATCAATGGGAACTACTAGACACATCTGCAATCAACAACAATTATTGAAGATTTCCAGAGGACTTCACCATTGAAATTCACCAGAGCTATAGTGAAACTGACAATGCCCACGTGCATGGCAGCTGGATGTTGGAATACATCGGGTAAAAGTGAAAAAAAGAGTTATTCCACCTTTCTGATTCCTGATCCTCCACGGACGGGTTGGTCGTTGGATTGCCAACTTGAACACGTAATATGTAGCCAACATTTGGAAGAAGAATGTTTTCAAGATGACTTGGATGATAGCGCGTTGTGACAAACACCAGATACAGCACTGGGACTTGATCAACAGCCGATACCGCACCGTGACGTCACATACCAGTAACCTGACTCCGTCTGGAAACCTTCTGTTGAAGTAATTTTGGGAAGGGGCGAAAATACTAGTTAGCTGATTGGCCTATGTTGGTGATAGACGGGCTAAATAAACCAATCAGATCAACGAAGCATATGACGTACTAACAGAGCGACGACGAAGAGGAGCCACTTGATAGATCAAACTCTTGCTGAAACCAGTCGGGAGAAGAGCAAAAACATCTTTTCCTCTGAGAAAAGCCTCCAGAGCAGTGTTTTGCTCTTCTTTCAGTGAAGAAATACTCTGTAATTCCGATAAAACTTGCTCGATAGCCACGCTAACGCTAGTTTCATCGGCTGAAGCCGCCATGTTCTTTAGACTGAACTGTCGCGCTTCTCGTTGCGTCACACCTCAACCCGCCTCAAAGCCAACGCTGATTGGACGTTCGTTTGGTGAACGGCTCCAAATTGCCGGCAGGTTTCTACATTCTAAGTTAATTTAGGCGTTAATAAACTGTTTCAGCAGTGCTGTGTCTGACTCCCTGCCAGCTCCCAGATCAGCTTCTCTGATTTGTTGATGAGGCGCATCGAGCAGCAAAAGTTCAATTTTTCCAACCTGACTCCGCCAGATGGATTTGCTCCTCATATCCATCTGGAAACCTTCCGTTGAAGTAATTTTGGGAAGGGGCGAAAATACTGGTTAGCTGATTGGCCTATGTTGGTGATAGACGGGCCAAATAAACCAATCAGATCAACGAAGCATATGACGTACTAACAGAGCGACGACGAAAACACAACCACAAGCCAGGCTACTCTTGCCGAAACCAGTCGGGAGAAGAGCAAAAACATCTTTTCCTCTGAGAAAAGCCTCCAGAGCAGTGTTTTGCTCTTCTTTCAGTGAAGAAATACTCTGTAATTCCGATAAAACTTGCTCGATAGCCACGCTAGCGCTAGTTTCATCGGCTGAAGCCGCCATGTTCTTTAGACTGATCTGTCGCGCTTCTCGTTGCGTCACACCTCAACCCGCCTCAAAGCCAACGCTGATTGGACGTTCGTTTGGTGAACGGCTCCAAATTTTCTTTAACAGAGAGTCTCCAGACTGATCTGCGAGTGAAACCTTGAAAGCTCGCGAGATCAGGATGGTCTCACGAGGCTAACAGACCAGTAGGTGGCAGTAGTGTTCTTTGACAAACATGGATGCCTCCAGTAAAGCACATTCACATGAAAATTACTCTGAATAAAAAACATTTATCATTTATTGAACAGGATGGAATAATTTCATATTTAAAGAACTTTCAGAAGTTTGCTTTCTGAATATGACCGAACTTTTCCTTTAATTTTGCAATCTTAATATTGATCAGCAGGTTTTTTTCGGTGGCATCCTTTCTGTGGTTCCGATCAGGCTCTCTGTTGGAGGACTGCATTAGGTTTAAGCTGCTGCCAGATTAAGAAAAGGGAAAATGTTAGTTTTCTCCTCTCTAAGGAGATTACTCAGGGAGGGGTGAGATGGCAGTGAGAGAAAAGGACAAGAGGAGAATTGAAGATGAAGCGTAACTAAAGGAGGGCGGCCCTGGATGCTCGCTTTAGCCACCTGTTGTCTGCCTCTTTATATCGCTGGCCTTCTTTGTTGAGATCTGCTTTGTTTTCTGTTGCTTCCAACACGTAACAGGATGATAGTAGCTGCCACTTTAAGAGGTTTCAAAATCTTCAAAATAACTTTAAAAAAAAGGAATTGTATGTGTGCAATTTCATTTGCATGTGTGCGTACTCATGCTTCCCTTCCTTTAAGTTCCTGCTGCTGGTTTCCAGGAGGGCTTTGATGTGTATCTGAGCAATGCAACTATTAGAGGGATTTTCTCCAGCCCTGACAGCTCAGAGAATATGCTGTGAAATGGCAATGCTGCTGTGCTAAAAGAATGCTGGAAACAGGATTAGGATCATATTCTGGCAGAGCCTGTCACTTCCTCAATTGGCTGAGGTTTCCAAAGCTGGCACTTCTTGCTCCCGTTAAAACCTTTAAGAGAACTATGGAGAGGAGGGAAGGAATAAAAAAAGCACTGATTGAATGGCACACTGAGATTTCTGTGTGGGGCTCTTGATCCAGAGGATGTCTGTGTGTGCCATGCTTCTGGCCATGCTTCTGGGTTTTCCTCTGAGAGGAAGAAGAAGAATCCCTGTTTGTGCACTGAGCGATTTGCCCACGACCACCTTACCATGGCCGACTGAATTTCAAACATATTTGATTTTCTCCAGACCTTACGATTCCTGATGGGGAGGCGGTTGTGAGAGGCTGATCGCCCCTTGTTACCCCCTGTGCAAGGCTAGGCTGAAAGTCGAGCCAATCGAAAAGTTCTCGCATGACTGGAAAGTCAGGCCAAAAAATCGCAGTGTAAGCCTGACTCCGCATCTCATTTCAACCGGTCCGGCAGCAGACCACCATGTGAGCCTGGTTCTGCCAGAGGTTTCTTCCCAACGGGGAGTTTTTCCTGACAGACTGACCAACTTCATCTATCTCCACTCCACCACCAGTTTCAGGCCTGGGGGGGGGGGGGGGGGGGGGGGGGGGCTGTTCTTTAATTTGTTCATGCATATCTATAAAAATGCAGCGCTATGTTTCCTGCCGAGGTCTGAGCGCCAAAGACTAAAGTAATTGCATCAATACATTTCTTCTCATTGTCTTTTCTCTCTGTGAGTTTTTTCAGATTGAAATAAATATTTATATATTTCCGATTTTATTTTTCTGTCAACGTTTTCAAAACAGTCATCTATATACTAGATTTTTTACATGAAAATGAATGACTCTTAAATACCTTAGTCATAAAGCCTTTGTGTAGAACCAGAGTGTAGGAATTATTTAAAGTCGTAGTGAAACAGCTGTTCCAACCGTTGCATTTCCTAATTCTCCCGAGTGGTGCACGACTTTACACGAGTGAATAAAGTGAATGTGGGGCGGGATTGTTGTGGCGAAAGGTTCGCAAGCACGTTTGGTTGTGGCCAGTTTGTCAGAAGCATCTTGCTAACCAGTTAGCAACTTAGTGCTAGACTGTAATTTTGACATTTTTTGTGTTACGTCCACCAGGCTTGTTTGGTGGGGGTAACATTAAAGGAGACCACACAAGGATTTTCTTTCAAGTGAAAGTTGAATTTATTAAATTATACTATTCAATTTCAATTCAGTTTATTTATATAGCGCCAAATTCACAACACATGTCATCTCAAGGCACTTTACAGTTCAACCAGATCATACAGTCAAATTGATACAAAGTTTTCTATCTAAGGAAAACCAGTTGATTGCATTGACTCATTGACTCAAATACAATCCCTCACACTAAGCATGCTTGCAGCGACAGTGGAGAGGAAAAACTCCCTTTTAACAGGGAGAAACCTCCAGCAGAACCAGGCTCAGTGTGAGCGGCCATCTGCCGAGGCCGACTGGGGTTCAAGGAGACAGAAGCAGAGATACAAAAAGCAGCTGTAAAAGGCGGCCCCGTCCAGGAAACACACAGCCAGGCAGACGAGCTCCAAGGCAGCTCCCATGCCAGAGGATGAAGAGAGCACATCCACCCAGCCACGGCCAGAGAAACAGGACCACACTGGAAAACAGGCCGATCTCCAACATCTACAAACAAGGGTGTTGATGGAAGCAGCACAGCTGATGTTTCTTTCCTGGATGACGTCACAGCCAAACAGGAACAGACGAGGCAAAGCTACTTTGAGGAAAAGCAGAGACAGCAGAAGGTTAGAGATTGAACAAACAGATTCTGCAGAATAGGAGAACAGAGAGAGAATGAAGCAGAATGATGAAATGGGGGTCCCTATGTCCTCCAGAAGTCTAAGCCTATAGCAGCATAACTATAGAGATAGCTCAGGATAACCTGAGCCGCCCTAACTATAAGCTAAAGAAAAATGACCTGAAAAGGAATAAATAAAATGGAGAATAGGAAATGGCTTAATGCAGGCATCCCCAAACTCGGTCCTCAAGGCCCCCTGTCCTGCAGGTTAGCGGTTTCCTTGCTCCAGCACAGCTGATTTTAATTGAAAGCTGATTAACAGGCTTTTGGTCTACTGCAATCATTATAACCAGCTGTGCTGAAGCAGAGAAACCTCTAAAAGCTGCAGGACAGGGGGCCTTGAGGACTGAGTTTGGGAATGCCTGGCTTAATGCAAAAGCAATAACTAAACGGAAATAAGCAAATGCAACCAAACCTAACAAAACCCAACGTTAGGACAGGATACAAACCAAGCCAAACGGGGTTCTGAGGAGGTAAGAGAGAGAAGCCTCCTCTCTGCTGCTTGCATGACAGCTTTTAAAGCAGACGAGCACCAATTAGGGCAAAACAGAACACCTGCAGAAGGCCTGCATCCAGAACCCTACAAAGAAGAGTGGAGAAACCCACTGCAGCCGTAACATTTGTTTTTTCTACAGTCTACTGGCAGGTCAAAAGAAACAAACTGGATCGGTGTCATTTTTTTTTTTTTCAATCAGGACATCTGTGAGAAAGAGAGTAAATAGACAACATTCACTAGAAGGAAATTTTCCAAGCCCAGCGGAGCATGTGACCAAAGGAGACGGTTTTAAAATATTTCAAGAATTAAAAAAAAGGAGGGAGGGGGGCTGGAAATAATATATCCCCAATGAATAGGGAGGCCATTATCCTGAAGAATGACGGCCCGGGGCGGTGATTATGCTGCTATTATATCTTTAACAGCACGGTTTGTCAAAACGTACACACCACAGATCTCTCTCTCTCTCTCCCACCCACAAACTGTTCACCTAACAGCCCGTAAAACAGCCTGTAAAACAGCCCTTTCTCCTCTAACTATAAACTTTCCTTATTAGTGCCAAATTGCAGCCCTGGGACGTTGCTCTGGTGGTTTTCTAATCAGCCTAAAGCACAGCTTTTCCATTCAGCATGTGTGAAGATGACTAATCTTCTTGTCCGGGTTACTTTTATCGACCGTTATGAATGAGGAGAGGATAATGATCTCACCAGATTAGCAGCATTAACATTGGTGTAACTTCTCACCCTAACCTTGTTGTGTTTCATTACACCAGGAGCATGTGGGTGCGTGTTTCTGCGTGCGTCCTCAGCCAAGGGCATCCCGTCTATGTGACTGATAGGGCTGCAGAGTGGATATACATCTGAAGCGTGTGTCCTTGTTATCCAGAGGAGGAATCTGTTCAGGTACATGGCAGGATTTTCTCCCATGGGGGTCTGGAGCAGAGAACATAACAATGTTCTCTCTATTCTTAACACCCATCCCCCAAACATACACACACCCTAGGGGGTGAACAGGGATTGCTGATTGTAGTGCTGCCGGGTCAAGTGTGTTGAGCCCTCCATGCTGGATCAGGTGCTTCAATCTCTAACGACCAGGATTTTTAAATTTACCACAGTTGTTGTAGGTGTTCATGCATCTCCATCAGCTTTAAGCCACTGCAAACATGATGTTCTTATAAGAAAAACATTCTGAACTGGTTTGCATTCTGGTCAAAACTGTAAAATAAGGAATCTGTACGGCAAAATAAAACCGCTACTTCCTGTATCTCATCTGACCAGAGACATTTCTTAATAACATTGTTTTATTACCTAATTTTTGTGTCATTATTGACTTTCATAACTGTTTTTTTTATTTTTTTTATTTATGCATTTTCAGAGTTAAACAGACAAGACAAAAAAGAAAAGAAAAAAATACAGCAAAACAGTAAACAAGTACAACAAAAACAAAAAAGACAAAACAGTGTCAGCAAACTGAAGAACTGATAAGAGAATAATTATATTATTATTATATTAATAGAGCATATTAAAGCACGAGGCAGAGTCAGAGAGGACAACAAATAATTCTGCAGACATTGTGTCAAGCGGATCAACATAAAACATGGGATATCAATAAAAAGAAGAGTACAATAAATGATGACGGTATTGAGATAATAATAAATTATAAAATCAATTCATTTTAACCCATTATTTTGAATATGTCTATTAAAAGGACCCCACACATCTAGGAACTTATTGTTTATGAACGTCATAACTGTTTTTATAGATAACTGCTATGTTAAATATTATTCTTTACCGGCGCAGTGCCGATATTTGTGCAGTTATCATGGCCGAACCAGCGAGAATTTTCAAACTCGAAAATTGGAACAAAATAGTCACTTACCGCAGTAGACATGGTGATTCGTTGCGTTCGCCTGTCTGCTAAGCTCAAAACAACCACGCCTGGCTTGACAGAGAAACCAGGAGAACAGCTGAGCATATTTACGACAGCGCACTTTTACTTTCGCCCTCTGGGGGGAGCCTCGCTGGAAAATCAACACTGGTTGCATAGTATACCTTTAAAGGGGAACGCCGTTTATATTGGGCCCTTTATTTTCCGTTATTCCATCATGTTCTACTCACCCATATGAGTTTAGTGTCATCTGGAGCCGTTCTGAAGAGATTCCGTCAGGTTATATCCAGTAACGTCTTCCTATGGGCAACGACTTGAAGGCACAAACTAAACTGTTCATAATTTATTCTTTATGGAACGCCAGCATTCAGAACATGGAGGCCAATTACTGTCCCCCAGACATCAGCGGTTATATTTTTTATATTTATATCTTTTAAAAACAAAGTGGCGCGTGTATGACGTCATATGTGTGCCGGACTGGAGTTTTTTTTTTTCAAACTTTATTTAACCAATGTACGTTATACCAGGCAGCTACGCTCTACCCCTTCTATTCATTCTAGCTAATCTGAATCGTTCAATTCCATCTGGAGAGCGAGATCATCTGTGGTAGCAGCATTAGCTCATCATAGCACTGAAACAGCTCTGGTGAAAGTCACTAATGATATTCTCATGGCCTCAGATAATGGACTTGTATCTGTGCTCGTCCTGTTGGATCTTAGTGCTGCATTTGATCCAGTTGACCATAATATTCTTTTAGAAAGACTTGAATATTTTGTTGGAATTAAAGGAACAGCACTAGACTGGTTTAAATCTTATCTATCTGATCAAATTCAGTTTGTTTATGTTAATGATAGATCTTCAACACGCTCAAAGGTTACCTGTGGAGTACCACAGGGATCAGTGCTAGGACCAATTCTCTTTACTTTATACATGCTCCCAATTGGTAGAGTTATTAGACAGCATGGGATTAATTTCCACTGTTATGCTGATGATACCCAGCTATATCTGTCTATAAATCCAGATGAAGCTAACCCATTACATAGATTACAGGCATGTCTGAAGACATAAAAACCTGGATGACTCTTAACTTTCTGCTTCTGAATGCAGACAAAACAGAAGTTATAGTCTTTGGACCAGAGTCTCTGAAAAAGAAGCTGATTAGCCAGTCACTTCATTTGGATGGGATTAAACTGATTTCAGATAATAAAGTAAAAAATCTTGGTGTTATTTTTGATCAGGACCTGTCATTTAAATCCCAGATCAAAGAGGTTTCTAGAATTTCCTTCTTTCATCTGAGGAACATTGCAAAAATTAGAAATCTCCTGTCCAGGGGTGATGCTGAGAAACTAGTCCATGCATTTGTTACTTCAAGGCTGGACTATTGTAATTCTTTACTATCAGGAAGTCCACAAACTGTAGTTAAAAGCCTTCAGCTGATACAAAATGCTGCAGCCAGAGTTCTGATGAAAATTAAAAAGAGAGATCATGTCTCTCCTATCCTGGCTTCTCTCCATTGGCTTCCTGTTAAATCAAGAATAGAATTTAAAATCCTCCTTCTCACATATAAAGCCTTAAATGGCCAAGCTCCATCTGATATCAGAGATCTGATTGTTCCTTATGTTCCTAACAGAGCACTTCGCTCTCAATCTGCAGGTTTACTAGTGGTTCCTAGAATTTCTAAAAGTAGAATGGGAGGCAGATCTTTTAGTTATCAGGCTCCTCTCCTGTGGAACCAACTACCAGTTTTAGTCCGTGAGGCAGACACCCTGTCTACTTTTAAGGCTAGGCTTAAAACTTTCCTTTTTGATAAAGCTTATAGTTAGGGTGGCTCAGGTTATCCGGAGCTGTCTTTAAAGTTATGCTGCTATAGGCTTAGACTTTTTGAGGACATAGGGACCCCCATTTCATCATTCTGCTTCATTCTATCTCTGTTCTCCTATTCTGCAGAATCTGTTAGTTCAATCTCTAACGTTCTGCTCTCTCTGCTTTTCCTCAGAGTAGCTTTGCCTCGTCTGTTCCTGTTTGGCTGTGATGTCACCCAGGAAAGAAACATCAGCTGTGCTGCTTCCATCAACACCCTTGTTTCTAGATGTTGGAGCTTGGCCTGTTTTCCAGTGTAGTCCTGTTTCTCTGACTGTGACTAACTGGATGTGCTCTCTTCATCCTCTGACATGGGAGCTGCCTTGGAGCTCGTCTGCCTGGCTGTGTGTTTCCTGGACGGGGCCGCCTTTTACAGCTGCTTTTTGTATCTCTGCTTCTGTCTCCTTGAACCCCAGTGGGCCTCAGCAGATGGCCGCTCACACTGAGCCTGGTTCTGCTGGAGGTTTCTTCCTGTTAAAAGGGAGTTTTTCCTCTCCACTGTCGCTACAAGCATGCTTAGTGTCAGGGATTGTATTTGAGTCAATGAGTCAATGCAATCAACTGGTTTTCCTTAGATAGAAAACTTTGTATCAATTTGACTGTATGATCTGGTTGAACTGTAAAGTGCCTTGAGATGACATGTGTTGTGAATTTGGCGCTATATAAATAAACTGAATTGAATTAGACATCTTCCAAGCATGTGAGGAAAACTAGCAGCAGTTCAGCGGACAGGAAGAATGAACGGTAGCCGATGCGTGTGGATGACGTCTTACACACTCCGCTTTGTTTTAAAAAAATAGATATATAAAAAATATAACCACGGATGTCTGGGGGACAGTGATTGGCCTCCATGTTCTGAATGCTGGCGTTCCATAAAGAATAAATTATGAACAGTTTAGTTTGTGGCTTCAAGTCGTTGCCCATAGGAAGACGTTACTGGATATAACCTAACGGAATATCTTCAGAACGGCTCCAAATGACACTAAACTCATATGGGTGAGTAGAACATGATGGAATAACGTAAAATCAAGGGCCCAATGTAAAAAAAACGGCGTTCCCCTTTAAATCTAGAATAGAATTTAAAATCCTCCTTTTCACCTAAATAACGAAGTTCCATTTTATATCAGATATCTGATATTATACACTGGAAAAAATTGAAAGCTAGATAAGAATTATTTTCTTAAAATAAGGGCATTTTTTTCTTGGATTGAGGAGATAAAAGATAAATTTTGCCAACGGAATGAGACAATTTACACTTAAGATAAGAAAACACAATTGCATTGTCTTATTTCAAGTGCATATTATCTAATTATCTTATTTTAAGAGTAAAAATACTAATTCCATTGGCAAATTATCTCATTTACCTACTCAGATTAAGGATCAATACACTAAATTTATGATTTTTTTTTACTTATTTCTAGATTGTTTTTCCAGTTTAGTCCTCACATTTCTAGCAGAGCACTTCGCTCTCAATCTGCAGGTTTACTAGTGGTTCCTAGAACTTCTAAAAGTAGAATGGGAGGCAGATCTTTTAGTTATCAGGCTCCTCTCCTGTGGAACCAACTACCAGTTTTAGTCCGTGAGGCAGACACCCTGTCTACTTTTAAGGCTAGGCTTAAAACTTTGCTTTTTGATAAAGCTTCTAGTTAGAGTGGCTCAGGTTATCCTGATCTATCTCTATAGTTCTGCTGCTATAGGCTTAGACTGCTGGAGGACATAGGGACCCCTTTTTCATCATTCTGGTTTATTTATTCTGCACTATTGTTAGTTTAATCCCTAACTTTATGATGGTCATTTATGCGTGAGGCTCTGTTTTTAATTTTAACTCCCACTGAGCTTGGGATCAGTAATTTCTTCTGTTAATCTCCCAATTTTTCAGTGAAGGACAAAATTAAACTTGTGGGGGAAACGCAGTATGTCCAAGTATCTGTCAGCAGGATTGCCAGGTACATATATCCCCACTGACTCACTTTTTCTGTACACTAATGGATGTATCTCTGCTGTTATCGAATTAAACAATTTGTTTGTGAAGTTACAATTTTTAATACATTTTGTTTTTATTGCATGAAGTTGAATTTCAGGTTCTGTGGCTGTGGTCATGGTAACAGCCAGTTAATCCTTTAGATGGCAATCAGTGGTACACACTTTTTAATTTGATCTGCATTAATGCATACTAAATGTATTGCAGTTTAACAGCCTTGTTATTTAGCCTTTTTTTTTCATTTCAATGATTAAAACTTTGTTTTCATTGTCCTTAAAAATTTTCAGAATAAGGTTCCTTCATCTGGTTTAAAATACAAGGCAAGAAATTACAAATAATCCCCCAGCGGGCCGATACACTGATAAAAGAAAAACCTCTATTTTTCACAACCTAGTGTTGGCGAGTGCATCTTAAACATGGGCCTTTTTTTCAGTGTTTAGTCCTGTTTCTCCCCTAGACCATACCATGGAATCAACTTCTACTGTGACTAACTAGATGTGCTCTGTTTTATCCCTCTGACATGAAAACTGACTCAGAGTTCATCTGCTTACCATGTTTCTTTCCTACATAGAGTCGCCTGTGGTTTATTCTTACCTTTTCTAAATCAGGAAGTACATTTCTACTTCTGCACTCATACATTCAGAGAATGCCATTTTAAACTGTATAACCCCTGACTTATTGACTAAGGATAGTGCATCTGGAGCTCTTCACTTGAGTCAGAAAGGGGTCGAAATGTTTGTCACTGTTTAGGCCCCGTCGACACGAAGTCAAACCCTGGCCCAAACGCACACATTTTTCACCAAACCGGCCTCTCATCCATACGAAGCCGGCGTTTCGGGGGTCTGTAAACGATCTTTTTTTTATTCAGCCTTCAGAGTGGGAAGATTTTGAAACGCCGTTTTCGCGTTTCCATCTTTAAGCTCTAAACGCATTTTTTTTCTACACGCATGCGTCATAGCGTCGCCTCTAAACACGCATGCGCGACACAGTATCACAACAACAATGGCGCCGTACTGTGTTGAATGGTTGCTGCTCATGCTACTCACCCTGCTGTCGGGCTTACAACAGAATCTTCTTCTTCTGGAATATCTCCAGGAAGAACAGAGCAATATCGACCACATAGTTCAGCACCTGAATCTGACTGAACCACGAAAATGGACCCGCAGGGCAACCATGTATAAATATTAGTGCGCATGCCCAACATTTCGTCGCCTATTTTTGCTTTGGCACCACAGCGCCACTTACAGGCCTGGCATACATTTTGCAGCGTTTTCATGTATTCGTGTGGACGATCACATTTATTTTACGTCTCCGTCTTTACGACAAACGTTCTGGAAAATATTAGCGTTTCGTGTTCGTTTTGACTTCGTGTGGACGGGGCCTATATCTTATGAAAAAATAGATTTAAAAAAAAATATGAGTTGACATTGAATGTCAAATTTCTTCCTTATAATCTGAAAAAATAAAAAAAAAGCTAACATAAAATAATAAGAATTGAGTCTAAATTCTTTGCCTCAGCTTGAAAAAACTAATAATCCAGTTTATTATTTTATTTACACTTTCTTTTCCTTTTGAAGTTTTTCATTTTATATTTTCAGATTCAAATCCATTTTTTTCAGTTTCTATTTTCTTTTTTAGTTTCAAATTCCCTTTTCGGTTTCAGGATTTTTTTCCTACACTTTCAAATCAGTTTTTTTCACATTAAGATTTTGACCCCAATCTGACGTGAGTGGGCGGGGAAATGTGATTGACAGCTCGCAAGAGCACTCGAGAGATGTCCAGTGAAAAGGTCTTTCAAGTAATATTTTTTGCAGGATTTTGACAAAAATAAATGCTGCAGAGAATGCATTCACCAAGTAGTTGGAGTTCTCACAGTCAGTGAATGTGACACGGAACAGGACATCTCTTCAACGCCGCTGCGAGCTGTCAATCACGTTTCCCCGCCCACTCCCGTCACATTGGGGTCAAAATCTGAACGTGAGAAAAACTGATTTAAAAGTACAAAATAAAGAAAAAAATCCTAAAACTGAAAAAGGAATTTCAAACCAAAAAAAAGGAAAATGAAGAACTTGATTTGAATCTGAAAATCTAAAATGTAAAACTGCAATAAAGAAAAGAAATAAGAAAAAAGTGTAGTTAAAATACTAAACTGAATTTAGATAAATTTGTTATTATTTTATGTTTGGTTTTTTTAGTTTCTCACATTATAAGGACAAATTTCACATCAAATATCCACTTTATTTTTTTCAGTTTCAACTAAAATTACAAACATTTTGACCCCTTTCTGACTCCATACTTGTGTGGTGTACATAAACAAAAGAAGAGAGCTTGATCCTGACCTCCAAGCAAAGTTGTTTTTATTATTACTATTATAAGCACTTACTTTACATCAACAAAAGTTCAAGTCTACAGTACTTGGAGAAGCGATGGCAGCATCCATACAGATGATCCTGTGGCTCTCCTCTCCACCATCGTAAATCGATTCATCACTTAAACCAGCAAGATTGACCGAAACGGAAGAACAGCATCAAAAGCAACGAGAAAAACCCAAAGAGTCAAGACTGAGGTAACACAATGTGGCACGGGTCATTTATTCTCTGAAATATCTTGTATATTTCTTTGTTTATGTGCTTCATGGTTCCCACAAGCAAAGGTGTGTAGAGTAAAAAAAAAAAAATAGGTTAAAACCATATGGAGTTATTTTTTCCCCATTATTTTCACAAGCAAACATGTTTTGTGAATCAAACTTTGCAAAAACATTTTTTAATTTAAGAGTTGAAAAACAGATTTTTTTTTTATTTTTTGTTTTGTTTTGTTTTATAGACTGAGTTTTACAAATTGCATTTTTTTCAAGCTGATATTTCCAGATCACAATCTCTGTATTTCTGGGTTCTGGCTGAGAGAGAAGAGTGAAGATCCATTGGTCTGCTAGACGTTAGAAACTGCATTTTTATTGGTCAAGAGTGAGCATTTGTATTGGGCTTGAAGTTAATAGAATGTCATCTGTAAAACAGAATTTAAACAGTATGCAAAAAGAAAAGAAAATACAAAAAAAAATGAAATCTGTAAAAAACTAAAATTTTGAAAATATATTATTTTAAATTGCATTTTTAAAATTTAAATCTTCAAAACATGTTTTTTTTCCAAATTTAATTTAAAGATGTATTCTTTGCCTGAAATAATGATGGAACAAAAGTCACTCCATAAAACCGGAAAGTCAGCTAAAGTCACATTAAAAAGTGGAAGCTAAAATCCAACCTTAATTATAGATGATAAGAGGCTGTACAGAGTCTTACAAGTATACAAACATTAATAGATATTTTTCATGTATATCATATTTTTAAAATAATGTACTTTTTTTTCTTTTCTTTTTTTACAATCGAACACCAAATCTTTCCGTACACATGAACAGAAGATGGAAGAATGAATGAAATGAGGGCCACAGCCAGTGCTTCCAGTCATCCTGGCTTAGTGGGAGCTGCAGCCAGAGTTTCCCAGAATGCAGCAGAATGCAGGCAGCTAAGAACGGTTTGCGTGCTCATAATTGCATTTGCCCCCGCCTCCCTCAGCTCTGGGCCAGATGTAATTAAAAGCTCTTAAAATGTACTCACTGAAATCATTTTCTCATTATCAAGCCAGCCTGTGCAGAAAGCAGCACATCGCTGCCTATTTAACTGAGAAAGCCCATGTTGATGAGCACAGAAATCCTGTTTTATATTTGTTATTGCGTTGCTACGTCCACCTAAATGAAAAGTCTTATCGTCGCTCTAGTGATTTTTGCCCCCCCCCCCTTCCAAAGTGCCTCATTGTTTTTACAGTGCCCTTATAATCGTTATTCGCACTCAGAAAGCGAATGCATTCACATCGTTTTCAGATGGGCTTGTTAATTGCTTGGGATGTTCACATTCCTGCTAACTTCATCACATGTTCTTATCATCTTTACGTTGCACAGAAATTCACCAGGACTTCTGCTCAGCATAATGCTACGTTCAGACCGCAGGCAGCAGAAAAAGCGTGTGCAGCTACAGAGTATTTCTTCACTGAAAGAAGAGCAAAACACTGCTCTGGAGGCTTTTCTCAGAGGAAAAGATGTTTTTGCTCTTCTCCCGACTGGTTTTGGCAAGAGTTTGATCTATCAATTGGCTCCTCTTCGTCGTCGCTCTGTTAGTACGTCATGTGCTTCGTTGATCTGATTGGTTTATTTGGCCCGTCTATCACCAACATAGGCCAATCAGCTAACCAGTATTTTCGCCCCTTCCCAAAATTATTTCAACGGAAGGTTTCCAGATGGATATGCGGAGCAAATCCATCTGGCGGAGTCAGGTTAGCTCAGACCCCCACATACCGGCGGTGTGCTGTCACAGGGAATCCCCAGCAGCTGCCATTTTTCACGTACTTAATCCAAACTGCAGGGACCAGGATGATAAAATCTTAACATATTCTGCCATTTTAAGTTAATTTAGGCGTTAATAAACCGTTTCAGAGGAGTGATCATAGCGCTCTGCATCAGCAGTGCTGCGTCTGACTTCCTGCCAGCTCCCAGATCAGCTTCTCTGATTGGTCGATGTGGCGCGTCCAGCAGCTAAAGTTCAATTTTTCAAACTCCTGCAGCTGCTGCTTGTGAAGCGCCTCAGAAGCTCGAGCTCGTGCTTCAGCTGCTCAAAACACGCTGCAGGATCTTTGCTTCACCTTGATGCACGTCAACCATAGACTTTGCATGAAAACTAGCTGCTTCTGCTGCCTGCGGTCTGAACGTAGCATAATCAATAATATTCTTACAGGTTTGGCTTTTGGACGGTGAGCTGCAACAGGAGCTGTGGAGAGTCGACCATAGCTTGAAGTGAGGTTCTGTTGAAGAAGCAGTTAATATCTTTCCTGTAGGGCGGCATTTAACCGACTTTAAATCTGTCCTTGTTTAAAGTCCCTCTAGTGGACTGAATTAATACTGCATGATCATCTGAACTGAATTTAGACGCAAACGGCTTTCTAAAGTCTAAATGTAAACTGTTTTCATTTTTACTAATTGGAAACGGTTGCATTTGATTTCTCTGTTTCATCAAATTTTAACATTCAGATATAAAGGTCTTGTTCTCTATGCTACAAGAAATAGAAATCTAAATAAGTCGCTTAAATTTGCTTAAAAATATTGCATTTGTTCTTGAATTGAGGAGGTAAGTGAGACACTTTGCCAGTGGAACAAGACAATTTACATTTAGAAGAAAAAAAAATTGCATTGTCTTTTTTAAGTACATTTTATCTCTTATTTTAGAGTAAAAATACTCTTTCCATTGGCAAATAATCTTATTTACCTACCTATCTTATTTACCTAAGAGATTTTAATTATTTCTAGATTGTTTTTGCACTGAAATATTAAACAAAAATTCATCCTTCATCGTTTTTTGTTACATTCATGCGATCAGCATCATTTAAATGCAACTATTTAATGAAAGGCAGCAAATTCTGCCAGAAATGGATATTAAGAAGGAATATTAATGATAAATAAATACATTATATGTTTTATCGGGACCATTTCTCTACACTGGAAAAAATCAAAATCTAGATAAGTCATTTTTTCTTAAAAATAAGAGCATTTGTTCTTGGATTGAGGAGGTAAAAGAGACATCTTGCCAATGGAACAAGACAATTTACACTTAGAATAAGAAAATATAACTGATTTGTCTTATTTTAAGTGAATATTATCTAATTATTACTCATTGAATCCAAACTACCTCATTTATCTACTCAAATTTAGGGTAAATACACTTAATTTATGAATTTTTACTTCTTTCCAGATCGTTTTTTCAGTGTAACCTGAAGCATCATCAAATCTGCATCTAAGCCAATCATAATTTAACGAGCACGAGGTGAACTATTTCTGGTCAGATATGTCAGGGGAAGCAGTGGGAAAGGGAAACATTGCTTATATTTTGAGTGAATGCTGTTTGATGGATTTTATAAGTTCTACCATACTTTCCTGTTCGGTACACTGCAAAAACGATCTCAAAATGAATAAAAATGTCTTAAATTAATGTATTTACACCTAATTTGAGCAGGTAAATAAGATGATTTGCCAATGGAATGAGTATTTTTACTCTTAAAATAAGCCATCTAGATATTATGCACTTAAAATAAGACAATGCAATTGTTTTTTTCTTGTTTAAAGTGTAAATTGTCTTGTTCCATTGGCAAGATGTCTCTTTTACCTCCTCAATTCAAGAACAAATGCACTTATTTTAAGAAAATATGACTTATTTAGATTTTTTTTTTTTTTTTTGCAGTGTAGAAACTTTTCTCTTAGTTTGGGTTTAACTGGATGATCTCAGGTTTTACCCCCATTTCCCGAGTTAACAATGATTTTTACCCTGTTTAAATAAATAGTTTAAAGGTTTATGGCCAGGTTTGAGGATGCTTTAGGATGCTAACAGTCTGCTCTCCTCTGTTAGCCTCAGGGACCAACTAGACCGGATTTATACTGAATGACACGATGGAGTATTTATTTAGTTTAGGGGAATTAAGTCAGCATACTTGTAAAATTAAACTCCGCAATTATGAAATTAAAGTCGGAATATGGTGAAAAAAAAGTTCTTTTAATAAGACAAAAGCTTTGATCATCCAAACTGCAAACCTGAGCATTTTAACTCTGCTTCATTCTCAGATTTTACATGAAGGCTGCAACTGTTTATTTTGCAAATCAATTAATCCGTTGATTATTTGATTAATCGATTAATAATCGGATAGCCAAAGGTTCTTTAAAAAAAGACTTTTTACAAAATTAAAACAAGTGAAGCTCTTTCTTTTCCACTTTAGGAGTTCTGATTAGAGCAAAGATGATTCTTTTTTTATCTTAAATGCAAAATGTTAATATTGTTTTTACAGTTTTGGTATAATTCCTGTTCTAAGTGGGTCGTTCTGTCAGCTAAAGGTCTGATTTAGACTCTATGCTCCGGGTAATGATTCACCGATTACTAAATTAGTTGTCAATTATTTCAATAATTTATTAATTTGATTGTTTCAGCCCTAGTTTGCATTAAAGTCGTCTCTTTTTTTAGCTAAGAATATGGGAAATGATAGGACTTTATTTCTATATTTCTATGACTTTAATCTCATAAGGTTAATAATTTAATCTTTAATGTTACTTTATTCTCATATGGTTACAAGTTTTATCCAATAATGCTGCAACTTTAATCTTACTTTGTTACAATTTTAACTTTAATATTTTCATATTTTCACAGCTTTATTTTCATAAAGTTTGACCTTATTCTCATTCTTTTGCAATTTAGCGCAGCTGTGATGCTTTGTCATAAAATGAAGACACCAGCAGAGAGAAGCACTAAAAAAAGCCTCTTTCTGTTGTTTTCTGGTTTATTTTAAGGTCTTAGAAGTTAATTCTGATGTTCTTTACTCAGACTAACTTTTAAGAAGTGCATCAAAGTTCATGTTGTGGGTAAATATAAAATTCTATATTTGACGCCATTTGAGCTGATGATTCAAAGTGTCTAATTTGTCCTGCAGGCCAGATATTAACTGCTTATCATTTGTTTAACCGAACCTCGTGTAGGGATCTAAATTTCCCCTTTAAGTGTTTTCTCATCAGGTCTGAACTCTCGGGACAGACTTTCTCCTGGAAGCGCAGGTTGCTGCAGCTCTGCAGACGTAGAGCAGATGAGTGCCTGCGGTGAAGGTTGAGTCTCTCGTCTTATTTACAAAGTCCTCCGAAGGCTCGGTCACACGGCGTTGTCCAGTCCCAGCGAGGCGGCGTGCTGCTTGGCTCTCAGACGGAGGTTCTCGATGCTCGTGGTTTTGGGGTTGTGGCTGGCGAGTCCTCCTGCAGCTGGGGCCTGCAGCAGCGGGCTGTTCCACACCTGCTGCGCGTGATGGGACAGCGACTGGTAGTAGGAGTGACAGGGCAGAGAGCCCAGCGGCGCCGGGGGCATGTTCACGTTCATTCCCAGGTAAGGCAGCGACGACGGAGCGGCCAGGTCAAAGGCCGCCGGGTAGGGCACCAGGTTGTTGGTGGCAGCCATGTGCTGGCGGAACTGCTCCTGCAGGCGGAATAGGCTGAGGGGAGAGGAGGAGTAGGAGTGGCTCTGAGAGAGAGCCGCCGTGTTCGCCAGGCTGCTGCTGGAGGAGGACGGCGTCACCGAGGGGGAGACCAGCGGAGAATCTGCTCAGAGAGAGAAGTTTCTCATCAGTATCCGTGGGTTACGGACAAACCATGGCAGCTTTGTCTCGGTTAAGCTCACCTGGTTTGGGGCTGAGCCTTTTACAAACGGGGTGGGGGTCACCCGGGGTCTCACACTTCAGCTCCTCTCTGCCACATTTAGTCTCGTCCTCCTTATCCGTGGCGTTGTCCTCCATTGCCGAGTCGCTGCCTGAATGCTCCGCTGAGGTCACGTTCAGCTCCATGTCCAGAGGAACGTTCTGGACCATGGGGACCTCCGTTTCCAAGGAGGAGGAGGAGGAAGGAGGCAGCTGGGTGTCAGGAAGGATAGTGGCTGCAGGAGGCGCCTCGTCCTTCTCGCTTCCTCCTTCCGCTGACCCGTCCTTCTGCTTCTGGAGCTGCTCCTTCTGCAGACTGCGCTGCTTCTTGCGGAACTTTGCTCTGCGGTTTTTGAACCAGACCTGAAGGCAGAGAGATTTAATAGTGTCAATACACTGCAAAAACTGAAATCTAAATAAGTTTTTTTTCTTTAAATAAGTGCATTTTTTCTTGAATTAAGGATTTAAGTGAGACACTTTGTCAATCGAACAAGACAATTTACACTTAAAAAAAAAACAATTGCATTCTCTTATTTCAAGTGAATATTATCCAATTATCCTTATTTTAAGAGTAAAAATACTCATTCCATTGGCAAATCATCTTTTTTACATGCTCAAATTAAGGGTAAATGACATTATTACTCATTTTGAGATTGTTTTTGCAGTGTAACTAATGAACACTCACTGGGGGAAAAAAATCAAGATCTAGAAAAGTAATTTGTTCTTAAAAAAAAGTGCATTTGTTCTTGGATTGAGGAGGTAAAAGAGACATTTTGCCAATGAAACAAGACAATTTACACTCGAAATAAGAAAATATAACTGATTTGTCTTATTTTAAGTGAATATTATGTAATTATTACTCCTTCCATTGGCAAACTACCTCATTTATCTACTCAAATTAAGGGTAAATACACTTAATTTATGTATTTTTACTTATTTCCAGTGTAACCTGAAGCATCATCAAATCTGCATCTAAGCCAATCATTACTTAACGAGCAGGAGGTGATGATTCAAGTATTTCTGGTCAGATATGTCGGGGGAAGCAGTGTGAAAGGGAAAACATTGCTTATATTTTGAGTGAATGCTATTTGATGGATTTTATAAGACAAGACAATTTACACTCAGGGGCGGATTTACCATTAGGCAAACCTAGGCAGCTGTCTAGGGCCCCAAGTTCGTGGGGGCCCCATAAATCTCCTTTTACATGTATGGTTAATACAGTTTGTGCACAATTATGTTTTTGATACAAATCCTTTCTCTAAAATGCCATGAGAATGCTTGTAATAGTAAGCCCCCGCCCCCGACAACCCCCACCCCCGCCACATTGGATCAGTCTATTTTCTGTGCAAGTGTAATTATATATTACCTGAATATTATCCAATTATCTTATTTTAAGAGTAAAAATACTCATTCTTTTGGCAAACTGTCTAATTTACCTACTCAAATTAAGTGTAAATACACTTAATATAGGAAATCTTTACTTATTTCTATTTTATTTTTTTCTAGCGCTGATGGGTGGCTGGGAGCCGACAGGCACCACACTGCAAAACGATCTGAAATTAAGTAAAAATTTATTAAATCAAGTATATTTACCCTTAATTTGAGCAGGAAAATAAGATAGTTTGTCAATGGAATGAGTATTTTTACACTTAAAATAAGATCATTAGAAAATATGCACTTAAAATAAGACTAAGCAATCGTTTTTTCTTATTTCAAATGTAAATAGTCTTTCTCCATTGGCAAAGTGTCTCACTTACCTCCTCAATTCAAGAAAAAATATTATTTTAAGAAAAAATCACTTATTTAGATTTACATTTTTTGCAGTGCAGAACCTCAGGGTCAATAAACACAGTTCTAACAGGAACGAGAACAACATCCATATTTTCTAAATAAAGACAAACTATATTTTCCTACAGCCTTTGCTAACAAACAGACGTATATATTTAAACATCCATGCTGTACGGTGGACAAAATGTCTGGGGCGAACATCTTTTCCCTTGTCATTACTTACCTACTTTTATCAAAAATGGTTCTTCATAAAATGAATAGATAAATGTATTAAAATCTACACTAAATGGCTTTTTAAGTTATTAATAAAGTAGTTATTTCTCTATAATTTCACTGAAGACCCCTGGATGACTTGCAGAGACACATCATTTTCTCTTTACCCCATAAAACACAAAATTTAGTTCTAAAAAGAGCATAAATTCTGTATTAATCAACTTTAATGTTAGTATTTGGATGTGCTTAATTAACCACAGCATTTTAGTTGTCAGATAGTTGTTAATATAAGAAAAATTACAATGTTTAATAAGTTTAAACATTCCACTTGAGAGTATTACTGCTGCCACCGTCTGTAGCAGAGGGAGAAAAAAATGGTATTGGTGGCCAAAACGGTGGCCATGGCCACCTCTGGCCCCCCATCTAGCTCCGCCCCTGCCTGAAGGCTAAAAAAGGACAGTGGAAGGAGTTTCGTAGCCTGTGGGAATTAATGATTCGTGCAGTTTCATTTTTTAATCTTGAAAGAATTTTTTTCATTTAAACTTTCTTAAATAACTTTATTTTATTATAATTCTCTATGATCTGAGACATTTTTTTTACATTTCCAAAGAATTTTTAGCCGAAAAAAGAATCCATTGAATAAAAGCAATCTAGTTTTAGTTTTAAATAGTAACATCTGAAAGCACTTCTGCTGGTTTATGTACCTGAACCCGAGCCTCGGGCAGGTTGGTGCACATGGCGAGCCGCTCCCTCATCACAACGTCCGGGTAGTGGGTCTTCTGGAAGGTCTTCTCCAGAGCTTCCAGCTGCTGAGCCGTGAACGCCGTGCGGCTCCGGCGCTGTTTACGATGCTGGGAGCCGTAGCGTGCCTCCAGGATGATGTCTTGAAATGCACAGCCGTTGGAGAAGAAAAAGAAAACAGGAAAGTTTTATTCTGCTGAGCAAAAACAGTGGAGTTTATCCCAAATACAGGCCTCTTCTCTTGCTGTTTTAAGTCCCTTCTCATCTTTTTTCCTTGGCTATTGGCACAATTTGAGAGGTTTTACTTTGTTTTATTCTCTTTGTATACTAATTTGTATCTTTACACTTGTTTTTTTTTATATTTTATAATTTTATTGTATTTTATGATTGTGTACAGCACTTTTGTCCTGTCCGGTGCATAAAGTGCTTCATAAATAAAGTTGGTATGGTAATACAGCTTCTAGATTATATTCCCTAAAACATCCTAGAAAATAAATCTATATGAAAACACTGTGAGGTCAAAATACTAGAATTATATCTCATTTTTTATTCAATTCTTACTAATGTAACACCTATAATACTTAGTGGGGGGGGGGGTAATGTTGCTATAAAGATAACAAGATGGCTTAAAAGTGATTGGCTGTGAGGACTGATGAGTCAAAAGGGAAGATAGATTTTTACTGCAGGTGCTAAATTGCAATGAAGCAGCTTCTGTTCCCGTTTGAATAAAAAGATGTTCTGCTATTCAGTTAAAACATAAAACCATAAGAAGTTTGTAGATTTTATTTAAATGGTTAAAATCAATAGCTGAATAAAGTTTCAAGTCTCAAAATGGTATCGGTGCCCTATTTGTTGGTACTCGCCGATACCGATACCACCATCTTAGTGCTGGATCGGGGCTAACATACATATATGATATGAACAATGATTCTTAAGAATCATCATCCGACCAATTTAAGGAAATTGATATTTATTATGGCTAACTCCCTGAAAAGGTTCCACCACATGATTTTTATTTTTTATTTTTTGCCCTGGGTGATATTTTTAAGGTAAATTAAAGATTAAAGACTCACATATGAAGTAATGCCAAAAAAATTGCAGAAAATGTATATTTATATATATTGAAAGTCATTTTAATTGCCTTAACAGAAGAGTAATTGACACTGGAGAGTCACACCACATGATATTTGGACATTTTGTTTAAAATCTTATATAAAAGAAATCTTATATAAAGGTTTTGCCACTGATATTGCATTTCTTATACAATTATAAATCCTTTAAATTGTAACTGGTTTTGCTTTGTGAGAAAAATATCTAAATAACCGCATGTTTAAGAATATTAACTTTGATGTATCTAAATATTTCTTGGGGCAGGACTTTTCCAGGGATAGCTACAGCTCCCCCTAGTGGACGCCACTGCAAAGGAACCATTGATTACAGCAATAAAGAATTATTTACGCGTTTCTCTTCTACATATTCTTTTTTCAAATTATAAAAAATTTTAACAGTTTAATGTACATTAACTTAAGATTTTGTGGTTAAGATTTGAAGCTAGCACGCGGCTGGCAATGTTAGCCGCTAAGACAGTTAGCATCATTTGTTTTTCAACTCCACCAAGAAAACTAGCATTGACCCTGAATTATTATCTCTTTATCATTATTTTACTTTTGAAACAAATGTTCAGTATAGCAGAAAAAGGCCAAGAAGTGTGTTTAAAAACGGCTGTTTGTGTGTATTAGCATGCACCCATTTACCAGCTAGTCTTTCAGCTAGCGTGAGCGCGTGCACGGAAGGCCGGTAGTCGGGCGCTTGCTGCGCCTGTTGAGCGGCCTGCTGGTGCAGGTTATACATGGCGCTGAGGGAGTTCATGGCGTGCAGGGAGTAACCGTTCACCCCGTAGTGCTGCATGATGGGAGGTCTGCACCTGCGGAGGAGAAAGGAGGAGAGGAGTGAGGAGGAGGAGAGGAGCTGTGAGATTTCCTGATGAGGAACAAACGAACATTCACGGTTTTAAAGCCCTATAGGGGCTCCCATGGGCTCCCAGGGACCAGCACATTTTATTGTGCGCACTCGTGACTCAAATGTTATCCATTAACATCCAATTATCGCTTTGTTCATTTCATTAATTATACAAAAGACTTTTAATTGCTGTAATTATCGCTGTGTTCCGTAATGAACCATGACGGATGTTTTATTCAGGAACGGATTCAGCGCATAGACCTCCAATCCCCGCAGAAAGATCAAAGCACCTCTGAAAGATCAAAGCACCGCTGAAATGTTGGGGAAATAAAACATAATCTGATTTGTTCCGCGTCTCGGCTGTAGAACCCGATAACCGAATCATTTCAGACTCTGACAGAAACGTCATTTTTCTCCTTCGATCTTTTCATGATTATTAATTCAACCAAACCTTATTTTTTATGTATTAGAAATCATTTTAAGTTGAGTTGTCTGATCCCCTGATTAACTGAAACCAGAACACGATTGGATAAAACAGGCTGGAAATTATCATTTCCAGAGACCGAATAAGTAAATCAATGTTACTTGTATAAAAAATGAATAATAAAAAGATAGAGCCCAAAAAGACGCTAACAATTGTTTTTGTACTGCAAAAACAATGAAATTTTTCTGCTGAGCTGAGTGAGAAACTTTAAAATAAGAAAAAAAAAAAACAATTCCAGTCTCTTATATCAAGTGCATATTATCTAATTATCTTTATTTAAGAGTAAAAATACTCTTATTCCAAAATCATCTTATTTAGCTCAAATTAAGGGCGAATGCCCTTTTTTTCTAGAGGTTTTTCCAGTGTGAAAACTTTGTGGGCGTTTAAACAAACAAAAACATTACTCATCCTTAGGTTTTTATCAAAACTCCAACTGGTTTAGGTTAAAAACAAAAACTAAAATAATTAATTTTAAAGCCTGTTTTTTAGCTTAAGAGGATTTTTTGACTTGAGATACCATCATATATAAAATAAAAACTATGATCATTTCAGATCATTTTAAACATCAAATGTGTTTTTATTCAACGCTGCAAACACCATCTAGAAATAAGTAAAACATTTCTTAAATTAAGCGTATTTACCCTTAATTTTAGTAGGTAAATAAGATGACTTGCCAATAGAATCAGTATTTTTTACTCCTAGAATAAGATAGTTAGTCTGCACTTGAAATAAGACAAATAAATTGTTTTCTTTCTTATTTTTGGTAAAGAGTCTCACTTAGCTCCTCAAATCAAGAACCAATGCATTTAATTTAAGCAAAAATAACTTATTTAGATTTCCATTATTTGCAGTGAACCAATAAACTCCATATAGATTCTGCTTAAAAACATGATCTTATATAATTATTACATTTTTAGTCAGAGGCCTAAATTTGAAATAAATGTTGATCTGGAATGAATCTGATTTTTTTGTGTTTATTACTAATTATAATAATAATACAGTTTAGTTAAATCTAGAGGGGAACATGGGACATTTCGTTTTGCGTCAAAAACCCCAAACTTAGTAGCTGCCCGTGCGCGCGCGCGCGCATGTGCACGTGTCGCCCGCAGTGCCCATTTCCAGCCTATTAGTGGCTGCGGCGGCTGATGAATGTGATCAGAGGGCAATGGGGAATAGTTTAATTCTCCGGGACAGAAGGTGCTTCGCTAAACATTTACTTTGCTCCCTGTAGTATTCCAGTATTCACCCCCCCACCCCCTCCTGTGCCCCCCCCCCCAGCCCTGGGGCCGCGTGTTGCCTGAGATGTATGGCTTCTCCGCGGGTATGAAAAAAAAATATGCATGTTGATCCCCATTTGGCTCCCCGTCTAATGGAAGTGCAAATAGGTTTCGACTGCGGGGCCCTCCATTTATCATCAGCGCTGACGCGGACGGGACCCGCGCGCGCAAGCCGCGAGTGCGCGATCCTCGTGCATTTCTCGCATTTCACCCCGTCATTTTTTTCTACAAATCAAGCTAAATCAAACCCAATTAAAAAGGATATAAAATAAATATTCCCGCATCGTAGAAACGCAGCATCCTTGTTAATCTGCATGTTAATCTGTCTCATCCTTCAGTGCCAAAACAAATTCTGCACAACAGCTGCCTGTCAGGCTCGGCATTGTCATTCATAAGCCGCTCACAGCTTCAGGCGCTGCATTGGGCCCCGCTCCCGGCGGCTCCTGCCATTCCTCCATCATCAAACATTCATTAGGGATTTTTTTTTCTTGCACGGTGATATTCTTTGATTAGACTAAATTTGGAAAAATGTTATTTGTTATAACCTTCCTCTGGGGGCACGAGGCGACCCAACTATCTGTGCCACGTCATGCAGCGTAAACTGAGCGCGAGGGAGTCGTTTGATTTAAAGGCAGCGGTTGCAAACATGTGGAAGTAAAAGTTTGTTTATGAAGAAACATTTAAATTTGAACTTTTGTTTTAAAAAAAGGACAGAAAACATAAGTGGGTTTATTTTTAACTGATAAATAATCTTAAATATTTGGCCTTCAAAATAATAAAACCTGCTTTGAGGAAATATTCAATCATAGATTGACTTTGTTTTTAGTTTAAACTTTAACTTTATCTCTTAGTAAACTTCACCTAAAATGCAGCTATAATTCATCCAATAAATAAATAAAATGTTTATCCTTACTTTCTTCTATTTTACTGTTTAATTCATGACAAAACACTTTGCATTATCTTCGTTCAAAATTTGCTTTGCAAATTAATGACCGATAAATTAAATTTAAATGCTCTTTTCTAAGCTAAACATGCTAAGCTAATCATATCCAGTTATATTTTAAAACATAGACATTCAAATAACATAAATATAACATGCAAAACAATCATTGTTATTAAATTATTACATTAAGAATAAGCCGCAGATTGAATCAATTATGCAAGTTGATGAAATATTAATTTTTTTGTTTCCATGCAGTAACTTTATTTCTTATAAAACGTCTGATAATAAAATTATTTATTACATAGTAAAAAAATTTGAGTATCGGCTTTTAAACGACATATTTTTTCTTCATTTAAAAAACGTTATTTGAAAGGATCAAACTTTAGACTATAAAACCAAAATAAACCAAAAACAGAAAAGAATAATTTTTTTATGCAGTTACCTTTAACTGGTTGATGGTTCTGGTTCCTCCTCAGAGACAGAGACAGTCCAGTTTCCGGTCCAACTCGATGTTTCTCCACTTTTTAATTTTTTTTTAACCAAACCGGCTCCTATCAGCGGCTCAGACTCGCTTTCACCTTCAAGTCCAACTCGCGCTCGCGCGCTCCTTCTTATTTCCCCTCTGATCTCTCCGCGTCTCGCGCCAGCGGTGGGAAACCGCCATCTGCTGGTGCGCGTGGCTATTTAAGGAGAGCCCCACGAGGGCTGTTCGACCTTTTGATTGGCTCCGCGGCCTGTCAGCAGCGTGTGACGTCCTGACTGATTTTTTTTTTTTTTCAACCATGATAAATTTGGGCTTTTTATCTTTAATAACCCCCCCCCCCCCCCCCCTTCTACTTCTTATCCCTTAATTCGTATTTATTTATTTGTGTAAAGTTGACAAACAACCCGAAAATATACACTAAAAACAAAACAAAAAAAAACATTTTTTTTGCCATTTACTGAATCATATGAAGTTACTTTAACACAATTATTTCTTGTTAGCAGGGTAGGATATAAAACAATTGTGTTAAAGTAACTAAATGTGATTAAGTAAATACCAAAAAATGTTATAAGACATAGGCCTATATTGTATAAAAAAAAAACTTTTAAAAAAACCCTGAATGTTGTAACTATAACTATTCAGTCGAATGTTGACATCACTTTTTTTTCACCACAGTTTTTATCACCTTTATCAAGGCTGCACTTTAAAAAATGAAAAAGTCTAGACAGCTGTACTAAACGAAATCATTTCTCTTTCTATACAGCTTATAAAATGACAAAATAAAATCTAAGTATAAAAACTGTCGCCTTACTTTTTGGAGTGTAGTTTTTGAATTTAATCGGAATAAAACTTTTTTGTTTTAAAAGCAGCACCTAACACCGAACAGTGTGTTTGTTTTTCGGCCCATAAATGCGGGGCGCTGGCTCTCCGCTCTCTGCCGGGGCCTGCACGGATTCTGGGATGGGAAAGACAAGACGCCCCCCCCCCCAAAAAAAAGAAAGAAAAAAGAGGCTGTCTTGAAATGACTGCGGGTAAGAGGATTAGGGCAATAATACTCTTCTCTTCTTGAAGGGTTTTTTTGAGAGAGGATTTCTTCTCCCGGAGCAAAACCGTTTAGGTGGAGAATTAAGGGCAGCGCAGCAGCCTTTCAATGTAAAGCTTGCATATTTTTTTTTTGGTGAGAGATTCCCTGAGAACGTGCATCGACCTTTAGTTTCAAATATCCACCAATGTTCAATCATTCTCAGCAGAAGCTAAAACATTTATTAAAATCAATCAAATTAGTTCTTGTGCGTCAAAGCGTACATCTTTATAAAGAGTTAAAATGGTGATGGGATATTGTGGATTTATTCATCTATTGTTAATTATAAGTCAATTATTTTCAGGCAAATCTCTGTTACCATAATTTAGAAATTTGTATTTTTTAATTGTTGGAACATATTTTGATTTATAATTATGCGTCTAATAAATGTCTTTGTGAAAATCACAAATAATATTTTTTTCTCGTATTGGGTTGATGCAAAAAATAAAATAAAATATTTCCTTTTTTTATGATTATATTATCTGCAGCTTGCTCTATGTTTGCTTCAAAGTCTTTGAAAAAATGAGGAAAAAACCCCAAACGTGGTGCGCCTCTCTGGTTCTGTCGCTCCGGCATTGCGCTCCTGTCACTCGGGGTTTTCTCCGAGCCTCTGAGAGAGAAAGAGGATTAACTTGTGAACCAAAGGAAATAAGAACTTAAACGGGAGGTAAATCTGGCCACTGTCTCTTTGTGAGCACCGTCTCTAAAGCAATTAAAGCGAGAAAAAGTTTTCTTCTCAGCGCCTCTCCACCTAAAGCTCCTTAGAGCGACCAGAGCTGTCCAGCGCATCGGATGGGTTTATGCCCCTAACCCCCCACCCCATTTCTTACATACTCACTTCCTAACGCAAAAAATAAAGATTTTTATTTTTACCTTTCACAAACAATAATACCACACAATCAGATGCTAAAAATCGATCGAATCAAGGGAGAATTGAGCTTTATTCCAAAACTTTGTTCATTTCTTTGCACATGTAGGGGTGGGGGGATTTACCATTAGGCAATACCAGGCAGTTGCCTAGGGCCCCAAGTTCCTGCTGATCCCATAAAACTGTTTACGTGTATGGTTTATACAACAATTCCTTATTTTTGTGATGTTTTTGATAAAAATCCTTTAAATACAATTCCATCAGAACGCTTATATTATTACGTTTGTCTCAGCCCCCCCCCCCTTCATTGTCCATCATATTGGATCAGTCCATTTGCTCAGTGTATTCTCATTATCAGTTCGTATGAAATCGTACGAAAAGTTATGCACAGTATTTCGTAAGTTTTTGACGTTTTTTTCGTCGTATTTTGTCGTATTTTTACGTCTTGCCTCGAGACAAGATATCCGTGCGCATGCGCATCTTACACACCATTCAAAAACATACAATTTAACACAAAATTAACCCTAACCCTGACCCTAACCCTGGAATCCACACCTAAAGCTAACACCTGACCCTTGCCTTAAAATTACACTTAGCCGATCCCTAACCCTGACACTTGCCCTAAATCTAACTTTTGCCCTTACTATCACATTACCAGATCAATTAGCTACTGACCCTAATATCAGTGGAATCCATACCTAAACCTAACACCTGACCCTTGCCTTAAAATTACACTTAGCCGGTCCCTAACCCTGACACTTGCCCTAAAACCTCATTTTAAGCCTTGCCCTAATCCTAAAACCTAGCCATTACTCTAAAAGCTAACCCTAATTATCCAAGTTCTACAAACTGGCCTGGCTATGGATCTGAGAGATACCAACAAACGTGCGCCGGCCCGTGCAATGCCTTTGATCCCCTAACCAACTGCTCTAGTCGTCGGACTGGGTGGGGGGGTCATCGAGAGAGTGTCTAACGCCTAACATACAAAACAGCAAGCAACCTAGTGAGAGACATCATGAAGTAATTATTGCACTGTCCGTCGCAGTTTTACGTCCGTCCGCCGATCAGCTTTTTTCGTCTGTCTGGGTGCGCATGCGCACTGATATGTTTTTTTCGAGGAAAAACGTCAAAAAACGTATGAAATACTGTGCATAAGTTTTCGTACGATTTCATACGAACTGATAATGAGAATATGTTGATCTGCTGCACGTGTTTAGAAAGGTCCTAGCGCCAAATCTAGAGACTTTTTTCTGCTACTGGAGACTTTGGAGACAACATCTAAAAGCAGCGAACTCTGCTCTCCAGAGCAAGTAGATTGGTAACCCCGCCTCCTGCTCTCCTCTATCTTGTCTGCTGTCATGATTCATGCAGCTATTATTTCATCCAAATGAAAAATGGAGAACAGATAAGCAGATCATGGCTTGTCTACAGTGAAAAGAAGGACTGGGTTATTTACTTTGGCCTTTTTGGAAACACAGGAAGGAGCAATCAGCTAAGTGAGCTTAGTGCTTGGAAAAAATCTTTCATTCCTTTAGAGACAGCATGAAAAGTCAGCTGAGTACAAAACATAGAGAGGAAAACAAGAAGAAAAGGGACAAGAAGAGAGGGACACAACCTAGAACAGATAATGGATGTCTATTCTATTAACATTTCTCTATCTGTACAATGGGTCTGTTTTATGTCTTCTTAATTAATAATAACAATACATTTTATTTGACAGCGCCTTTCTGGACACTAAAGGTCACTTTACAGAAAATAAAAAATACAAAAATAAATAAAAATACAAAAAATAAAAAATTCAGAGGGCCCCCTGCCTGTCTTTGCCTAGGGCCCCACATGTCCTAAATCCGCCCCTGTTCACATGTTAGTATAAAATGAGCCTGCTTGTTCGGGGATCTTTCTTACGGCTGATTTCTGCCCTTCAATACCTAATTAATGCTCCTAATGATGCTTTCTGCTTTCAGCCTCGGCCTCCTCTGCAACATTCAAGGGTATTCCAGCATCTCCTCCTCCTGCAGCAATTAATCATTTTGATTCAGGCTTTTAAAAAATTGACTTCTTAGGGGACCTTTTTTTTTTTTCTTGACAAGAATAACAAAGGAATTTTGCCAGCAGGTACTTCTCAGACGCCTTATTACAGTAAGACCTGCTCCCTTTAGTGCTGATATAAATATGTACAGAGAGAAGTTTGGCCCATTATATAAATGCATTTTTTAAAGACACAGCAGCCGTGTGTTTTAGGGGTTTTTGCCTCTGAGATCAACTGAAATCCCTTTTATTGGTGACAAGATCTCAGAATCTCCTCCACAAATCCCTCCTCTAAAAGTTTCAACCTGTCAGTTTCCTGGAAAAGCTGGATAATACCCCCCCCCCATGTTTTTTTTTTCCTCCCTCCATTCCCTGCTCTCTTTCTCTCTGCCCTCTTTTCTCCCTTGTCTCAATCCCTCTGTCTCGTTTCTTTCTCCTTGCCTTCCCTGCTCTCTGTCTTTTTTCTCTCTCTGGCCCGGATCCCTTCTGCACAAGGGGCCCCATTGTATAGTCTTAATCCAGAGGCAACACAGCTTTAGGGACATGCAGGGATAAAAGGCCCATCAAGCCCACAACTTTATGGGGGCAAATCTCTCCCTAATCCTTCGCTTTATCTAAACAAAAGCCCCTCTGCCCTAATCCACCTATGTGTTGGGAAAAAAAGGGAGGAAAAAGCGAAGAGAGTGGCACAGAATAGGAGAGAAAATAAGAGAAAAATCTCACACTCTTGGATCAACTAGAGGAGATCATCCTGGGGAGGTCAACAGATTTGGGAGGAGGTAAGCTACATCGATGAGCTTTTACCTGCAGGTGTTTAAGGTGAGCTTGTGAGCGCAGCAGCTGACCTTCGATTGCAAACCAATTCTATTCAGTTTATTTCTATAGCGCCAATTCACAACACGTCATCTCAAGGTACTTTCCAGTTCACCAGATCATCCAGTCTGATTGATTCAAAGTTTTCCATCTAAGGAGAACCAGTTGATTGCATTGACTTGGATGCAATCCCTCACACTAAGCATGCTTGTAGCAACAGTGGAGAGGAAAAACTCCTTTTTAACAGGAAGAAACCTCCAGCAGAACCAGGCTCAGTGTCAGCGGCCATCTGCTGAGGTCTCTCTTCATCAGAGGTCATCTGATGAAGAGAGCACATCCAGTTAGTCACAGTCAGAGAAACAGGACTACACTGGAAAACAGGCCAAGCTCCAACATCTAGAAACAAAGGTGTTGATGGCAGCAGCACAGCTGATGTTTCTCTCCAGGATGGAGTCACAGCCAAACAGGAACAGACCAGATGAAGCTACTATGAGAAAAAGCAGAGAGAGCAGAACGTTAGAGATTGAACTTACAGATTCTGCAGAGTGGGAGAATAGAGACAGAATGAAGCAGAATGATGAAATGGGGGTCCCTATGTCCTCCAGCAGTCTAAGCCTATAGCAGCAGAACTATAGAGACAGCTCAGGATAACCAGAGCCACTCTAACTATAAGCTTTATTAAAAAGGAAAGTTTTAAGCCTAGCCTTAAAAGTAGACAGGGTGTCTGCCTCACGGACTAAAACTGGTAGTTGGTTCCACAGGAGAGGAGCCTGAGAACTAAACCAGATGTTAATTGAATCCAATCTTCATAAACGCATTATTGGTCTCCTTGGAGACCCTATTCTGCAGAATACCTGCACATACGTGCAATTTTGGTTTGATAAAGAGAGGAACGAGTTTCCTGTTTAGCACCAGAGAGATGTTTCTATTTTTTATTTTTTTTTATAATCTGCAATAAATGTAGCAGAATTTAGGAAAATATGATATACATACTTTTTAAATCTAAGACAGAAAAGTACTTAACCTTATTTATGTGATTAGTTTTAATCACACATAAAACTAAGATTTTTTTGTTCTTTTTTCTGTGTTAATATGTGGAATTCTATTTAATATTTGGATTTTTTTTTGTCAACAAAAATTCACAAACGGGGATTTAGGATTCATAAATTTTTCATTCAAAATAAAACTGATTTGTTTATGTAACTTTGAGATTCGTACTTTTTGCGTGTAACTTCTAAACAGGTT
The DNA here is from genome assembly GCA_030533445.1 of Cyprinodon diabolis. Classification (NCBI taxonomy): domain Eukaryota; kingdom Metazoa; phylum Chordata; class Actinopteri; order Cyprinodontiformes; family Cyprinodontidae; genus Cyprinodon; species Cyprinodon diabolis. The sequence goes on along the minus strand of CM060067.1, from coordinate 2,569,450 downwards.
TAAACAAGACAATTCTGAGGTCACATGTTTGTAGAAGGTGAAAACAGAAAACAGGAGAAAACTTTAACTTATTTACATTGTTGACCTACATACACAAATTCAGACACCTGCACACGTTTTTATTGACAGTCATCTTTCTCCGTATTTTTTCATCTCTCTTTTTGGTGTAGAATTATTTCGTACAGGTGGAGCAGAGAGCATTTAGTCGGTCCTTGAGGGCCGCTGTCCTGAAGGTTTTAGGGGGTTGTGGCGTGGAATAATATTCCGCTTCAAAATTGGGCATAAATCGAAAATATCTCTGCGTCATACCTGTTTCAAACTAACTGCGACGCACTGCTGCATGAGAATACACAGCTCTTAAGTCCAGCGGATATCTATATATCTATATATATATAGATATATCTATATATATACATATGGTGGAGTTATAACTTCAAATTAGACGTATACCAAAAACCAATCAAATATATACTAAGGTATCACACCAGTATATTTATATGAATGCCAACAATGAAAAACAACATTCTAAAATGTTCTGCAAAGTGCTTTAAGTCAGTCCTAGCTGTCTTTATCCATGCTGGTTCAGATCCTGACATTTGAAAAAGGAGGCAGAGAAAGCAGGATAAAGCATTAGCCTCGCTGCATGCAGTTAGCCTAGCCTGGTTGCTAAATAATTCTATAAATCTGGCGGTCAGTCACAGTTCTAACAGACAACTGTGACGTCAGCGCTGTGGAGGGAGGAGGTGTGCAAATAAAGTAGCAGGAGAGCTGCTCCCCAGGATGCTCCTATCTTTAGCATTGAACAGGAGCTGCTGCGCTGGACAACTTTAACCAGAGTCTATGGGGGAAGGAAGACGTATTTTCAGGGCAGAAAATAGGGCGGAAATACGTCTCCGATCTGACGACGAAGGAAAACAGCTTTACTCGTCATAAAAAAATATTTATCTTGCACATCTAAAAAAAATAAATGAATATATTTCGAAATATTACAGTTTCCTTATTTAATTATTATTAGTTTCTTAATGTCGTAAGGGAGCAGCTGTTCCAACTGTTGCATTCCCGAATTCTCCTGAGTGGTGCTCGACTTTACACGAGTGAATAAAGTGAATGTGATTGGTCGTTTATCAAGGGGGTGGGATTGTTGTGGCGGAAGGTTCGCAAGCAAGTTTGGTTGTGTCCGGTTCGTCTGAAGCATCTTGCTAACCAGTTAGCAACTTAGTGCTAGCAGGTTCCCAATGGGAAATTCCATTGGGACCAAGTAGCACTAAATTGGTGACTTAGAAACGACGCTGTCAAGGAACGCTATGGACAGCGGAAACATGCAACAGGAGGAGAGTTTAGTGTCGGAGGTCGTGGATGAGTCTCCTCCGTCATCCATTTTTTATTTAGAGGAGGAAAGCGGGGACGAAGATGTTGTGGAAGAGGACGCCAGGGCGGCAGAAGCTTGGTTTGGTGTAGAAGGCTTCCAGCCGTACATGTTTGAGCCCTTGCCTCGCAACGCTGCCAGTTCTGTTAGCTCTACGCCTGCCGAAGACACAGACGTCCATCCCCGTGGACACTGGGACGCAACTCAATGGGAAAGGAAAGGATTCTGATTTCAACTGTTGCGTATATTAGCTGCGACATATGAATCAAGATGCTATGACTGAAAAAATGTGATTGACAGATGACCGTTGATATATGATTGGCTGAATTTAGGTGTTCAGGCTGACGTAGAACTAACTGGCCTGCAGAAGATAACGGAAAACCCTGCAAAGGATTTTTTTTTTTTAATAGAATTTCTTTACATTTTGGAACAATATCGTTTGATAAAGAGTACATTAATATACATGTTTAAGCCAGAATGATTTGACATTTAAAGCTACAGTGTGTAATTTTCAGCGACATTTAACGTCCAGACTGCAGACCGCAGCAACATGAACATCCCGTAATGGGCGTAATGGGCGATCTCGCAATCGCTAGTTTGTTGGCTCTGCGCTGCCGTAGCGCAAAGATGTCTGCCTCCATGGCTGCGAGACCCGCTCCTATGTAATTATAAATAACGAATTCTAAGGCAACGCAAATATTAAGGTTAAGAGGCTGAGCTCGTAGATGATGATAAATAACATAGTTATGTATAATATATTACATTTCTGACTGTATATCCCTGTAATTATTACACACTGTAGCTTTAAATATGATTTTTCTACGACTTAAACATTTTTTTTATAGACACAAAGTTCTGGGAGCGAGAGGAAAATATTGAAACATTATAACAATTTAAGGCCATTTTTATACACTTTTCCTTTAAGTCTGACTCTTTCCAATGAGTTGCCTTCATTAACACCCTCAATTACCTTCGTCTCTTTGGCTCATTCTCCGCTAATAGAGCTAACCCAGAGCTAATGAAGTGAATAGTTGGGACAATTTAGTCATTAGGGATAATTAAGACAATCCATTGCAATCCAACCCAGATCAGTAGACAGGCAGGGAGGCACCAAACTAAACATTTTTCACTGCATATCAGCCACAGCAGGCTAAATTCTCTATGCTGGATTGTCTGAATCGCCCCCGCTGGCGGTGTTGTTCATAAAACTGGAATTATTATAAGGGTGATCAGCAGCTGGCTGCAGGCAGCTCCGGTTCCTCCATGCAGGGATTATACCTGGCCTCAGGAAAGGAGGGGAAATGTTTCCTAAAGAGGCATGCAGACAGGCGAGACATGATGCATTCCACCACAATAAAGTATAAATCCTCTTCTTCACAGCATATTACAGGAATGAACATAAGGGATTGTGTCATTGTTGGCTCATAATCTGGCTTTAAACTGCTTGTTTTACAAACGGCTCTCTTTAAAAAGCATTGTTTTTCTGCTCAGATCTTTTTGCTCCTTCTCCTCATCCCGTATGAACCGGCTCTTTGCTCCCGAGCAGCGTCCTTGTCTGTTCAGGTGTCATATTCGTGGTCAAGTATTGCAAAAATGATCTGAATTGATCATGTTTAATACATACAAACAAGAGGAAGTTTGTCTGTTTTTGAACATAAAGTGCATCTGTTTCTCCTTAGCTTTAGATCATATTTTCATAGAGTTATAGTCTTTAATACTATTTCTCAGACATCCCTACCCTCCCAGGTTAGGGTAGGATACTTTTTTTCGTTTATCCAGCCTGCGAGATACACAGAAACTCCTGAACGAAATCTGCAGCCTGTCCTGCTGCAAGGTATCCTCAGTGCTGTTTTTACCGTCAAACATTTTATTTTATTTATTTGTTTATTTGACAGGGACAGTACAATTAAACATTGCAACCAAACAGGTGGCCGATGTCCAAGTACATAAAGCTTGTAGCCATGGGCTAATTTGCAGCCTTCGTCCCTGGTTAGGCTTTTAAAAGGTGTTAGTATTAAGGGGGAGGGAGGTTAGTAACGACACACAGATGCATAAAAAAACAAAAAACAAAACAAGAGAAGTTAAAACAAAAATGTACAGTACAAGCCAGTTTAGTGCTCACACTCTTGATTTTCTTTGAGCTATTTTTTCAATCTTGTGGAGAAAAGTCGAACATCAGTCTGTGACTTAAGCTCCAGAGGCAAAGAGTTCCAGAGATGTGATGCTTTCCCTGAGAAGGCGGACTGACCCATAGATGTCCGACATCTTTTAATCCTGCAGTTCCCACTACCTCCAGCTCTTGTCCCGATTCTACGGAAGAGGATTAGGGCAACTGAAAAAAAAAAAATTTTAACTGATTTTTTTATATTTTATTTCAGTATAGTATGGGAAAACGTCAGAATTCTGACTTTAATCTCAGAATTCTGACTTTTTTCTCAGAATTCTGAGATTAAAGTCAGAATTCTGACTTTTGTTCTCAGAATTCTGACTTTAATCTCAGAATTCTGACAGAATTCTGAGAAAAAAGTCAGAATTCTGACTTTTGTTCTCAGAACTCTGAATTTAATCTCAGAATTCTGACAGAATTCTGAGAAAAAAGTCAGAATTCTGACTTTTTCCCATGTTAAACTGAAATAAAATTTAATCAGTTTACTTTTTTTTTTCAGTGGCCCTAATCCTCTTCCGTACGATTCCTTCATTTGCATAATTTAAAACAAATTTACAGATTACTTCAGGGGCAACAACATTAAGGCATTTAAAAATAGATTTTAAAAATGAGAAATTTATAAAATTTTCAAATGTCATCATGTTGTATTTTTTAATAATTTTGCAGTGATGCCACTTCACCGGTTTTTGATCAAATATTTTTAATGCTTGCTTGTGAAGTGAGAGTAAAGGTTTTAAAACAGACTTTGTGGCCTGGGCCCAAACGATGGAGCAATAAGACATATGGGATAAAATCATTGCATGTAAATATACTTGTGCAGCTTGATTTGATACACATGGTCGATTCATTCGAAAACAGTTTATATTTGTCTTTATAGTTTTCGTCATTTTCTTAATATGGGCATCAAATTTCAATTTTGAATCTAAAACTACACCCAGATACTTAAATTCACCAGCCGGCTTTATTTCATGTTGATTAATAATTATTTGAAATGATTAAAGAATTCATGGATGGATACGAAATATAGGATGTCTAATTGACTATAGAAATCCATTTCCATAGAATCTTTATGTTGCTTGTTGTTTGTAACATAATTTAAATGATGTGCTCATTCTAACTAATTGATCTGATATTGATACGGTGTCATTGCGGGGTTTTATTTTTGTTGCAGTGGTGCCTCTGAAGGAGCTTATTTTTCAATTTGGAGCCTCTTAACAGTTTCTTTCTCAGGAATTACCCCAAATTTAGCACCATCATCTCCCCGTTTTACACTGCAAAAAGCATCTAAAATGAGTACAAATATTTACCCTTAATTTGAGTGGGTAAAAAAGTTGATTTGCCAATGGAATTAGTATTTTCACCCTTTGAAATAATTCAAAAGTCTAAAAAAAAAAGTTTTATTGATACTGTTTAAATCTTTGGCGCTCAGACGTTGGCAGGAAACATCAGCACTGAAATGTACTCGATTTTATGAATGAGCTGATGAATGAAAACGGGATGAGTTCCGCCAGGCTTGAAACTGGCGGTGGGACGGAGACAGAATGAGGATGGATGGCAGCTGGAATGAGGCGGATGGTTCAGATGAACCTCCATGATGAGCAAGCATGAAGCAACAGTGGAGAGAAAAATCCCCCCTTGGGAAGAAATCTCTGGCAGACATGATGTCTTCTGCTGGAGCTGACCGGGGACGCCTCCTGAACACAGGAAAGACCAGAGGAATCTTCAGATGGGACGTTCCAGCAGCGGTGTGAAGAAAGGGTCAGATGTGACATGGTTTTGGTTCTTTTTAAGTTTTATCTGTGAATTTTTTATTGGTTTTATTTCCATTCTGTGTCATTATAGTTATTTTTGATTGTAATGGAGTTCTTAGGTAGTTCTTGTTTGCTCTCTGCTGCCCTCTTGTGTCAGTCTCCTTCTCCCAGCTCCCTTCTAGACTCCTCTGTTCACACCTGCTCCCAATCTGCTGATTAGCCTGCTCTTTGTTTCTCTCTCCTATATATACACCTCCTGCTCAGTCACTGTTGGCAAAGTTTCTCCCTTATTTGCTCAATTTAAGAAAAAAATCACTTATTTTAAGAAAAATTGACCTAAGCCTCTTTCCCACTTTAAATTTCGTGTTCTTCAAACATGAGTCGACACTCTAAAGGCATTTGGCTCCCTTCCCACTGGCATTAAAAGCTGGTCTAACCCCTCGCTGGCAGTTGCATGGCCTCGGTCCCCCTGTGGCTGCGTGTCTGGTGACATCATCACGTTAGGTTAGCGCTGATGATGTCACCAATGTGACAGAAATCAGGAAAGTAAACAATGAAGATCAACACGTAAGGAAGCCAGGTCGTAGTCGGTGAGCTTTGTTTCTCTCTATTATGTGTCTGAATCCCTCCCACCAGAGCTGCTCCGTGTTCATGCTCCGATTGTTGTTTTTGCTTGTTAGATCAGAAGCGACTGGCGCGGTGTGTTGACATCCACTTTACTTTGATCCACTGAATAAAACTTTGAAATCAAAGCATCAATTTTTTGAGAATAAAATCGTAACAATTCAAGAATAAAGTCATCATACTCATTTCGGAAAGAAAGCTTGGAGCTCCGCCCAGCAGATGAAGCCGACCAGCTCCACCAATCAGCAGCCAGAGTCCACTTTGACATCCTGCCCAGTTTGATGCTGCTGCTAAAAGATTTCCTGATTAGTCAAACCGATGCTAAAGAATAACTTGACATGATGCTCCACATTCCTCACTTTAGGGAAGAAAGGGCTTCTTGGAAGAGTTGTCATAAAATACAACTTTATTCCCATAATTTCATGACTTTATTCTTGAAATGGAAAAAAAAATCTCTATCCTGACCCTAATACTCCGTCGTAGAAACTATAAGTTGGTGCAAAAGGTGGAAATGTTGAAGGGGTGTGAATACTTTTACTCTGCCTGCTCTGGCAGTCGGGTTGTTCTGACGGCCGGGAGCTCTTCATTGGGTTTTTAATGAAACTGATTAGTTTAGCTGATTGAGACCTCTGACAGACTGGTTAGCAGAGGCTCAGTGACTGATGGATGTGGCTACCTGAGGATGGATTGAAATGATTTATGGAATATCAATGTTTAGAAGGTTAACTGACTGAAACTGAAATGAATGAAGCGTCTGATGGATTAAACAAGTGTGGATGGTTAGGAGTTACAGCTCTGCCTAAACTCTGGATGCTTCCATCTGAAGCGAGCTCAGCAGGGGGTCAGAGGAGGCAGCAGACTGCCACCCCCCCCGCCTCTGACCCCATTCCACCTCTCTTGATTCTCCTGCCTCGTTCCTCCAGCTCTGCTCCCTCCACTGCCTCTGAATGGAGCCTTGCTGGGCCCAGCCGCCTGTGTAACGAGCGGGGCCAGCCCGCTCACAGTGGGATGTGCGATTGTTGGAGAAGCTGTGTTTACATTTGGTTAAACTGTATGTTTTTGGCCACGGGCACCGTTGGTTTTCACTCTGCCGTCCTCCTCATGAGGTCGGATTTCAAACTGTGATTGCTTTTGCCGCCGTTTGCAGCTCATCCGTTCACACCCATGCTGTCTTCTCACCTCTCTTGGCACGCCTGTAACCGAGCTCCGATTCTCCACAGCAGGGAGGCTGATGGATATGTTTGTTTACCTATTTGTGCTCGACACGATCAATCGCTCAGTGGCCTAATTCACTGTCACTGTGGACCCATTACATTTCCATTTAAATTGTAAATAGATGCTTCATCTTTGACTCGTCTCTCTTGTGAACGCGGGACGTTCCGTTTTCATACAACCTCAAAATGCCTCGCTGTTATTTGTAAGCAGGAAGCAAAAGGCCGATTAAACATGATGTCTGCTCAGTCCAAATGATTCTTCCGACCATCATTTTAGAAAATATTAAAATCAAAGCAAAGATATTTACCATTAATACATAAAACGTGGAGTAGGGCCACCCTTTCCTGCAGCAGGGCCGAGCATTGTGACACTTCCTCTTATGCTACGTTCACACCGGACGCAGCAAGAGCAGCAAAATCGCGTCTGCTGCTTCATTTTTTCTGCTTGTACCAGTTAGTTCTGACGCGCGGCTGAAGCAGCTTTGCTGCTCTGGCTGCACGGTGCAAAAGTGTGTCTGACGCCCGTTGGGCGGAGCTACTCTATCCTTTCTTTGCCTTGCAGCTATATTTGCTGTGATCAGTGGGAATAAAGTAGTTTTAATATGTTTTTAAGTGAGAAAATCCACCTGAAAACTTAATCAGTGCAGTCAGTTCATCCTGATTACCATCCTGCCTTCCAATGTTATTTCTGTGGGAGCCGCTCAGACCCCCACATACCAGCGGTGCGCCGACAGTAGGAATCCCTTCAGCAGCAGCCTCTGGCCGGGTCGCCTCCTTGCGGTTCACCGCGGCGGCTGGTAGGTGTTTTTCATCTAAATAATCCAAACTGCAGGCACCAGAATAATAAAAGCGAACATATTCTGCAGATTTCTGCATTTTAAGTTAATTTAGGCGTCAATAAACTGTTTCAGAGGAGCGATCACAGCGCTCTGTATCATCAGCGATGTGTCTGTCTCACAGCCAGCCCCCAGATCAGCTTCTCTGATTGGTTGACGCGGCGCGTCGAGCAGCAAAAATTAAATTTTTCCATCTCGAGCAGCAGCGCGTTTGCAGCGCGTCAGATGCTTAAACGCGCCTGACGCGCCTGCTGCTCAAAACGCGCTGCGGGACCTTTTGCTGTGCCTTGACGCGCGTCAACCATTGACTTTGCATGTAAACTCGCTGCTTCTGTCGCGGCTGCTGCGTCCGGTGTGAACGCAGCATTAGCAGGTCGGGCTGGGATAGTACTGGCACCCTAGTGGTAGCTGCCAGTACTACGCAGTGGGAAACCTGCCCTGCCACTAGAGCAGGACACGGCAATCCGTGGCTCCAGAGACGCGTACAGTATGAACAAATTTATGAACATTTTTGTTTTGTTTTTTTGTTTATTTTAATATGGTATGGAGGTCAAACAAATGGGGGCTGCTCATTGGAGCAGTGGATAGCACTGCTGCCTTGCAGCAAGAAGGTTCTGGGTCCGATTCCCGGCCCGGGGTCTTTCTGTATAGAGTTTGCATGTTCTCCCTGAGCATGCGTGGGTTCTCTCCGGGTACTCCAGCTTCCTCCCAAAAACATGACTGTTAGGTTAATTGGCTTCTCTAGATTCTCCTTAGGTGTGAGTGTGTGTGTGTGTGTGTGAATGGTTGTTAGTCCTGTTTGTCTCTGTGCTGCCCTGCACTAGCCTGGTTATCTGTCCAGGGTGGACCCCGCCTCTCGCCCATTGACTGCTGGAGATAGACACCAGCACCCCTCGCCACACTAATTGGGACAAGCGTGTCAGATAATGGATGGATGGGTCAAACAAACAGTCATTACATTTTCCATTGCTGTTAACAATTGTATAATAAACAAATAAAAACATTTCTTTCAATGAAAATTTGCATCATAATTATCGAGATCAGATCAAGTCAAGTCAGCTTTTATTGTCACTTTCTTCATATGCAGAAGACATACAAGGGAAATGAAATTACGTTTTCTCTCTATACCATGCCAGGACAAGACATATACAAGACTGACATTTACAGATTGACATAAAGTGCGGGACATGACAGGTAACAGTGATGGACTGGTAACAATAAGTGGTCAATAATAAATACAGTACAAAGAACATATGACATTTAACGTTAACATTGAACATGTAAAAGAAGAAGATTATCCTGCAACTCAGGTTTCAGCGCGGCGCCAGGCAGATGGCTGCCGTAAACAAAGTGGCAGGTATGTCTCAGGCCATGGATCCCAAACAGAAAAAAGGCAGAAGGATTGTCTGCATTTTTGATTTGGAATGAAAGTTTCTCAAATAATAAAAAAGAGTCATTTGGAAAGAGATTTCCAGGGAAGACATACTAAATCAGAATTTATACAGTGCCCGGCCCTACTTCAGGGTGGCCGGCTGCCGGTGGAGCCCGCGGACTCGTCTCCGGGGCTCCCAGGGGCGCCGGCATGGCGGTGGCTGGGGGGCTTCGTGGGGGCTATCTCTCCTCCTCCCTTGGTGGGGGTCTGGCCCCTCCTTGGTGCCTTCGCTCTTGGGGTCCCTTTGGGCGCCTGGGGCTTTGGGTCTCCCGGCGCTGGACTCAGTGCTCTGGGGGGGGGCGCCTCTCCAGCTCTCCACAACCACTATTGAGCATTTTTTCTATGGATAAACTTTACATGCACAAGTGCACCCTCACAAACAATACAGGTGCTTGGCTCCAGGTACTCAGAGATTCACTTCCATACAGAAAGCCCACATCCGTATCTTCAGGTAACACAGAGTACATGTCAGACTTAATAACATTACTTTAGCGATAGTTTCAAGGTGTTGCTTTATTGTATATCTCGTACCATGTCTTTCGGTCGTGCTGTTCTTTTTTCATCTCGTTGCAGGTGATGAAGCAGACTGAAAATGTTTTTCTTCTTTTTCTTCTGTTTTTCTGCTCTACTTACATTGCAGTGTCCATATAAACTGTAAAACTCCCTGCATAAGTATAATAAAGCAATTTCTATGCATGAAACAAGTGGAGCAATATGGCGATAGCCGTACTGCTCCACTTGTGAAAGTAAAATCTGTTGGGCTCTTTTTGGCATCAAGACAATTATTCTTATTGCCACATTGCCAGACAGGACACTATTAAAAAAATAAAAATAAATAAAAAATTTATACAGGAATTAGTAGCTCTAATTTAATGCTCTTAGAAATTATTTTAATGCCATCAACAAGTACCCATGACTCTAATATATATATATATATATATATATATATATATATATATATATATATATATATATATATATATAAACACAGCAAAATCCTTCGTCATCTTTACCGTCGACAGACCGCAGCCATGAATTCCTCGTTTTCCAGCCACTTTTGTTCAAATTCCCATTTTCCCATTCTCTAGCTTTTTCTCCGCCTCGAGCTTCTTATCCGAACGTACGGCTGCACGATCAACCTGAAGCAGTTCCACGCAAATATATGGCAATATATTTGAATCTGAAAAACTCACACGGAAAGAAGAGAAGACAATTAGAAGAGTTTTATTGATACTATTACTATTATTAGTCTTTGGTGCTCAGGCCCCGGCAGGAAACATTAGTGCTGAATTTGCTTTGATATGCATAAACAGCAGTAAATTATAGGGATGTTTCCCCCCAGGCCTGAAACTGGTGGTGGAGTGGATGAGGTGGGTCAGTGTGCTTGCCCTGTATAAAGAAATCCGGAAGAAATCTTCCATTGCCGCCCAAAATCCTCAAAATAAAAATATCACTGAGGAACGATGGTGACGGAGGATTAGAGAGCTCTGCTCTGATGGATGTCAGTTCCTGCTTGGTTCCTCATGACTCAATCAGCCCCTCCCAACAGAAACATGTCCGCCATAGTAAGATTCCTTTATCGTGTTTCTTTCATTTCATCAATGCAACAAAACTTAAACCGCGCGGTGAAGCGGCGAACGGTGAATTCCACATGGCGAGAGCGTTCACTGCTCGTCCCTCACCTCATGCTACCTCTTGACATTTGCTCCAAGATAAACATTTAATCATGAATGCTTATTATATATTTAAGCCCACGTAGTCCGTTTTTATAGTAGACTAATACACTTAGAGCCCGTGTTGCCATATGAGGCTTATAGAAAACTTATTTTTGCAGCACCAGACAGATTTATTTTTTGTTTTTTGGGCCAATATGGCTTTTTGAGCAGTTTGGGTTGCCGACCGCTGCACTGGAGTGACAGACAGCCAAATCGGCTTCCCCGTTTACTGCCGCAGTTTTGGGGGCTGCAGAAGCTGTTGTTCGGCAAATAACTTATTTATAGTACCTCTAAGTAGATTGTTTTAATATTGTGATGTTATTGCTTAATAAACTGTGTTAAACCTTTCATAAAGTCACATTTATTGAGGTAGGGTGGCCAACCGTCCCTTGAAAAATTGAATCGTTCTGTATTTAGAAATAGAAGTAGCTGTCCCGTATTTAGTGGAAAAGGAACGCACTTTGTCCCGTATTACTGTTAGAGCAAAAAATTAGTCAGTAAAAAGCTAATGGAAAATAAAGAATAAGGGCACGTTAGATACCAAACTTACGGTAAACTTGTCCTAGGGCCCTGTCCTGCATTGTCACCAATGAGGTGACAACATATATGTAACGATCAAGAATCCCCTCATCCCATTGGTCGAGCCAAGTGTCGCTCACAGAGAAGATAGCGGGAGAAAACGTAGCAGGATGGGGGACGAACGGAGTCATTTAAATACCGACGCTGCTTTTGGGGGCAGATAACTCCTGCAAAAGCTCAGAGGAAATACAAGTGGAAAAAGGAGGCTATCGCCACATAATGTGGCATTGAGCTAATTATTCTTTTTCTGTTTTACGACTGTAGCCTACAGTCATTGCATTTGAGATACAAATATGTTTACAAGTTTGCTGTAAACATGTGGACTATTTATTTATTGTTTTGTATTCATTTTTACACTTTAAAGTTCATTGTGTGTTCATGTCACACACAATTATGCATCTAATCTAATTCAATGTAATTAGAATGGTTAATAATTTCACACACAAAGGGGGCTAAGAAAAAAATCACCACGCCGAGAGGGGTGACGGCAATCTGGTCAGCTGACATGTTCCTTTATTTCAGGGAGTTGGCAACCCTACTTGAGGGAACAAAGTAGTTCATCTGCCAATAATTGGCCATTGGCACACTAGGGTTACAGTCTCTACTCATTTAGAGTAAAAGTTTCACATTTATAAGAACAAAGCATAAATTTGTTCTTTTTATTTTAAAGACATAAAAACCTGGACGACTCTTAACTTTCTGCTTCTGAATGCAGACAAAACAGAGGTTATAGTCTTTGGACCAGAGTCTTTGAAAAAAGCTGATTAGTCAGTCACTTCATTTGGATGGGATTAAACTGATTTCAGATAAAGTAAAAAATGTTGGTGTTATTTTGATCAGGATCATTTAAATCCGATATCATAGAGATTTCTAGAGTTTCCTTCTTTCATCTGAGGAACATTGCAAAAATTAGCAATCTCCTGTCCAGGGGTGATGCTGAGAAACTAGTCCATGCATTTGTTACTTCAAGGCTGGACTATTGTAATTCTTTACTATCAGGAAGTCCACAAACTGTAGTTAAAAGCCTTCAGCTGATCCAAAATGCTGCAGCCAGAATTCTGATGAAAATTAAAAAGAGAGATCATATCTCTCCTATCCTGGCTTCTCTTCATTGGCTTCCTGTTAAATCCAGAATAGAATTTAAAATCCTCCTTCTCACATATAAAGCCTTAAATGGCCAAGCTCCATCTGATATCAGAGATCTGATTGTTCCTTATGTTCCTAACAGAGCACTTCGCTCTCAATCTGCAGGTTTACTAGTGGTTCCTAGAATTTCTAAAAGTAGAATGGGAGGCAGATCTTTTAGTTATCAGGCTCCTCTCCTGTGGAACCAACTACCAGTTTTAGTCCGTGAGGCAGACACCCTGTCTACTTTTAAGGCTAGGCTTAAAACTTTCCTTTTTGATAAAGCTTATAGTTAGGGTGGCTCAGGTTATCCTGATCTATCTCTATAGTTATGCTGCTATAGGCTTAGACTGCTGGAGGACATAGGGACCCCTTTCATCATTCTGCTTCATTCTATCTCTATTCTCCCACTCTGCAGAATCTGTTAGTTCAATCTCTAACGTTCTGCTCTCTCTGCTTTTTATGTTCCTGTTTGGCTGTGACTCCATCCTGGAGAGAAATATCAGCTGTGCTGCTGCCATCAACACCTTTGTTTCTAGATGTTGGAGCTTGGCCTGTTTTCCAGTGTAGTCCTGTTTCTCTGACTGTGACTAACTGGATGTGCTCTCTTCATCCTCTGACATGGGAGCTGGCTCGGAGCTCGTCTGCCTGGCTGTGTGTTTTCTGGACGGGACCGCCTGTGGAGCTGGTTGACAGTTGCCTTTTGTATCTATGCTTCTTTTTCTATGTCTGCTTCTGTCTCCTTGAACCCCAGTGGGCCTCAGCAGATGGCCGCTCACACTGAGCCTGGTTCTGCTGGAGGTTTCTTCCTGTTCAAAGGGAGTTTTTCCTCTCCACTGTCGCTACAAGCATGCTTAGTGTGAGGGATTGCTGAAGAGTCAATGAATCGATGCAATCAGCTGGTTTTCCTTAGATAGAAAACTTTGAATCAATCTGACTGGATGATCTGGTGAACTGGAAAGTGACCTGAGATGACTTGATGTGAAATAAAATAGAAATAAAATATAGAAATAAACTGAATTGAATTGAATAAATAGAAGCTTGTAAATTTGATATTCCTTGTCGACAAGAAAGAAGAATGAGTTATTCGCCTTTATCAACATATACTTACAAATTTAGACACCTAGCTATACATTTTATTGATAGTTCTTTGAGCCCATAGTTTAAATTATTTCCAGTTAAATAATTTTTCATGTTTTATTTAAGCTAAAAGAGATGATCGGGCGCACAGATACATGGGAGGCACTGCCTTTTATTTCTATGACGTTTTCTGAAGACCACTTTCTTCATTGGCTGATTCGGCCATAAAAGGCCTTATGATGACTCCTCACCTCCTGCCATGATCCAAACAGAAACACGCATTCATCACCATCCAACACACACACACTAACAGCAGCACCTGGAACCGATCAATAGCCATAAATTTGATCCATGACAGGCTGACACCTGCGCCCTGTTTCTCCTGACCACTCCTTAGGTAACCCACACTCATGCACCCAAATCCACAGACAAGCAGTTTTTCTCTGTTTTTTTTCTTCTCGCCTTCCTTTCCCTCATGCACTTGTCAAGGACCTCGTTGACCTCTGACCCTGCCCCCCTTGACAAAGTTATTGATTTTTTTTCTTCTTTTTCTTCCTGCCAACCTTCTGAATCCAGGATGAAGAAGGTCGAGGGCCGGGGAATTAGTCGCTACAGTCAGGTAAAATGGAGGGGAAGCCGGGGATGACGAGGAAAGGATCGATGCGCTGATGGCTGAGCTGGCAGCGTTAGAAACAACAGTCAGCCATGGAGAAAATCAGAAGCCCTGGAGGGAAGACGGAGTAAAGTTAGAGGCTGAGACAAGCGGAAGAAATTAGTCGCTTCCATCTCACGAATCAGATGTCTTACTTTTAGAATCAATGCAGCTGTTCTCTGAGCCTCTCATTGAAGCGATTATTAAATCATTTAGCATATTACCCACCGCTTCAGACATTTGGCGGCGTTTCTAAAGTCAAGCACTCAAAAATCAGAAGAATATTTATGGTTATTTAGTGTGTTTTAAGAGAAAAATAAGGGGGTTATTTTTTTCGAATTTTTTCACCATGTTATCTATTAATTTATAAAAATCTTACTCTGTTCAATCTATCTATCTATATATATATATATATATATATATATATATATATATATATATATCTATATATATATATAAATAGCGCTGTTGCGGCACTAGTGGCTCATTTTTATGGAAAATAGGCTGACAGGAAAGGAGGAATAAGAGAGGGGGAGAGGCATGCAGGAAAGGACCACAGGCAGGATTCGAACCCGGGTCGCCCACGTCGAGGACTAAGGCCTATATTTAGTTAGGAGCTAAATGATTAGTTTCCAAATAAATATTTAGGTTTTTAAACAAATATTTAGCTCGAAATTTAATATTCATTTAACAAACAAAATCTTTGGCTAGCACCAAGGTAGCTAAATAGAGCATATAAATAGCCTGGTGCTAGTTAAATAGCTAAATAGCTATTTCCAGGCATGGTTTGTGTAGATATTCCCAGCACCTGTCACGGTTTGTTTGGAGGTTTTTATGAGGACCCAAATGCAGAGGCTGACAGGCAGGGGTGAGTTCTTTAAAGATTTAATGAATGATCAGGCAGCAAAAACAAGAATCCAAAAATCCAACTTAAAATAAAACACAAACCATAACCATGGAGACATCAGGGGAAAACCATCAAGGAGCCAGTGTGAGACAAAGTAAGACGAGGAACCAGCAAAGAGGGACTGCAGAGGGAGTGTATTTATGGCTGACTGAACAAAGGCAGGACTAACGAGCTGATAAGGAGCAGGTGTGACAAGAGCTGATGAGGAAGCCAAGGGAAAAGAACACAAGGGGGCAACAGAGGACAAAGAAAAACCTAAGAAACTTAAATGAATCCAGACACCAATAAAGCTAGAAAATCAAGGAAAAACCTGGATGAACTTGAAACTGAAAACTTAGAGGAAAAACAACAGAACCAAGATCGTTACAGTACCAGGCCAGCTAAATATTTAGCCAGCTTGGTACTAGCTACATATCTAGTTTGTCAGATAAATATTTAGTTTGAAGCTAAATATTTATTTAACAAACTAAATATCTAATTTGTACCACGGAGTATTAGGGCCGGGCTAGAGATTCTTTTTCTTTTATTTCGAGAATAAAGTTGTAACATTACGAGAATGAAGTCATCATACAACGACCTGTTTCAGAAAGAAAGCTTGAAGCGCTTGGAGATCTTTTATTTCCAGGTGGATCGTCTAAATAAGTGGTCCTCCTAATTGTCAATCATTGTGGTGATATCTTTATGTAAGGCTGTCCTACGCGCTCGTCCCGTTAGCTATCTTTTGCTGCGTACTTTCAGGCGTATATCATGGTGTGCTACAGTTTCAGACAGTCATTGAAGCTCACCTTTTTGGAAAATGGCTGAGGGTCATAAGAGAAAAAGTGTCCAGAAAGGGTATGAGAAGAAAAGCCTCAGAGAAGCCAGATATATCCCAGAATGCTTTGCATGGAGAGCTCTCCTCGCAAAGCATTATGGGATTTGCTGTCTCAGCGGCCCGCTGTCACCATAGGCTGTCGCTACCCGGCAGAGGCGACTAATAACAAAGATGGCGCAGGCACCACGCGGTGGAGGACGATTTATGTGATCAACGGACTAAAAAGTAGTGATCATCTGTCTGAAAGGTCAGTTAACTGAGTTCACGAAAAAGTCCTCTATACAGTCCCCGCTCTATATACTGATGGAGGGATTTATGTGTTAGGGCCGACTTTCAGACACCATAAGCTTGTATGAGCTATAAGAACAGCAACTTTTAAACAGATCGTGCATGATGAGAAATGGGCGAGTGCAAGCTATCCTACGTGCATTTTTTTAAAGTGGAGAAGGCAGGTCTTTTGAAAAATTCAAGAAAATCCTCCACTTTACCTTTAAGGCAAGGCTTAAAACTTTCCTTTTTGATAGAGCTTATAGTTAAAGTAGCTCAGGTTATCCTGATCTATCTAGTTAATTATGGTGCTATAGGGTTAGACTGCTGGAGGACATAGGGACCTTTTTTCCTTCTCCCCACTACATTTGATTTCTGTTCTTCAATTCTGCATAATCTAACCCCTGACTTTATTCTGTCCCTGCTTTTTCTCATCAAAGCAGTTCCAACAGGTCCTGTGTAGCTGTTAAACTAGCAGGAGACCGCTAACACTGAGCCTGGTTCTGCTGGAGGTTTCTTCGATTTTTTCGATCACCAATTTCTGGCACTTGAGTGGGTTAGAGCAGCTTGCTTGTGCTCTGAGAAGGTTACAAATACCCAGTTCAATCCTCACAGATGGCAACTCTGGGTCCCTGAGCAAAACCCTTAACCCCACACTGCTCCCCGGGCGCCACACAATGGCAGCCCACTGCTCCCCAAGGGAACGGTTAAAATGAAGAGATACATTTCTCCAATGTGAGATCAATAAAGTTGCTGCATAATATGCTTAGGTAGAAAACTTTAAACTAATCTGTCTGGATGATCTAATTTAACTCTCTATAAAATGTGTTATAGCATGTGTTGTGCACGAGCGCTATATAAATAAACTGAACTAAACAAATGATTTTATGTAATAAGACAAAGGATCGTTTTCCTCCATTAATTCTCCCCCCTTGTCTACACCTTTCCCTCTCTGAGTTGTACGGCGTCAGCTTCCTCAGCAATCATGGCTCCCTTTAAAAACACAGCTTGCAAAAATCCCTCGGCACTCCTCATGGATCAGGTTGGAGATTTCACAGTGGTGTTTGGAGGTGACACACTTATACATAATCTCTTTTTCTTATTTAATTTCCCACCATCCTCTCCTGTGATTCTACCCCTGTCACTTTAGACGCAGCTGAGAGACTGATTTGGCATCCATAATCTGTTCTTCTGTTGCCCCCTCCTCTACTTAAAGGAACCTTGAAATATCATATAAGGAGATTATTTCATTCGTAATTGATTGAGTGACTCTTTAGCGCAGACCAAAATACTTCAAAGTGTGTGAATTAAGTCTCGGGATGGGACGGCTGAGGCAGGGAGGGGGGTTTGAGGAGGCAGCGTGGCTCCATTAGGCTACCGCTGAGGTCGAGCCGCTGAGCCTCTTTGGCTGGCAAATAAGAGCTGAGTCTGATCCTAAGATGGCAGCGAGTTGGCTAAACCAAGAAGCATTGGTCAGAGGATCAGTTACTGGAGGCTCCACATCTAAACGGCTACGACTTTATTTCTGAGGCAGGTTCAGACGACATGAGGAACAAAGTTTGTAAAAACTTTCATTCACCTCAAACCATCTCTGGATGTATGGAGTGAATTTTGTTTCATTGTTGAATTGTCTATATTGTTGAATATAGAAATTTGGAAAAATGCAGGTTTTGATAGTGACTTTGCTGCTTTTGCTAATTTTTTGAAGCTATTTTCTAGTTAAATTTCACTCTTTCGATTTTGCTTACAGATTATATATTTGAAATTCTTTTTTTCAAATTTCCCTCTTTCCGATGTAGTTTTATGAATTGCATTTTTTTTTCAAATTGTCTTTCCCAGATCACATTCACTTCTGAGGACAGGCTTTTCTCTGGAGTTTGCAGCAATGTTTTAATTGGTCAGGAGGAAGTGTTTGCTTTGGGAAAAGAATACAGTTTAAAAAAAAATCCAAAATATAAAATTTGCAGGGGGTGTCACAGTCTTGGTTTTCCATTTGTTGTCCTCTGCTGCCCTCTTGTGTCCTCTTTCCCTTGCTCTGTTTTCAGCTCTGTCCTCACCTGTTTTCAATCCCCTCGTTACCCCTCTCTTTGTCTGTGTCCCCTTTAAAAGCCTCCCTCTTCAGTTCCTGTTTGCTGGATCCTCGTCTAACGCCTGTCTGCTTACCTCGTCTCTCCCTGGCTCCTAGAGTTTGGTTTTCCCCTGATGTCTCAGCGGCTTACGGCTCTCCATTCCAGTGCTACCGAAAGTACACTTTTCAGTCGCTCTTGGACATTGGATATCAATCACAGATATCTATTTCGAGTGACTTTCTTCGTAAGCACAACATTCCGGACGAGATAGCGAGACCACCCGGGTCTCCGTGGATTGTTGTCGGGTCCTGGAGAAGACGCAGGCGGAGGAGAGAGAGGAAGAAGAAGCGGGGCTGCCGGTCTGGCCTATTGCTAAGGCTACGTAAACAACCACACAAGCCGCCTCTCCCGAGCCTGTTTCTCTCCAACGCAAGATCCCTGCTGCATAAAATGGACGACCTGGATTTACACCTCACTGGAAATCGCTACGTCCGGGACTGCTGTGTGTTTATCATTACCGAAACTTGGCTTAACCCGGACATTCCCGATGCTAGCATGCAGCTAGCCAGCCGCACTCTGCTACGCGCGGACAGAACAATGGACTCCGGTAAGAGCAGAGGAGGGGGGCTTTGTATGTATGTGCATGACAACTGGTGCAACAACGGAACCATCATAGACAGCCACTGTTGTCCGGACCTCGAGTACATGACTGTTAGGTGCCGGCCTTTTTTCCTCCCGAGAGAGCTGACCGTAGTTATCGTCACGGCTGTTTACATCCCACCCGACGCCGATGTAAGCGCGGCACTCTCTCTCCTGCTGAACGCGGTGAGCGAACAACAACGAGCTCACCCCGACGGCTTTCACATCATAGCGGGGGATTTTAATAAGGCCAACCTAAAGTCTGTACTACCAAATTTCCATCAGCACGTGAAATGTGCCACGCGAGGCGAGAACACCTTGGACCACGTCTACACCAGCATCAGGCATGCTTACAGAGCCGCCCCCCTCCCCCATCTGGGAAAATCGGACCATCTGTCCCTACTGCTCTTTCCAGCCTACACCCCCCTCAGACGCAGAATCAGGCCCACCGTAAGGACCATCACCACCTGGCCTGAAGATGCACTTCACAAACTCAAAGACTGTTTTCAACGGACAAACTGGGACCTGTTCGAACACCAGGAGCTGGGAGCACACACAGACACAGTGCTGGACTACATCCACTTCTGCACCAGTAATGTGACTGTGACCAAAACTATCCGGGTCTTCCCCAACCAGAAGCCCTGGATGACCAGCCAGGTCCGCTCCCTTCTTAGAGCCCGTGACGCCGCCTTCAGGTCAGGAGACAGAGCTCTGTATAGTGCTGCCAGAGCTGAGCTGAAGAGAGGGGTCAAAGAGGCTAAAGCAGACCACAGGCAACGGCTGGAGTCCCACCTGTCCAGTAACAATACCCGTAAGGTGTGGCAGGGCATCCAGGAGATCACCAACTTCAGGGGCAGCGTCGTTCAAACTGAACAACAGGGCGCACAGCTGTCAGAGGAGCTAAACAGCTTCTTTGCTCGGTTTGGAGAATCCCAGCGGCCCTCCCCTGTCCCTGCCCTGTCCCCTCCCCCACCCAGCGCTGACACCCCCCCACTCACTGTCCAGGAGCAAAACGTCAGGAAGGTGCTCCTGGCAGTGAACCCCAGGAAGGCCGCAGGCCCAGACGGAGTCCCTGGCAAGGTGCTAAAAGCATGCGCGGGCGAGCTCGCCCCCACCTTCACCAGGCTCTTCAACCTGTCCTTGGCCCAAGCCACCGTTCCGTCCCGCCTGAAAACCTCCACCATCATCCCGGTGCCGAAGAAGTCTGCCATCACCAGCCTGAACGATTACCGCCCAGTGGCCCTCACTCCGGTAATCATGAAGTGCTTTGAGAAGCTGGTTCTTCAGCACATCAAGGACTGTCTCCCCCCACACCTGGATCCCCAACAGTTTGCATACCGGGCCAACCGTTCCACAGAAGACGCCGTTGCCGTGGCTCTCCACTCTGCTGTGAACCACCTGGAGCAGCAGCAGAGCTACGTCCGGATGCTCTTTGTGGATTACAGCTCGGCCTTTAACACCATCCTCCCGGACAGACTCATCATCAAACTGGGCTCCCTTGGACTCCCCCCTCTCACATGTGCCTGGATTAACAACTTCCTGACCGACCGTCCCCAGGCTGTGAGAGTTGGTCCCCACCTCTCCTCCACCCGCACGCTGAGCATCGGCTCCCCACAGGGCTGTGTGCTGAGCCCCGTCCTCTTCTGCCTCTACACCCACGATTGCAGACCGATCCACAACCACAACCGGATCATCAAGTACGCCGACGATACCGCTGTGGTCGGTCTCATCTCCAGGGGTGACGAGGCCGCCTACAGAGAGGAGGTCCTGAAGCTGGCTGATTGGTGCTCAGAGAACAATCTGACTCTGAACACCAAGAAAACCAACGAGCTCATCATAGACTTCAGGAGGCACAGCCCTGAGCCAGCTCCCCTCTTCATCAACGGCGAGCAGGTGGAGAGGGTTCACAGCGTCAAATACCTCGGCGTCCACATCTCTGACCGCATCACCTGGTCAGAGAACATCACCACCATCATCAAGAAGGCCCGGCAAAGGTTACACTTCCTGAGAATCCTCAGAAGGTACAACCTCAACTCTGATCTGCTGCTGGCCTTCTACCGCTCCTCCATCGAGAGCTTGCTGACCTACTGCATCATAGTATGGTTCGGCAGCTCCACCGCTGCCGACAGGGAGAGGCTGCAGAGGGTGATAAAGGCGGCGCAGAGGATTATCGGTCGCCCTCTCCCCTCCCTGGCAGACATTTACTCCACCCGGTGCCTCAGCAGAGCCAGGGCCATCTCCAAGGACAGCTCCCACCCTGGCTCCACCCTGTTTGACCTGTTGCCCTCTGGAAGGCGCTACAGGCAAATGAGGATCAGGACAAACAGACTCAAGAACAGTTTCTTCCCCCGAGCCATTGCCGCCCTTAACTCCGACCTGCACTGACGGACACTTTTCACCTGGTTTGTATTATTCCCCAAGCCATTGCCCCCCCTCAACTCCGACCTGCACTGTCGGTCACTTTACACCTGTTTTGCACTATCCCCCCCCCACAATCTGTGCCAGTACTGTTTACATTTCCTTTTCACTGTTTACATTTCCTTTTCACTGTTTACATTTCCTTTAATATATTTATATATATTTTTTGTAACTGTTTACATTTCCTTTTCATTTTCCTTTTAATATATCTATATATTTTATATATTTTATTTTATTTTTATTTCACGGTAGCTGTTATGGAAGTCCCAAATCTCATTGTATCTGTCACAGAATATAATGACAATAAAGGCTTTTTGACTTTTGACTTTTTGGTTCTGGTTCGTTTGTTATTTCTGTTGGATTTTTGATTCCTGCCTCAGTTCCTGTGAACCTCATTAAACCCACCTAAATTCACCTCTGCCTACTTGCCTCTGCATTTGGGTCCTCGATCCAACACCAAACCCTGACAGGGGGGAATTAACCCTATAATGCCAAATGTATCGTATTTGATACATACGGTTTCTGAAATGTTTTGCGTCTGACACCTTTTGCATAATTTAATGGTAAAAACTTTGCTCAAAATCCTATTGTACACAATCAGATATACCTGATAACAGCCAGTAGAAGACGACACAAAAAATAACCTTGACTTATCGCATAGTAATAAATTATTAATATCAAAAATGTATTTTTGTTTTTTCTTTTTACATATTTTGTTAAAAGGCCAAATTAGGAATTCAAACTAAAAAAAAGTCATTTTCTGTTTTGTTTTATTCTTCGATCAAGCTTTAAAGGGTTAAAAAAATGAAATATGAAAATATAAAATCTGTACAAAATTGTCTTGAAAAAAATTATTTGTAAAAATATAAAGATAAATGTGAAGAAGTAAAATCTGAGAAATCTGAAGTTGCTCTTAAAATTTTAAAAAGTTTTTCAAAGTTCCTTTTCTGCGTTGCATTATCTTTTTTCAAATCTCCGTTTACGAAATTTGATTCTTACAATTTCTATTTACAGAACATGTTGTACAGCTGTGTTGCTTGTAATATTATTGGATCAATATTCATTACATAGACAGCACCCCAGGCCATATAACCATGCACACACACACCTACACAGCATGACCTACTGTCATGTTTTTGGATAGTGGGGGGAAGCCAGAGTACCCAGAGAGAACCCACGCATATGTTGGGAGAACATGCAACCTCCACGCCGAGGCCAAGAATCATACGCTGATCTCTCTTAGGGCTTCAAACTGCGCCACTTTGTTGCCCCTTATTGAAAAAAGGAATATGTGCACATTGATGCTGCAAAAGCATATATATTAAATACATTAAGCTGTTGTTGTTTATCCTTAAATATTTGTGCAGAGACAAATATCGTCACTGCAAAAAAAGAAGTTAAAGATCGAAGGATCTTATATAGATAAGATTTTTAATCTAAACATGTATTTTTTTTTCTTGAATTGTAGAGTAAAGAGACATTTTTTAAATGGTACGAGATACTTTACATTTAAATAAAATAATTTTGATCAATTTTAATTTAAAGCTACAAAAAATCTATCAAACATTTTTTGAAAAAATAAAACTTGGAAAAATAAAACATGAAAAACATATCTGAAATAAAATGAAATTCAGAAAAAAACAAAGTGAGCTCAAAACACTTTAAAAAAAAAAAATTTTATTAAAAGTTTCTTTAAAGCTACAGTGTGTAATAATTACAGGGATATACAGTCAGAAATGTAATATATTATACATAACTATGTTATTTATCATCATCTACGAGCTCAGCCTCTTAACCTTAATATTTGCGTTGCCTTAGAATTCGTTATTTATAATTGCATAGGAGCGGGTCTCGCAGCCATGGAGGCAGACATCTTTGCGCTACGGCAGCGCAGAGCCAACAAACTAGCGATTGCGAGATCGCCCATTACGCTCGAAAGTAACTACGGCAAGTTGAGAGAGATGAACTGAGACGGTACTGAACAATAGATGGCAGTATTATGCCTGAGAATACTATCTGTAAAATTATCTATGTAAACAAACCTCATCACTTGAGAAGGTAGGTGATGCGGACGTCGTGGAAGACATTTTGTCCCGTAACGCTCGCTGTACTGTTGGGGGGGAGAAGCGGAGGGGGGGAGATGTTCATGTTGCTGCGGTCTGCAGTCTGGACGTTAGATGTCGCTGAAAATTACACACTGTAGCTTTAAAGTTTCCTTTAAAGAAGGATCGCCAACTTGAAGAGGGAGGATTTGCCATCGAACTTCTGGCCAGAGAAAAAACACGTAATATGTAGCCAACATTTGGAAGAAGAATGTTTTCAAGATGACTTGGATAATAGCGCGTTGTGACAAACACCAGATACAGCACTGGGACTTGATCAACAGCCGATACCGCACCGTGACGTCACAAACCAGTAGGTGGCAGTAGTGTTCTTTGACAAACATGGATGCCTCCAGTAAAGCACATTCACATGAAAATTACTCTTAACTAAAAACAATTATCATTTATTGAACAGTGTGTAATAATTTCATATTTAAAGTACTTTCAGAAGTTTGAATTCTGAATATTAGCGGACTTTTCCTTTAAATGGGCATATTTATCTAGTTTGTTTAGTATTTATACTTATTAATAGCTAGTTTTACTGTTTTATTCTATGACACTGGGCTCCTCTGGAACCAGGGAAACTGATTTTGTTTCATTTCATGTTAACGTGATGAAATGACAAAACTCACTGAAAAATGATGTTGAAATGCATATTACTTTCATTTCTATCAGTTTAGTTTTTGACTGTGTTAATTTTCTTCAGCAAGGAGAAAACAGGATGGGGGTCGAGCTCAAAACGAGCTCCTCTTTGGGCCGAGCAGCAGTAGGAGAAGTGAGGAGAGAGATGGAGGGAAACCAGGTACTAAAAAAAAAAGAAGATACTGCCCTTTAACTGGCTTAAAAGTGAGTCATATTTGAAGTATTGTGTAAGATTATAATTATAATATTCTAATAAGACATCTGTTAGGGCTGCTCAGTGGACCAGTGTGTAGCAGTGTGTAGCACTGCTGCCTTGTAGCAGTGGTTCGATTCCCGGCCCGGGGTCTTTCTGCATGGAGTTTGCATGTCTCCCTGTGCATGCGTGGGTTCTCTCCAGGTACTCTGGCTTCCTCCCACAGTCCAAAAACTGTTAGCTTAATTCCGTAAAAGTAAAAAAAAACCCACTGGACTTGGTTTCCAAGGTTTGAAGACGTTTAGCTTTTTTTAAATTTATTTATTTATTTTTATTTATTTTTTTATATTATTTATTTATATTTTAAAGACGTTTTGCTTCCCCTCCAGGAAGCTTTCACAATTCAAATGTCTGGATCCGCAGTGAGTTTGAGTCTTTATATGGACAAGGCCTTGTATTGCTTGGAAACATGCAAATGGGAACCGATGAGCAGGTTGTTTAGTTCCATCGTTAGCCTGTAATACCTGAAACCTGTCTATGATTGTTAAGGGTCGGTTGTTAAGTAGGTATTTAGCTTAATTAGCTTCTCTAAATTTTCCTCAGGTGTGAGTGTGTACGTTAAACCAGGCATACACTGTGCGATTCTTTTCAAGCATTGCACGCAGAAACACCACTGTACACAATGCACTATTAGGCTGAAAGTCGGCCAGAAAAGGGCAAAAATCGTACAGTGTTTGCCCGGCTGTAATGGTTGTTTGTCCTGTTTGTCTCTGTGTTGCCCTTGAGACTTTTCCAGGGCGTACCCCGCCTCCCAGCTGGAGGTAGGCACCAGCATCCCTTGTGAACCCCTCTTGGAGCAAGCGGAACGGAAAATGGATGAAACATGTTATATTAGACACCATCATCAACATAATAGTGTAACTCATGCAAATCTCATTTCAATTCTACTGGAATTTCTTTTTTGACACATTTCTAAACATTGTAGAGAGAATCTTAAAAAGAAAGATGACATTAAAATCTGGTTTATGATGTCTGAAACAGGGGCGGAGCTAGATGGGGGGCCATGGCCACCCTTACCCAATCATTGGCCATCCCTGTGGCCACCCCTACCATTTTTCCCCCTTAATACTGACAGTGGCAGCAGTAATACTCTCAATATTCAAAACATTTTAATTTTTCATAGATTAACAATTACTTGACAACAAAAACACTGTTAATTATGCACATAAATATCATAACATTAAAGATAAGTACAGAATTCATGCCCTTTTCAGAGCTACATTTTGGGCCGGATTTATCAAGATCCAATTTTGCGTGCAGTAATTTGCGCTCGCAAACTGGAATTTTGCGCGAGGGGCTGAACCATGGTTTGCGGGTGATTTAACAAGAGTGATTGCGTAACTGGTGGCAGGTGCAAAACTGGTGGAGACGCCCTATTTAAATGATGGTTTCGCGCGTTTTGTGGTTTGTGGCAAAGTAGTTTGTAGTTTGTACAAACTAGTGCATTAAGAAATTTAAATCTTACAGTGACCCCCAACAAAAAAAAAAAAAAAAAAAATATATATATATATATATATATATATATATATATATATATATATATATATATATATATATATATATATATATATAAAGAAAAAACTTTGGCAACCTTTATTCCCCAAGGTGGTATGTGGCTGAATTTCTACTTCACTGCAGTTAAAAAAAAAAAAAAAAAAAGTGTTTTGTATTGGCCTGTAGAAAAATGCACATACCAAAGGGCTCACAAGAAGTGACTGTGGATAAGATGACGCATCCCCGCAGCATTGGCATGTTGCTCCACAGGCGCAGGGGGGAGGTCTGGTTTCTCCGTTAGGGCGTCAGGGCGACAGGGCGACATGGCGACATGGCATTAGAAATGTCAGACAGCACTTCTGAAAAACTAGATTGGGAGATCCAATGTCGCAAGGAGTTTTGTGATAGCTGGTATTGCATGGGTCCTCCTTGTGGCTGGCTCCAAATCCATTCGGAGTTCCCCCAACAGCTCCAAAATGGCAATGCTGGATAAACGATATGTTTTGATGATTGTTTCCTCGTTCATTCCAAAAATATTCACACGAAATGAAAAAATGCGTTCTCTGCGTCTCCTTGCTTCATTTCCATGTCTCCTTCTTGCGACAATAACCGCTGCCATGTGTGCGCAATTACGCATACAGACCATTTGCACCTTCTTTTGAAACGTGTTAAATATAGAGTCAGATACGTTAGCAAAATTGCTTTCAGTTTTGATAAATCACTTTGCGAGTGCTAAATTAATATATTTACATGTTCTCCTCCCACAGGACGCACTTTTGCGTGTAAACGCCCCATATTGCATATTCATTGCAGAAAAAGTACTAAATGGATAAGAGGCGCTATTTAGCACGTTTTAAAGACCAAATCCTTTTAGCACGCTGTTGATAGATCAGTTTGTACATTCTTTAGCGTGCGCAGTGAAATAGCTCACGTTTTTATACACGCAAACCTTTGATAGATCCGGCCCTTAGTGTTATTGGGTAAAGAGAAACTGCAAGTTATCTTGGAGTCTTCAGTTAAATCAGGGGTGCCCAACCAGTCGTTCGCGATCTACCAGTCGATCGTGGGCGGAGTTTCAGTCGATCGCGAGAAGTTTTACAATGTAGACCTATTTATGTAACCTGACTCCGCCAGATGGATTTGCTCCGCATATCCATCTGGAAAACTTCCGTTGAAGTAATTTTGGGAAGGGGTGAAAATACTGGTTAGCTGATTGGCCTATGTTGGTGATAGACGGGCCAAAAAAAACCAATCAGGTCAACGAAGCATATGACGTACTAACAGAGCGACGACGAAAACACAACCACAAGCCAGGCTACTCTTGCCGAAACCAGTCGGGAGAAGAGCAAAAACATCTTTTCCTCTGAGAAAAGCCTCCAGAGCAGTGTTTTGCTCTTCTTTCAGTGAAGAAATACTCTGTAATTCCGATAAAACTTACTCGATAGCCACGCTAACGCTAGTTTCATCGGCTGAAGCCGCCATGTTCTTTAGACTGAACTGTCGCGCTTCTCGTTGCGTCACACCTCAACCCGCCTCAAAGCCAACGCTGATTGGACGTTCGTTTGGTGAACGGCTCCAAATTTTCTTTAACGGAGAGTCTCCAGACTGATCTGCGAGGGAAACCTTGAAAGCTCGCGAGATCAGGATGGTCTCACGAGGCTAGTATTTATGGCTATGACAAAAAAAAAAGTTTTAAAAAACACTAATCGAAACATTGATCACCAGAGGCCAATGTGTTTTTTCATACTATTAAAATGGAAAAATAAAAAGTATGCAGGGAACTTTTTTTTATGCATGCTGATTGCTGGGCATGGTTTGCCACGGTTGCTAGGTTGTTACTAGGGACTCTAAAGCGCAAATCTGAAGAGATAGAGATAATGAGATCTATCACAACTGATGGGGCTCCATCTATGGTTGGGCGCACTGCTGGATTCGTAGCTCTGTTCAAGCTGTCAGAAACTTTCCAGGATTTTGGGCGCTACCGCTCCATCATTCATCAACAGCTGTGCGGCAATATTTTAAATTTGAAGCATGTCTTGGACGTTGCGATGAAGATCGCTTGCTCTGTTTGGGCCAGGAACAGTTCCTCGCCCAGCTCGAGGAGGCAGGTTCAGACCGCACTGATCTGCTGCTGCACCCCGACGTCAGGCGGCTGAGCCTTGGCAGATTCCTAAAAAGATTTTTTGAATTTTGCCCGAAATTAAAGAGTTTCTGAAACAGTCAACAACCCATTCTGCTGTATGTTACATCTACACATCCACATAGTTTGTACTTAGTATTTTCCTATTTTTATCTGTTTTCCTGTTGAATTTTAATCCATCTGCCAGTTTCTCTGTCAATGCCTGGTGAAGTTTATCATTCTGAAATAGTGAACTTCCTTTCTCCTTCTTCTTGCTTTGTAGGAAGTTGTAAATATCAATTTTATGCAGAATTATTATTGATAAAAGTAGGTAAGTAATGACAATGGAAAATGATGTTTGGCCCGGGACTCAAACCAGAAAGATCCACGATACTTTTTATCTAGATGGATGTTTAAATATATGCGTTTATTTGTTGGCTGTAGGAAAGTATAGTTTGTCTTTAGAAAATATGGATGTTGTGGTTGTTCATTTTCCTGTTGGATCAGCATGGGCATAGGTTTGCATTGGGACCATAGAGACATGTCCCTACCAAAATGTTGGATCGATCTACTTGTCCCTACCAATAATTCGATGTGAACAACATGTTTATAATTTACAATACAGCTTTGTTGCATAAGGAGCTATTTAAACAGTCAGACAGTAAGAAATATAGGATGATGATAAAAGACTGTATTACATTTCATCCTTTACTATTAAAAATGCACTTGTATAATAGAAAGGTTATGATTGTAGGAAACACATATATAATGATGCAGGGCAGCCTCAATGTGAAGCAGCTGCCGTTCAGTGCTGTATTATGGAAGAAATGTGTTTGGAATGTTACTGTTAGGTTTATTCAATGATGATTATAAAATTTATGTGTGCTTATGAAACATTTGTGCGAGGGGACGCTCCACTCCTGTGTCATGATTCAGTCAGGAGACCATCCTGCATGTCATTCTGATGGAGCATTCTGTCTTTCACAATACTCTGTTTGTAACCATGCGTCATGTTCTGTTAATAAAACGCTCTGCGGAGGAGGTCCAGTGGGAGACGGTGTGTTTGAGTCTAGGGTTCAACTGTTTCTCCTTCCTGCAGGAATTGTATCCATTACTGTGTATTTCACTTCTTCTTTTGCAAAAACCTACATTTTATGAACCCGACAGTTACCATAAAATTAAGGACTGCAGTTAATGATTATTTTGCAAATTGATTCATCTGTCGATAATTTTTAGGTTCCTTAAAGAAGATTTTTTACTAAATGAAACTAGGTGACACTGAAACTTTTCCTTTTTAAGGAGTTCTAGATTGTATAAGGCCCCGTCCACACGAAGCCAAACCCTGGCCTAAACGCACAAATTTTTCACCAAACCGGCCTCTCATCCATACGAAGCCGGCGTTTCGGGGGTCTGTAAACAATCTTTTTTTTAAGCCTTCAGAGTGGGAAGATTTTGAAACGCCGTTTTCGCGTTTCCATCTTTAAGCTCTAACCGCATTTTTTTTCTTACACGCACGCGTCATAGCGTCGCCTCTAAACACGCATGCGCGACACAGTATCACACCAACAATGGCGCCGTACTGTGTTGAATGGTTGCTGCTCATGCTACTCGCCCTGCTGTCGGGCTTAGAACAGAATCTTCTTCTTCTGGAATATCTCCAGGAAGAACAGAGCAATATCGACCACATAGTTCAGCACCTGAATCTGACTGAACCACGAAAATGGACCCGCAGGGCAACCATGTATAAATATTACTGCGCATGCCCAACATTTTGTCGCCTATTTTTGCTTTGGCACCACAGCGCCACTTACAGGCCTGGCATACATTTTGCAGCGTTTTCATGCATTCGTGTGGACGATCACATTTATTTTACGTCTCCGTCTTTACGACAAACGTTCTGGAAAATATTAGCGTTTCGTGTTCGTTTTGACTTTGTGTGGACGGGGCCTTAATGTAGCAAGAAATGGTGCTATTCTCTTTAAACAAAATGTGCCCTGATGCTCACATTAAGAATAAAAAAAAAGAGCATGCATATTTTTGCATTGGACCAATGACATCAGACCAATGAAACTGAAGACCAATAGTGTCCCTACCAAATTTGAAATCAAACCTTTGCCCTTTTGGATCAGTATAGATTGACCCTGAGGTTCTGGATATTGCTTGGAAATGTTCTGGCTACGCCTCTGGTATGAAATGTCTGGTAGGGGAGACGGTAGAGGAGGAAAAATAAACGCCGAGCCTTTTCAAAAGTCACAATCCTTTAAAAGCGCGTTCACGAGCCTACAGACCAAACCAGATGAAAGTGCGCATTCAGCGTCTGCTCTGCCGATAATGCAAGCGTAGAAGAAGAAATGTGCTGTTTACCTGTGCAAAGAAAGAAACAACGAAAGAAAAATGTCTGAGGACTTCAGTGTTGAGGAAGAGCGTGAGTTCTTTGCCGAGCTGAATGCGCACTTTCATCTGGTTTGGTCTGCCGCGGTTTCCGTAGACTCGTGAACGCGCTTTTAGGAAATCCTATACACTACTGTTTATGCTCTAAAAACATTCTAAATGACTTCGTTTCGAGTAAATTATGGACACTACCCACTCAGGACACTTGGAATACATTGGACGAGCAGTATGGAGGAATATTGACACGTTTTTTGTGGACTTTTATGGACCTTTCTGCCTCGGGCACCATTGACCTCCATTATTTGAATGTCAGCAGACAGCAAGAAGCCTCCCAGATCTCCAGATGCATTTGAGATATCAAAAAAGTACTCCAGAGTGTTGTTCAGCATGGGGGTGAGTAGAAAATGAAGGCTAATCATGTTTTGGGTGTACTATTCCTTTAAATACTGGAATTAAAAACATCTCTGACTCTTGACCTTTTTTTGAGTTTTTGACCCATTTTTTGAGCCCTGCTTGCGATTTATAACAGGAGAGGCTGGAGGCTGGACCAGCAGTCGGTGTGACCAAAGACTGGGCTGCAAGGCAAAGACGGAGACGTGCAGCAAACGCCAACGACCAGGTCGGTTTGGAACCACCAATCCAGCCAACAGGTTCCTCCTTGATGCTAGAAATCCATCTGGAACATCTCTAACTGTGGCGAGTCAATGCTCACGTTAATGCTCATCGAATACCTTAACCTGCAGGATTTCTTTTCAGACCACCCCCCCCATGAGGCCACCCGTCCCCGCCCATTATACCCCCCCCTCCCGCCTTTCGTTCTGCCCCTTTTCCTTTCTCTTTCACTCATCCTTTTGTCCTCCCATCACCCAGTACTTCCCTATCAGTCCTGACCGAGTGCTGATCTTAATCCTCTTACCGCACAGCTCCATTACCCACTTCAGCTATTTTTGCATTTACACCAAAAGAAAGAGGGGATCCTCCGCTCGTTCTCTAAGCCCCCCCCCCCCGCCCCTTCAACCTCTAAGAACTTCTCTCATTTCAAATGACCGAACGACGATGATGTTTTTTAGGGAGGGGGTATTAGTCTCACTGTTGTCCTTGCTGAGGCCTTGACTAAAGTGATGACGTTGTGAATCGGTGCCCTGATGGGTGTGGCCAGAGTTTGGGGATTATCTCCTGTTTTGTTTCCTTAATCCCTAAATGCCACTTCTGTCCCCAAACAATCCTGATAATGAAAGCAGATTTGGCGCCGCGACCTCGGCGCTATCGGCATCGTGCAGCAATTAGCTGCTACTTCATAACATTATTTTAGCAATGCCTTCTAATTAATTACATAACCCCCTTTCATTTTTCTCTTTAATTTAGTGTTTCTCTCAAGGGAGAGATTAACCCTTAATCCCCCGGCGTAGCCTGCATTAATTGACATGATTTAACTACTACAAGGCCCTGAGAGGTCCCACACATTCAGAGAGACTAGTTCCCTCGTTCCCCCAACGCAACGCCTCACCCTTTAACCCTCCCGTTCTGCGCTTCCTCCCATCTATCTCTTTCATCTCCTGCTTTTGTATGCCTCCCCCCTTGTTTTCTTTCCTTACCTGACGCCGTTCAGCCTTGCTCCCAGGGGTCGGCATTGAGAGGCTGTTCAGTGGAGCGCTGTGGGAGTTGATCTGTAGCATGAGTCCAAAGGTTCAGGTGAAACATTGGAGGAAATAGTATTTATAGTATAGTA
Source organism: Cyprinodon diabolis (assembly GCA_030533445.1). Lineage (NCBI taxonomy): Eukaryota > Metazoa > Chordata > Actinopteri > Cyprinodontiformes > Cyprinodontidae > Cyprinodon > Cyprinodon diabolis. The sequence goes on along the minus strand of CM060067.1, from coordinate 2,537,065 downwards.
TTTTATGATAGGTACGATCCTGATTAGAGAGTATAAAATGAAATAAAATAAAGTTTTTGACTTTTTAGTGACTGGGGAAAAAAAGGATCTAACAGGAATAACTCAAAGATTTGTTGCTGGTGTTAATGTCAAACTTTTATTATCTTTTAATGTAATTGCTCATTTTTTATGCTGAGAATTTGCTGCTTTACTTTCCTTTAACGATTGGTGATGAAGCTATTTATTCTTTATTTATTTATCCAATTGAATTTTCTTAGTTTATGCCTAAATTAATATTTTTTGAATTATTTACAGAGTTTATTTGCAGGTTAATAATTGTTTATTCTTTTTATCTTCTGTTTTATTATTTTTATTTATTTATTTTTTGTTCTGATTGGATCGTGCTTCCATGACGGATCGGGTAGTGAAACCTTCTCCAGATTGACAGCTGTCCCAGCATGCACTGCAGCAGCAGCAGCTTCCAGGTTAGCACTCACAGAGCTCAGAGCATTAACTTAAAAGTTCACTTTTCCGTTGCCATGGTTCTATAAAAGTACATTTTTAAGAACATTATACTTTTCAGCATCAATATATGGCCCATTTACTGAATTAAAAGCTCTGATGTTGAGAGGACCGCGGTAACCAGCGGAGCTCTGAGGCTAACAGCAGCCGGGGCTGACGTCGCACCGCCTGCAGCATCCAGGGCTGTCGTCGGCCCGTCTGCAGTATCCGGGGCTGTCGTCGGCCCGTCTGCAGCATCCGGGGCTGTCGTCGCACCGCCTGCAGCAGCCGGGGCTGTCGTCGGCCCGTCTGCAGTATCCGGGGCTGTCGTCGGCCCGTCTGCAGCATCCGGGGCTGTCGTCGCACCGCCTGCAGCAGCCGGGGCCGACGTCGGCCCGTCTGCAGCATCCAGGGCTGTCGTCGGCCCGTCTGCAGCATCCGGGGCTGTCGTCGCACCGCCTGCAGCAGCCGGGGCTGTCGTCGGCCCGTCTGCAGCATCCAGGGCTGTCGTCGGCCCGTCTGCAGCATCCGGGGCTGTCGTCGCACCGCCTGCAGCAGCCGGGGCTGTCGTCGGCCCGTCTGCAGCAGCCGGGGCTGTCGTCGCACCGTCTGCAGCATCCAGGGCTGTCGTCGGCCCGTCTGCAGTATCCGGGGCTGTCGTCGCACCGCCTGCAGCAGCCGGGGCCGACGTCGGCCCGTCTGCAGCATCCAGGGCTGTCGTCGGCCCGTCTGCAGCATCCGGGGCTGTCGTCGCACCGCCTGCAGCAGCCGGGGCTGTCGTCGGCCCGTCTGCAGCATCCAGGGCTGTCGTCGGCCCGTCTGCAGCATCCGGGGCTGTCGTCGCACCGCCTGCAGCAGCCGGGGCTGTCGTCGGCCCGTCTGCAGCAGCCGGGGCTGTCGTCGCACCGTCTGCAGCATCCAGGGCTGTCGTCGGCCCGTCTGCAGTATCCGGGGCTGTCGTCGCACCGCCTGCAGCAGCCGGGGCCGACGTCGGCCCGTCTGCAGCATCCAGGGCTGTCGTCGGCCCGTCTGCAGCATCCGGGGCTGTCGTCGCACCGCCTGCAGCAGCCGGGGCTGTCGTCGGCCCGTCTGCAGCAGCCGGGGCTGTCGTCGGCCCGTCTGCAGCATCCGGGGCTGTCGTCGCACCGCCTGCAGCAGCCGGGGCTGTCGTCGGCCCGTCTGCAGCAGCCGGGGCTGTCGTCGGCCCGTCTGCAGCATCTGGGGCTGTCGTCGCACCGCCTGCAGCAGCCGGGGCTGTCGTCAGCCCGTCTGCAGCATCCAGGGCTGTCGTCGGCCCGTCTGCAGCATCCGGGGCTGTCGTCGCACCGCCTGCAGCAGCCGGGGCTGTCGTCGGCCCGTCTGCAGCAGCCGGGGCTGTCGTCGGCCCGTCTGCAGCATCCGGGGCTGTCGTCGGCCCGTCTGCAGCAGCCGGGGCTGTCGTCGGCCCGTCTGCAGTATCCGGGGCTGTCGTCGGCCCGTCTGCAGTATCCGGGGCTGTCGTCGCACCGCCTGCAGCAGCCGGGGCTGTCGTCGGCCCGTCTGCAGCAGCCGGGGCTGTCGTCGGCCCGTCTGCAGCATCCGGGGCTGTCGTCGGCCCGTCTGCAGCAGCCGGGGCTGTCGTCGGCCCGTCTGCAGTATCCGGGGCTGTCGTCGGCCCGTCTGCAGTATCCGGGGCTGTCGTCGCACCGCCTGCAGCAGCCGGGGCTGTCGTCGGCCCGTCTGCAGCAGCCGGGGCTGTCGTCGGCCCGTCTGCAGTATCCGGGGCTGTCGTCGCACCGCCTGCAGCAGCCGGGGCCGACGTCGGCCCGTCTGCAGCATCCAGGGCTGTCGTCGGCCCGTCTGCAGCATCCGGGGCTGTCGTCGCACCGTCTGCAGCATCCGGGGCTGTCATCGGCCCGTCTGCAGCAGCCGGGGCTGTCGTCGCACCGTCTGCAGCGGCTGCTGCAGCCCTAGCTTTGAATGTGGTGATGTCACAATACGGTTATGTTCCAATTGACCCAGATTTATTCTGCGTGCTCCCGTTCTCTCTGAATCCATACTTTCCTGTGTTCTTGTCAAGGAGGTACTTAGAGGTACACGAGTCCATACTCACCTTCTTGTGAAGTGAGAAACGTCCATCAAGTTATAGCATCTCAGCACCATTTTCATGCATTAACTTTGTGGTCGTCCCGTCTGGCTTACCAAGGTACAATTTTAGAGGCCAAAACTGGGAAATATGAGCATATTACACCAGTATGACATCGCTTACTGGACGCCTTGTCCGGTTTGAGCTTATTGTGCGAAGAGTTGTGTTTGTATATATGTGTGTGTATATATACGTATATATATATATATACATATAATTGATTTAAAGTTTTCTATCTAAGGAAAACCAGTTGATTGCATTGATTCATTGACTCTTCAGCAATCCCTCACACTAAGCATGCTTGTAGCGACAGTGGAGAGGAAAAACTCCCTTTGAACAGGAAGAAACCTCCAGCAGAACCAGGCTCAGTGTGAGCGGCCATCTGCTGAGGCCGACTGGGGTTCAAGGAGACAGAAACAGACATAGAAAAAGAAGCATAGATACCAAAAGCAACTGTCAACCAGGATGGAGTCACAGCCAAACAGGAACAGACGAGGTGAGAGCCAATAGTTTTTTGTTTAGTTTTTTTTTTGTGCCCAATCCTTGTGAAGCAATCCCCCTCTAGATATTCGACTTTTTCTGCTGAGGTTCTTAGAATTCAAGACTTTTTTTTCAAATTCAACTTTATTTTCATTCTACTGTCACAAGTACAAAGCAACAAAATTCACACTCTTCATTTAACCCATCCCCTTGGGGAGCAGTGGGTTGCCATTGTGTGGCACCCAGGGAGCAGTGTGGGATTAAGGATGTTTGCTCAGAGATCCAGAGTGGCAGTCCCTGGAAATGGGGCTGGAACTCAGAACCTCTGGGATCCAAGTGCAATGACCAAACCACTAGGCCTCCACTCCCCACAAACCAAGTTAAAGATCCACTTGTTCAGTTGTTATGTGATTTTTACATTCATAGAGGCCATAGTTTTATCCTCTGTGTCTGTGAGGATGGATTTAAAGCTACAGCGTAGAGGAAAATCCCAGGATTCTGAGGCATTTGCCAGCAATAATCCAGCGATTAGCTCGCATCTCCGTTGCTGATAATCTCCAAATCTTGTTTGTGTGTGTTGGTGGTGGTAGGATTAAAATTCCTGTTTTACAAAAGAGCATGGTGGTTTCTTTCATAACCTTTAAATGTATTACATGATCAAGACAACAAAAAGTCTTTTCACATGTACAGAGTTTTTTTTTTTTCTTTCCATTTTTTAATGCTTTAATTATAGAAATAGAAATGACTTGAGAGTATATGTGTTGTTTTTTATTTGAAGTAAAACTAGCTAAATTATAATTGTGTTTCTGGTAAATACTCTATATCAGATTACCGTAGTAATGATATTGTTCAGAAATTATTTTTTTCAAAAAAGATAATGCATCATGAATAAGGAAAACCAGGCTGCTAAACAACAACTCTTGTGCAGGAGTTATTATTGCGGGAGGAAGATTCAAACATTTTAAGTGTTATTGAGGAGTTTACATATTAAATCAGAATATAGAAATTATAATGCTACGTTCAGACCGCAAGCAGCAGAATCAGCTAGTTTTAATGCAAAGTCAATGGTTGTCGCACATCAAGTCGTAGCTAAAGGTCCTGCAGTGAGTTTTGAGCGGCAGAAGCAGCTCCTCATGAGCTTCTGAGCATCTGACGCGCTTCAGAAGCAGCAGCTGTTGGATTAGGAAAAATTTAACTTTAGCTGCTGGATGCGCCGCATCAACCAATCAGAGCAGCTGATCTGGGAGCTGGAAGGGAGACAGACACAGCACTGCTGATGCAGAGCGCTATGATCACTCCTCTCAAACAGTTTATTAACGCCTAAATTAAACCTGCCGGCCAAATATGTTCGCTTTTATTATTCTGGTGTCGGAAGGGCAAGTCCAGTTCCTGAGGGCCGCTATCCTGCAACTTTTACAAGTGTCCTCGATTCAACACACCTGAATCGGGTAATTAGAGGATTAAGAGGTCTGCAGAAACGGACAGCATACTGAGGGGGTAATTCAGCCATTTTATTCAGGTTTGCAAGTGTTTACAAAGCTGGCACACATGTTTCAATAGCTTCATTTACACTACACCTTTAAAACTGATCCATCAGTTTTAAATAAAAAAAAAAAAAAGCAAATAATGGTGATATGTTGAGACTCCAAAAGAGAATTGATCCTTAAGAAACTGATGCAATACAGTTTGTCCGAGTGGAGTTGCCTTTTGACAGGGGTGTCAAACTGGTTCCAGAAAGGGCCGTGTGGCTGCAGGTTTTCTTTCCAAAAAAGCAATAGCACACCAGACTTCATTCATCTCATCAAGGGAGTCCAATCTGAACATGATGACTTGTGCCGCCCAGACCCACAGCTGGTTCCTGATTGTCACTTCAAAATTGGCCGTAAATCAAAAATATCTGTTTCATAACTGCGACAAGCTCACTGCGACACACTGCTGTGAGAGTATAACCAGCCATTTAGGAGATGATGTGGTATCCTCATGTGCTCTTTGCTATCTAAGAGCCGAGCCAGAACTGACCCGCGCCGAGCCCTACTGATGAGTACCATGTAAGCGGGGTTCGGTTGTGTCTAGCACGGTCCGGTTCAGTTGTGCATGCTATTTACACTCAACAGTTACCTCGGTTTCTGTGCTCAGACCGATCTCGGCACGGTTTCAGAAGGGTAAACTAAATGGGGCTAATGTCTGATAATGGTGTCGGAGATCTCAAAGCTGACATGGACACTGAAAAACATGAAAAATTTGTGCAATTTGTGCTGGCATTTGACTGGGAAGGGCCATTTTGAATGGTTTCTACTGTATCTGACAACAAAAACGATTTAGAATTTAGTAAAACATTTTTAAATTAAGGGTACTTACCTTTAATTGGAGTAGATAAACGCATCTATAACCTGATGATTTACATATTCCATTCATGTGAAATCCAATTGGATCATTTTAGGAGGGAAAAATTACACAGAATAGAGCTAATTCAGATGTCTTCTCATGTCCCAAAAAAATTGTGGGGGTGCACATGAGAATATGGCAGTTTTTCAATATGTATACTTGTGCTTTCTCATGTGCTCTTGAAACTTGAGCCTCAGCCCCAGCACTGTTCCAATTCACAAGAACACAAGCCCGAGAAAAGACAAAGTACGTTTTTTAGATCATTTTAGGCGAGAACATTAAACTTCTGTGTATTTGCGTTAATGTTGATGTAGTGTTAGCAACATTAGCAGTTAGCCATGGTTTGTTTGCCATGATTTCCTGATATCTTAAACGATAGGTAAAAAGTTACAGGCATGGATTCACACCTTTTTGGTGGAATAGAGACAGGGGCGATAACAAGGTAAGTTTGAAGGTCACCTTCAAACTCTTGATCTTTCGGCAGGTTTTAGCTGCCAGGGGAGTTTTAACCTAGCAGTTAGATCAGTGCACTTGTGCGCTGAGAAGTTGCAAGTACCATGTTCGATTCCCACAGCCTCAACTCTGTGTCCCTGGGCAAGACGCTTAACCCCACACTGCTCCCTGGGCGCCGCAGAATGGCAGCCTACTGCTTGCCAAAGGGATGGATTAAATGCAGAGGGAAATTTCTCCAATGTGAGATCAATAATGTTAAATTTTTATAAAAGGGAATCCCAACAGAAACACATGTTTTAACAGGAAAACTCATGGCAATGACTTCTTTGAAGGACAGAAAATCAACATAGGTTACACCATGCAATAGAGGGCTTATATTCTCTTCTTTTTTTATTCAGCTTTGTATTTTTGCTAATTACAAAGCAAAAATGCAGGCAATCCTTCCTCATTGGTAATGAAAGCAAATGATTTTCTCCATTCTTCTTTGAATCCTCTGTTCTCATCAGCTATCTTCCTCTTCTTCCCTTTGGGATCCATGGCCCGAGACGCACCGCCTTTTTGTTTGCAACAGCCACCTGCCTGGCACCGCGCCGCGCTGAAACGTGTTGCAGGCTATAACCGCTGATCTCTGAGGCTATGATGGAAATTTTCGTTAAAAGAAATTGTAATTGTTATTGTTTAAATTCATATACAGATGTTTACAGCATTGGAAAACATAATGAATGTTTGTTTCACCTTCTGCACAGAATATTAAAATAAACAAACAAAAAAAAAAAGTGGAGAGCCACATGCGGCGCCAGAGCATTAGCGACCCCTTACATAGAGGGTCGCTCCGTCTGCTCTCAGCTTTTGCATTCATTTGTAATGTGATTACTCTCAGAAGCCACAGCTTTGGATCCTCCTCCCCTTAGTTCCTGAAAATAAATGAAAACAGCAAGAAGCAAACCACCCTGAGCAGGAGAACTATGCATGAATAACGACCGGACATTTAATAGCACTACCCGATTAAATCTATACAGTTAACGTTTTACTGAAAACTTTGAGCTTTTTTGAATTAAGCCTTTTCAAGGAAAGTGGAAGTCAGTGTGAGCATCAGTGTGGGCCGAAGAGGTTAAGCTCTGTGAAGCTGCTGAATGAATGTGTCATCAGACCATCAGGAAGGAAAAGAGAGGATCAGTCTGGGTGTGTCTACATCCACCCGTTTATCTGTGCTGTTTACCTTTTAGATTACCTTAAAAGCTGGTGTCCACTAACCTGGCGTCCCCCCCATGCATCCCCGTTTCTCATTGCAGGCCTTGTAAATCACTGTGGTATTTCCACAACAGGGTGTCAGATTAATATTTGCTCTGATCTCATGGTTGGATGGCCCTGCACACACCTCAACTTTGTACGCCAGAAGATGACATTAAATCTGTCATTAAAAAAATCCCTTTTTTCAAAATGAAACAGGTTCTTTTTTACCATTTATTTAAAGAAGTAAAAAAATTCCCTGGCAAATAAATAGTTAATCAAAAACAATAAACAAATCCAAAACATCAATGGTGTCAAAACTAAATAGAGCAAGAACCAGCAAACCCATACCTGTCTATGTCTCTGTACTTATTCTCTCTCATTTAAACACCTCTTTTTTACGTCCATTCGGCATCAAGAGACACCAGAACAACACAATCAGCAAAGTCTGCCTGTTGATTGAGAACGATGATGATTTAGTTAAACAGAAAAACCAACGTCTGCCCCATTCAGCCCTGCGATCGGCAAAAAAAAAAGCCCCACCTTATCCAGTCGATCCTGCAGGAAAAAAGAGAAAAACCGAAACCTGTCTCTTTCTCTTTATCCCCAAAGCAGGATAACAGCCAGCGTTAGGGGAATACCCACGCCTGCCAATTGCAGTAATGGCCCCTAATTCCAAATTAATTCAGTCTAAATGAACTGTCAGAGGGAGATTGATTTGTTGAAGCTGCTGTCTTGATGAGTGCTGTCTTGGGAGGAGGGTGATTAGGCAGCGAGACCTGCGTCAACCCCACACAGCCCGGGGCTTTGTTTTTCGTCCTTCCTCCAGCAGACCTCAGCAGCGGTTCTGGGCTGACAGGTACGGGGACATGTGGCCACTCGGGGGGGCCGACGTCCACTGACTAAGTGGAGCGGTCTGAGTCAAATGTTCATTTGGAATTCATTGGACAATCAGTCTCTTAGGGGAACTCTGATGAGGTTTTGAGATACTGTAAAACCTTTGGATAGTGTATTATTTTGTCATTATTTCCACAATTAACACGTGTTTGGTGTTTTACTTTTCAGTGTCAGTGAGAAGAATCGAAAAGTTCCCCCCTGCATATAGTTTCAGGCCTTCTCTATAAAGACAGCCTTATTAATAGGTTCTCTTTAAAGTTAATTAGCTGTGAAAACGAGGCCAGGGGCAGCGGCGTTCTACCCCCGAGGACTTTGCTATCCCTGCTGATTCCCCGGCTAGGCTAATCATTTCCCAATAACCTTACTTACTGGCCATGCTCCCTCCTCTGGGCCTGAGCCTAACAAGCGTCACCCTGCAAGTCATGAGGCTGTTCTGCTCAGAAGTTTTTTAGCCACCCTGCCTCGTTCTGCACGCCCGCCGCCACAGACACGATTTCCTCCTCTTCCTCCCTCTGAGAGGAAGCCTGGTTCAGAAGCTCTGGAGAATCCGGCCGCGCGAAGGCCGTGGGTGGCGGCTTTCGAAAGAGGCACCGCCGTTTGAAGTTGAAAATGAAATTCCTTCAAATTCGCCATTAACGCTATTACTTAAAGTATTGGACACACTCCAAAGTATCCTGATGGCATTAGGTCTGCTGTCATTAAGTTTGCCCTCTCCTGCAGCTCTGCCTGGAAATATCAATCTCTGGGGGAAAAACCTAAACAGCTAACCTTATTACTCTGCCTGTTTAATTTGGCTGTTTATTCAGCCCCTCCTTCATTATATTTTTATTTTCCTCTTGCCAAAGTCAAAGCAGAATCTGTCTGCTCACATACAATATACCACACAGATGAATGAATATGGGCCACATAAATATTGCGGGGGGGCTGAAAAGCTGTTTATCATGCAAAGAGGGAACATCAGAGGCTCAGAGGGGAGATGGCTAAAAAAAAAAAGGCGACCATATTTGAATGGCCTATATTAGAGTATTGGAAATTAAATGTGAACTTGTGATCCTCCGACATAGTTGAAGATGAAAGGTGCGACAAACTCTCTACAGACTAACAGAGTTTAGCGACATTAAAACAGCGTTTTAACATATTCTGTCTTTGCTGCAGTCAATATTAGGAAAGTCAATGAAAGACAATACAGAGCACTGACAATCAATCTCTTGATCGTTATATTAGTTAAATCATAAGATGTTTTTCAATGTTTATATTTTCAAAGTCTTGCCTTATATAGCAGTATTTTTTAACACATTTCATCTTAAGGCATCGTCCAAAGAGAAGTCAATCTACTCATCCAGTCAGATTGGTAAAACGTTGTTAATGAAAAGAAAAGCAGCTGATTGCATCCAGTTATTGACATCTGCTCCTTTTTGATCAACATGTATGAACAGTAGATATTTGCTTATATTGTGTCGTTTAATCTGCAGCAGTCCCTCACAGCGGATAGGAGAAACTCTAAAACATGCACTGGAAAAAATCAAAATCTAGATAAGTCATTTTTTCTTAAAATAAGTGCATTTCTTCTTAATTTGAGGAGATTAAAGAGATATTTTGCCAATGGAACAAGACAATTTAGATTTAAAATAAGAAAACTCAATTACATTGTCTTATTTCAAGTGCATATTATCTAATTATCTTATTTTAAGGGTAAAAATACTAATTCCATTGGCAAATTATCAAATTTACCTATTCAAATCAAGGGTAAATACACTTAATTTAAAATATTTTTACTTATTTCTAGATCATTTTTGCAGTGTGGAATTACTGATCTATAAATGATTTTAAAAAATTGTTTCTATGTTAGAAAAGATAACAGTAATTAGTTCAAGGGATGCACGATATAATCGGCCCCCTATCGGTATCGGCCTTAAAACTGAATATCAGACATCGGCCACCCCACCGATATTTAACCCGATATTTGATCAGCTTCTGAGTTTCTAAAGTCTAAAAAAAAAAATACTACTTCTTCTTCTTCCTCAAAAACTTCTTTTTTACAGACTTAAAAACTTCTAAAGACGAGGGAAAAAATATTGATACATTAAAATATCCCAATATCTTCATATGCTGATATATTGCCATTTAAAAACACCATATCAATCTCTTTTACTAATGAAATATTGCTATATGTCATCGTTATGCTACGAAATCCCCCAAAAATTCAGAAATTTTGCCATATTTTTACATGTTGATATATTGACGCGGTATCGATCTATTTTACTAACAAAATCTCACAAGAATTTGAATAATATCACGAGAGTTTGTAACAGAACGATGAAATTTCACGAGATTTTGAAAGTAAAATAGATCGATACCGCGTTTTTAAAAATCTATTTGATATCAGCATATGAAAATATATTTGAGTATATTATTTTTCAAAGTGTCAGAAATGTATAACAAAACTGCTATTTTCAATGACTACTTATTTTTGTCCAGCTTCAACATCGGTATCGATATCGGTTATCGGCTACATGAGTTTTAAAATATCGGCATATCGGATATCGGCCAAAATCCCAATATCGTGCATCCCTAATTAGTTCCATATGTTGCTCTATCTAGGAAAGAAAAAGTTAAGTAGACAAGCTCCTGGGTGATTTTTCATGTCAAACGGCTTGAAAGCTGGCACATAAATACACACAGTAATAGATGAAAGCATAGGTACGTCTAGGAGAAAACAGGACTTTACACTGAAAATCTCTATCTATAATCAGAGTTGTTGATGGCAGCAGCCAGGCTGATATTTTACTCCAATATGGTGTCATAGTTAATCAGGAACAGGCCAGATGAAGTTGAACTAACAAAAACTGCACAATTGGAGAAAATAAGTAAAATAAAGCAGAGTGAGAAAAAGTGGTCCCTATGTCCTCCAGTAGCCTAAGCCTATAGCAGCAAAAATATAGCCTTATCAGAAAGGAACGTTTTTAAGCCTAGTTATAAAGTAGTCGGGGTGTTTGTCTTATAGACTAAAACTGGTAGCTGGTTATAAAAGGGCAAAGTTTGATAACTATTATGATTACATTTATCAAGAAAATGGAGCCTAGGCGGAAGTTCTCCTACATCCTCCTACAACACAACCAATCAGCTTTCAACCTAACCTCCACGAAAGCCAATCCGTATCCAAAGTTCATCTTAAAAGGATTCTGAACCGCAACTAGTCTGCTCCTAGTTTGCAGGCGGTGGTTTTTCCTCTCCACTGTCGCTTCATGTTTGCTCATCATGGACAGGTTCTCTCAACCTGTGTTATCCAACTGGACTTCCATCTTCCAGGTCCCTGAGTGAAGCTCTAGTATCAGCTCACGCAATCCACTGGATCTCCAGATAAAGCTCAGCAGACCGTCTCTCCAACCAGCAGTCTGCAGACTGACCAACTCCATCTATATCCACTCCACCACCAGTTTCAGGCCTGGAGGGAAACAGCCGCATTCTTTACTCCTGTTCATGCAGATCTATCAAAATTCAGCGCTTTGTTTCCTGCCGAGGTCTGAGCGCCAAAGACCAAGTAATTGTATCAATAACTTTCTTCTAATTGTCTTTTCTCTTCGTGTGAGTTTTTCTGATTGAATAGTTATACATACTTATATATGCATGTTTTTTACCTCTTCAAAAAAAAATGGTTGGTGCATCTTTGCTCGCATTAACTGACATTAAAGATGTAGTGGAGGATTTTCTTTTTTCGGGTGGATCATCAAAATAAGTGGTCCTCCTAATTGTCAATCATTCTGGTGATATATATACATAAGGCCGTCCTACGTGCTCGTCGGCAGTTAGCTATTTTTTTCTGCGGATGCGCACTTTCAAGCATGTATATACGTATGTGCTAAGCTACAGTTTCAGACAGTCACTGAAGCTCACGTTTCTCACCGCGGTTCTTTAAAAATGGCCGAGGGTCGTTAGAGAAAAAGTCTCTGCAAAGTGTATGAGAAGAAAAGAAAGGCCTCAGAAGAGAGAAACAAGACCAGAGTGTTTCTGGGAGATTCCTTCACGTGACGGCGTGCACTGAAAGCACGGTTCAGGCTTCCCGCTGATACGTCGGTTGCAAGGTTTCTACTCAACATGTAAAGTTTGGCATGCTATTAGTAGAAATCTATTTCACATCACTATTAGTAAAAGTTATCTACCTCTATATTGTAACTTTCCAGGGAAGATAAGAATATTTATTTTTCAATTTGCATCTTTAGTGGTTGGCCACAGATCCTTATTTACCCCGCAAACATGTCCAAATTTCTACTGCAGCACACACATAAGCATGTCATGATTTTGTTTAATATACCAGTAGTCTTATTTGCAGGGAAACTTTTTATACAAAAATATAGGTGAGATGAGATCCTGCAGAGCGACCATCTTATGAATGCGTCCCCACACCTCCTTGAGGAGAAACGGCCATTTTTATTTTTTTTAAGTGGAGAAAAATTTGTGGAGATTCTCCACAATACCTTTAAGAATTTGCAATATCGGTTGAGCATCTCAGTTGCCTTTGTGTACAGACTTTGACTAGGCCACTTCTTTTCTGTTGGGCTGTTCAGAGATGAAAATGTACGACAGAGTATTAGGGCCAGGCTAGAGATTTGAAAAAAAAATATTTTTGTCGTAATATTACAAGAATAAAGTTGTAATATTACGCGAATAAAGTCATCAGCTCCAACCAGCATGTAACGCCAGACTAGCGCCTAATAACAACCTGAGTCATCTTTGACATCCTGCCGTATTTCATGCTAAAAGATTTCCTTATTTGTCAAACCGATGCTAAAATATAACTTCACATGATGCTCAACATTCCTCATTTTGGGGAAGAAAGGGCTTCTTGTAAAACTTGTCATAAAATATAACTTTATTCCCGTAATTTTAGGAATTTATTCCCTTAATATTACGACTTTATTCTCGTAATTTTTGACTATTCTTGTTGTGACTTTATTCTCAGAATTTTACGACTTTCTCGTAATTTTAGGACTCTATTTCCTTAATATTACGACTTTATTCCCATCATTTTTTACTATTCTTGTTGTGACTTTATTCTCCAAATTTTACGACTTTATTCTCGTAATTTTAGGACTCTATTCCCTTAATATTACGACTTTATTCTGGTAATTTTTGACTATTCTTGTTGTGACTTTATTCTCAGAATTTTACGACTTTATTCTCGTAATTTTAGGACTCTATTTCCTTAATATTACGAAGAATTTTACGACTTTATTCTCGTAATTTTTGGCTATTCTTGTTGTGACCTTATTCTCAGAATTTTACGACTTTATTCTTGTAATCTACAACTTTATAGAAATTAAACACCAAATAGATAAAAAAAAAATCTCTAGCCTGGCCCTAATAGTCTGTTGTAATAAATTCAGTCATCATTGAAACACAACAAAGTTAATCTTTGTAGCTTAATGTTGGAAAAGGTTTGCGAGGTGTTAGTGCTTTTAGAAAACAAGCAAGTTAAAACTGTTTTAGCTTAATCTTTTAGACTGGATGCAATCAGCCGGGTTTGCTTTGATAGAAAACTTTTAACCCGTCTGGCCTGAAGTGAATTTTTCTTTCATCTTTCTATGAAATTATATTTGTTTAAAGATCTGAAACAAGAATGAGAGAAAAAGAAGCAATCTGCTCCTTTATGTTGCCTTTGTGCTATTGATTATAGCCCTGTTTGTTTCTGCAGCAGTGTTTTTCTCATTTGACTACGCAGCATTAATCCTCTCTTAAAGCTGTCCCATTACAATCCCTGCTAAGTGCAGCGCCCCGGGCCAGCGCTAACTCTGTATGTACAACAAGCGACTAATGCTCAGAGAAACATGTTTGTCTTCATCATTAAAAGCGATCATAACAGATTAAAGCTGAGGATTCTTCATAATAGCTTAAGGATATGTGTCATGCACTGTCTTTGGCAGGGTGGTTGTTATTTTTGCAGATTTAGATGTGATTTATTTAGATCAATAACCGGCAGCAGAGTCCATAACAGAAACCCTCTAAGAGGTGTTTGACGGACAGCGAAACCTTCCGACTCTCAGATGTTTTGTTGCTTCTCTAATCTAAATGTTTACGTCGGATCAAGTTTGGAGGGCATTTAAGACAAACCCTGTCTTGAGGTTTTGATGGAATAAACACCATATATCCAGAGTTCTGTAGCACAGACTAATCAGAGATGATCTACAGAGATCTTTGCTGTTTGTGATCTCTCATTCATCATAATGGACGGTACATTTTCTATCAGAACTTACACCCACTGCTGTTACTGTCATGATCTGGCCTGTTTGCTCTCACTTAATTAGTCATTCCTTTCACCTGTCGTTTCCCTCCCTGCCTCAATTATAATTTATTCCTCTCACCTGTTTCCTCTTGGTTATATTCAGTTCAGCCTGAGCATTCAGGGCCAGATCATTAACTGTTTTTCTGTTAGCCTGTCTGTTCAGTTTATTTCTTGGTTCATGTTTTGTATCCTAGCAGCCAGTGGAAAGAGGGTGTTGTGTTTGGCTCGTCTCCTGCTCGTCTACTGTTCCTCCCCCGCGGAGTCCTCTGGGTTTTTGGCTCAATATGTGGGGAGGTTCAGTTTTTATCTCAGTAAACCTGGCTCCAAGGTGGAGACCAGTTTAAAGGTCCTGCATCACGTTCTGGGTCCACGTCCTGTCTGTTCTGGATCCCTGACCAGGATCGACTTCCAGCATGTCCTCTGGGACTGCAGCACTTGGGGACATTCTAGGACTGGACTGTTAAACCAGGTAAGTGGCCAACTCAGATAATAATCTTCTGTCAGATGGCCGTGGTCACTTACCTGTGTTTCTCCTGTAGAGTGTCTGTGATTGGACGGTGCCCGCTCCCCATCCTGCAGTGTCCGCGAGCAACAGCTCCACTTTAGTTTTTGTTAATTTAATAAACCTTTTTGAACTTTCCTACTGACTGTCTCTCCCTGACTACTGGGTCCCTCTGTCCCCGTTTCATGACAGTTACATGCCCTCAGCAGGTTACGGTTGTGAAAAGGGTTAGTTTGGATTCAAAATTAAGTTGTTAGAAATTCTTAAAAGTCAGCGTTATCTTACCTGTAGACTACAGGTTGTAGTGACAACCCATCCCCTTGGGGAGCAGTGGGCTGCCATTTGCGGCGCCTGTGGAGCAGTGTCAGGTCTATGCCCTAGCCACTAGGCCAGGTGCTGCTGCCTATCTCCAGCTGTTAATGGGTTAGAGGCGGGGTCCACCCTGGACAGGTCGCCGGTCTATCACAGGGCAACTCAGAGACACACAACCATGCAAACACACACTCGCACCTAAGCACTTTGAGATTTTTGTTAATGAAAAGTGCCGTACAAATTGGACTGATTATTATTATTATTAATAAGGACAATAAAAAAAAAAAAACCCATTAACAGTTTGAATTCCAACATGTCAGGATTTGGTTATGGAGTGTTAACCCAAAAGCGGAGGCAGGAAGGCAGAGGTGAATTTCTTTAGATTTAATTAAAAAGGGAAACTGAAAACAAAGGCAGGTTATCCAAAAATCCAATAATGAAAACGAAGTCCAAACTAGCATGAAATCAGGAGTCCAAAAATCCAAAAGAATCAAACATAAAAACTAGTCAAAACGAACCAGAAACCATGGAGACATCAGGGGTCACAACGAGGAAGACTCAGGAAGACAGAGTTGGAGGAAGTTTGACAAAGTTAGGCAGTGTTTGACGAGGACCCAGCAAAGGGGAACTGAAGAGAGAGGGCTTTAAAGGAGACTGAGACAAAGAGGGGGCTAATGAGGAAACTGGGAGCAGGTGTGCACAGAACAAGGGAGGGAAAGAGCTAGGGAAGAAGGAGAACACAAGAGGGCAGCAGAGAGCAACAAATAGAAAGATGGAAAACTGGAAATAACAACAAAATAATAATAAAACTCCTAGAACTATAAAACATGGAGAAAGGAAAACTAAACACTAACACTAGAAAACAAAGAGTAAAGCAAGACTGGATAACAGAAACCTGACACAACAGCTGTCTAAAACTTCACAAATCCAGAGTTATTAGTAAGGTTCATACAGTATGTGACCTCCAGCATGTTTTACTAATGTGGATGAAAGAAATAGGCCTTTATAAATACTTAACAACCAACCTTAAACAGAGGGGGGTGGACTCAGGTTTCAGCTCTCAAAAACGGAGCGAAACAGTTGATTCCTTCCTGATACAATCTCATCCCTCATCACTATGCAGGTGAACAAAATATCTCTGGAGGTCAGCCGGGCCAACAATGACCCTTAATGACTGCCTTTTCAGAGGAATGGACCAGTATCGGGTATTGCAGGCCAATGACGACCTCAACGACTCCCATTATTAAGGGGCGGAGCTGGTTTTCCAGTTTCAATATACATGTTTTCTTTTGTTGGGCTACTCTATAAAGCCTTGAACTCAATGCTAATCCAGATATTTTGAATTTACAAAAAGCTTCCTGGATGAGAAGCGAAATGTCTTCAAACTTGGAAAACAAAGTCCAGTGGATTGTTTTTTTTTTTACTTTTTGGAATAAAAAACAAACAGAACCCCTTATATGAAATAAATGTTTCTACTGCCTTTTTTTCCTGCACCATGTTCCCTACAAAGTTTCCCCTTCTCCTCCTAAAATGCACCTGGGGCCATAATAGAAGCCAGGCGTCTCATTTCCCTGATGGACCTCTGCTCCGCCTGACACCCTTGTCCATGCACTCATTAACAACTTTACTCCTGCGGCTGCCGCTGGCCATGCAGTGATGTCTCCGTGTCTCAATCCTGCTCCATCACTTCGCACAGCATACCTCTTCCTCCTCCTCCGCTCCCTTTCCACGGACATTTCTTTACTTCCATCTTGTTATTTTTTGCTGGAAGGAGCTCATTCTTTGGCTTCTCATTAGAGAGTAAACTCTGACAGCTCAGACTGTCAATACTATTTAAATTCAATTCTTTGGCCCCAAACTAGCCGCTAAATTATTTAACAGGCATGCAGTCAATCGCACATTATCTGCTCGACATTACCAGGTAAATAGAGTTCTTGCAAACTCTGCCTGGCAGCAGTTGTTAAGCAATGCGTTTACTAGCATCTTTGTCTCACTGGACAGTCAATACAGAGGGTTTAGTCTCTGAATCCATCAGGCAGGTCTACTTATCTGTCTTTAACCCAAGTGACAGTTTCTTAATTCAGTGTAAGACAGAGAAAAACTGTTGTCTTTTATTGGCTAAACTAAAAGGCTAGAGCCGTTACAATGGGAAAAAACATCCATAGGCGAAATTCTTTGTGAACCGCTATCTTAGTTTCTTTTGTCTGCCGAAGCAAAGTGTTCAAACCAAAAAAGCAATGCGTCCATAACTGTAATGTACCTCTAGATGTGGGAAAGGATGGGATCCAATAAAAGCATGATCTCATTTGGTCTGGAAATGTTGTTTTTTTGTTTTCCATCTCGCCTATTGAAAGAAGAAATATTCATTAAGAAATAAATCAAATGAGCCATGACGGCAACAGGGTCGCAGCGGAAATTCAATTTGTATTCATAAACCGCCACGAGCCAGAAGGTGATAATTCATAAGTGCGGTGTTGCCGAAGCTGGTTTCTCCTTGTTATTTAAAGAGCCTGTGTCGTTGTGAGGACGCATGTTTGCCATGCGTGCGCCTCGCAAAACTCAATCCCCTCGTAAAATAATGAACTCCTTGGGATCTATTAGCGATGATCATTTTTTCAAGTGTTGTTTAAAGTCTAAACTCATTAAATAGGCGTAGCGCTGATGTCTGTTCATTAATGTAATGAAATTCAAGGTGTTTTTTCCGAATTGCTTAGAAATTATTCTCTAATAGCATAAAGTGGGTGAAAAGGTCCAAACTTTTCAGAGCAGAGCTTTAAGCAGAAGTCCTTTGTCCAAACAAGCCCCCTAAAAAAATGCTGATTCATAAATATTCCCATTTACTTTTCTTGAGTGTTTTTTATGTCCACTGCTCATCAACAGCTCAGCTGTAGAGGTGGTCAGCAGCACCAAATTCATCATAGACACCCTCACCTGGACTGGAAACACCACCTCACTGGTCCAAAGGGCCCAGAAGCGCTTGGACTTCCTGCGGGGGATGAGGAGAGCCCACCTGCTGAATGCAGGACCAGCAGATTCTGCAGCAGCTTCTTCCCCACCGCTATTATTCAATTCAATTCAATTCAGTTTATTTCTATAGCGCCAAATTCACAACACAAGTCATCTCAAGGCACTTTACAGTTCACCAGATCATCCAGTCAGCTGGGTTCAAGGTTTTCTATCTAAGGAAAACCAGCTGATTGCATCGACTCATTGACTCAAATACAATCCCTCACACTAAGCATGCTTGTAGCGACAGTGGAGAGGAAAAACTCCCTTTGAACAGGAAGAAACCTCCAGCAGAACCAGGCTCAGTGTGAGCGGCCATCTGCCGAGGCCCACTGGGGTTCAAGGAGACAGAAGCAGAGACAAAAACAGCATCTGCAAAAAGACTGCTGAATTGTCATTGAAATGGGGGGGGGTTGAATGTTGGAACAACTTTAATTCATATCTCAGTCTTATGTTCACCTTTGAACACCATATTTACATTTTATCACTGCTGCATTTTAAGAAATTGAAATTTCTTGAGAGCTGTACTGAACGAAAAGTCGTTTTGTATACCCCTGTGTAAAAAATGACCATAAAAGTTTGTCTAAGTCTATAAATTATACAGAATACGGATGAATGTTTTCTAAATATTTACTGTCAAAATTCTATACATTCTGGAGTTTTTAGATATATATAGATATATATTAGTGTTGTGCCAATGCCATGTTTTGGCCCCGATACCTGGCTGTGCAGTAGTGGCCAATACCGATACCATCTGTTTAAAAGTGAATATGAAGCTTCATATTCTCTTCTACTGGTTTGGCTTCCAGATAGACGAGTCCGAGTAGCGCCATCTCACTGCGGAGCTGAGTCCCACCTGGTTTTTAGACGTACAGTGTGAGCAGGTAGATTGCATCAGAGCGTCGAATTGTGAGAACAAACATCCTGAGCTGGGAACGTTTAAACCCCGCGGTTTTGTCACACAGGGTGAGCAGAAGTTTCATGCAACGATTGAACAAATCGTACAGTGTATGCCCGGCTTTAGAAAAAACTCAAAACACTTTTTGGTGTGTAGAAGGAAAAGTAGGAGCAATAAACCCCCTAAAAAGACGAAGCCTTCTCTTTAATCACTGATTGACTTTTCATCCCAACTATTCACCTTAAATACTGATGCTTTTCTATAGTGTGATTTAGGACACGCACACACACACATGCAGAGGCCCCTCCACACACTAATCTATAGCAGACAAATGAGGCTGAGCTAACAGAGTGCAGCACTGAGAGAAAAGATTGACTCAGCGAGGGAGGCCTAATTAGCAGAGACTCATTAGGAGTCTTTAAGAGGCTGTGATTAGGGATGTTTGTTCACACAGCGTGCTGCTGCTGCCGGGCTTAATGAATGGGACAGATCACTTGCTACTTTAGCCTAGAGCGTGACGATGGTTCAAGGAGGGGGGAGCATGAAGGATGGGCGCAGTCACGTGGCTTTGTTCCAGGGGATCATTTGTCTGCAGTTAACTGATATTAAACACAGAAAGAAGATTTTACTTTTAGTTTTGGAGAGAAAAACAGGCCTTTGAGTGAGACTTCGACTTTTTTTTTTTGCTCTTACTGTTTTTTTTTTTGTTTTTTAATCTTTGAGTTTGTCCTGTGTTGTGGTGATAATTGTGTTTTATAATCTGCTCAAATGACCTGTACAGCGCTTTGATTTTAGCTTTGGCTGACTGAAAGCGCTTTATAAATAAAGTTGAGTTGAGTTGAGTTGAGAAATCTTTATATAACTGGTACTTTCTATATAAACAAAAAATTTGAGTAATAGTAGACGTTCTATTTCAGGCAGAGGCATAAACCATAAGGCCCCCAAAACTTCACAGGCATGAGTCCGTGCTCCTTTTCTGCACGCTTGGATGTTTTTTTCTGCACTGGTAGATTTTCTGCTGCTCTTTAGCTGTTTCTCAATTCACAAGAACGCGAGTATGGACTCTTGCCCTCGCCAAGTATGTTCTTGAGAACACAGGAAAGCGCGCACTAGGGGAGAACGGGAGCACGCAGGATAAATCGGAAAGGTGAAATAACTAATGTTTTATGTGCTTTTACCTGAAGTATTCCAGCATCCAGCTGCCATGCACGTGGGCATTGTCAGTTTCACTATAGCTCTGGTGAATTTCAGTGGTGAAGTCCTCTGGAAATCTTCAATAATTGTTGTTGATTGCAGATGTGTCTAGCAGTGTTGTAGTACTCGAGATCGGTCTTGGTCTCAAGACCGAGACCGAGACCATTTTTTGATGGTCACGGTCTCGTCTCGGACTTTACCGCATTTGGTCTCGGTCTTGTCTCGGTCTCGGGCGCTGAGGACTCGGCATTTTATTTCAAGACCGGTCAAGACCACAACTGTGGAAATAACACTAATCATCAGAATATTATCAGTTTCTTTAAGATCCTTCTTTTTATTGGATAACCTGTCTCATTGGTAAATGCAGTGAAGGAGATCAATCTATTTTTTTTCAACAAATTATCTGTCTCATAACATATTTTCACAACTTGGTGACAGATATAGATTTATATAAGAAAAGTTATATAATATAGCTTTAATCTGTATATGAGAGAGAAACAAGAGAAATTATTGGCTTTTTTTTCAGTTTTACACATTTTACAGAATTTTGCACATTGTTTTGAAATAGCACATTTAAAAACAACATAAATGGATGTACTGTTCATGAACGGCAGAGAAAATACAATTTTGATCGACTTTAATTGTTTGAAATTCTGTGATTACTACACAGAAGTACTAAATAAAGATGTTAATGTTTAGTCCAGTCCTGTGTGTTAAATATCTAGGCTTTTTTATGTGAATGTGGGTCTTTTAGATCAATTTTTGTGATTTTGATCATGTTTCACATTTTATTGTCACATACTGGCGCTGGTCTCGACTTCCCTCGGTCTTGGTCTTGACTTGGTCTCGGGTTAGGTGGTCTTGACCACAACACTGGTGTCTAGTAGTTCCCATTGATTTAGCTTGTGAAGCGGGGAGAATGGCGCTAGGCTTAACGCACCGTGACGTCACTGCTGGAAGATGGCAGGAAGGAGGGGTTACTATATTTGGGCAAAAATGGCCGCTCCCAGACTCAGTGATCATGACGAAAATTATTGTCATTTTTTTACTAATTAATGGTAAATTAATTAAATCACCACAAACGGATTAAATCTAGGTATAAATAATGACTCATTGATTTTTCCTTGCTGATCTGACTTTTCCATTTAGAGGCATAATGATGTAATCCCCTGTTTTTCCCATATAATGTAGCTTCTGTCAATCAGAGCTGGTTTAAAGTAAACAAAGAATCCCACTTTCTACCCTGCAGCAGGTTAACTAATAAGCTTTGAACCCGTTTTTTTTTTTGAACAAAGACTTTATTTTATCAGATCAATATTCAAAATCAATGATTCATACAATAAGCCAGAAACAACAATTTCAATACAACCATACAAAAAATTGGGTAACAACAACCAAACAGGTCGGCGAGCTGAAGATCCATGTTTTTTTTCCTTTTTCTTTTTCTTCTTTATAATTATTATATATTTTTTATTTTATTTTATTTTTTTTTTACTTGGAAGATGAGACAAAGGAAAGATCTTTCTCGAGTGACTTTTGTTTTGATCATAACAGAGATGTGTGTTTATACTTATCTTACTACCATATTAACTGCAAATATGTCTTCAAAGGATTCCATCTTTTCTCAAATAAACCGGTGGACAAGTTTAATTTTGCTGTTATTTTCTCCATCGTATAAACGTTCACTAGTTTCTCTTTCCATTGATTTACAGTAGGGGGTGAAGGTTTATACCAACATATTGTTATAATTTTTTTGGCTACGAGAACAAGGATACCAAATAAGTATTGCTCTTCTTTACTTAAATTATTTGGTGGAATTCCCAGAACAAAGATCCGGGGATTCCAATCAATATCAGCATGCAAGATATTTGAAATTTCCTCTCTAATTCCTTCCCAGAATTTCTTATTCTTTGGGTAATCCCAAAAGACATGAGTCTGGTCTCCTGAACCCGTTTTATTTATTAATAAGGACAACTTAATGGTTTTTCGCCTGGCTATAATCTTTATTAGTTAGATCTTTCCTGGACTGCTTTGAGTTAGTTACTTGAGATAGGGAAGACCTATAGCCCTTCTAGATAGGACATTTTGTGTTATTCGCTGGTGTAGCTACATACGTAACGTCTGAACCTATATTATAAAACTTTTGTTTCTGTCTAATGAATCTTGTCCATTTTCAATCCAGTTAGTCTCAGTTATAAACTATAATTAACAGCAGAAAATGTTAGAAACTCCCATAATATCAGCAATATTAATGTTCCTTTGGGATAGATAAAGTATTTGAAGCTTAAGACTCATTGTTTTTATCTTATTTAACATCTTATGGGGCACTGAGTGGAATACTTTGGATTTCAAGCCAATAGTGTTGTTTTGTTTTTTCTTAATTATTTTTTCATCTTAATTTACAGAAGGTAATACATCATTCACTGCAAAAACAATCTAGAAATAAGTGAAGATTTCTTAAATTAAGTGAATTTAACCCTAATTTGAGTAGATAAATAAGAGGATTTGCCAATGGTATGAGTATTTTTACTCATAAAATAAGATGATAAGATAAAAATGCACTTGAAACAAGACAATGCAGTTTTTTTCTTATTTTAAATGTAAATTGTCTTGTTCCATTGGCAAAGTGTCTCACTTTCTCCCTCAATCCAATAAAAAAATGCAGTTATTTTAAGAAAAAATGACTTATTAATATTTGAATTTTTTTCAGTGTTCAAAGGCTCATCTAATTGTTCTAATGCCAAAATGATGTGAAGCCATGTAGCAATATCTTTGCTGAATTGCTGGATATAGAACTTGAGCTTCTAGACCTCACTGAGGGACGGGCTCCATTTGTAAGGGGAAACAAAGCCAGCTGTAGCATCTCGCAATCATTTTTTGTTTACTTTCTTTCGTCCCGGTGCATTAAAATCCTTTTAGGGGGAATCTGTGTCCTAGAGTTGTTCGTCGTCTTAAATCACCTGGTCTCAAAGAGCCCACTCTCCTCTGAACTAAGGCCTACAGCTGCAGCAGCAGCAGCAGCAGCATTCACCCACAGACCTGACCTGGATTCACATTCAGTGCAAACAATCCAAATCTGCAGGACACATTAGATGAGATACCTTCTAATTTGCTAACCTGAGTTACCTGACCTCTGTGTGTGAGACAGTATGTACAGAAAGATACGAGGTCTCAGAGGAAATAGTTTTAGAGATGAGTTGCCGTGGGCTAGAGCTGATCTCTCGCACACAGCAGCGTTTCTTTTATTTTTTTTCTTTCACTGTTGAGACCTTTTTTTTTTTTTAGCCTTTCGGGTCTCGTTTGATCTCTCTGTTTTTATGCAACTAGAGATTTATGGAGTCAGAAACGGGTCTAAATCTGGGTTGAAACAGAAACAATAAAAGTTGAAACAAAAAAATTGTGGAATTAATAAATTTGGGTGAAAATGTAAAAAAAAAAGCTGAAACTGAAAAAGGAATTTGAAACTAAATAAAAAAGAAACTGAAAGAAATGGATTTGAATCTGAAAATATAAAATCTAAAAGAGAAGAAATGAAGAAAAAAAATTTCTCTCATTATAAGGAAAAATTTGACATTAAATATCAACTTCTATTTTTTTTTTTGTTTCAATTTTATTTTTTCAGGTTCAACTAAGATTTATAAGTTTACAGACATTTTGGCCCCTTTTTGACTCCATTGGTATGGAGTCAAAAAGGGGTAAAAAATGTCTGCTTCCTGGATGGGAAGCAAAACGCCTTAAAACTTTAAAAAAGGGACTTGAAATTTTATGTTTCATAATTGGGGTTTGAATTTAGGCCCCGTCCACACGAAGTCAAAACGAACACAAAACGCTAATATTTTCCAGAACGTTTGTCGTAAAGACGGAGACGTAAAATAAATGTGATCGTCCACACGAATGCATGAAAACGCTGCAAAATGTATGCCAGGCCTGTAATTGGCGCTGTGGTGCCAAAGCAAAAATAGAAGACGAAATGTTGGGCATGCGCACTAATATTTATACATGGTTGCCCTGCGGGTCCATTTTGGTGGTTCAGTCAGATTCAGGTGCTGAACTATGTGGTCGATATTGCTCTGTTCTTCCTGGAGATATTCCAGAAGAAGAAGATTCTGTTGTAAGCCCGACAGCAGGGTGAGTAGCATGAGCAGCAACCATTCAACACAGTACAGCGCCATTGTTGTTGTGATACTGTGTTGCGCATGCGTGTTTAGAGGCGACGCTATGACGCATGCGTGTAGAAAAAAAATGCGGCTAGAGCTTAAAGATGGAAACGCGAAAACGGCGTTTCAAAATCTTCCCACTCTGAAGGCTTAATAAAAAAAAGATTGTTTACAGACCCCCGAAACGCCGGCTTCGTGTGGATGAGAGGCTGGTTTGGTGAAAAATTTGTGCGTTTAGGCCAGGGTTCGTCTTCGTGTGGACGGGGCCTTAGTGTTACCAATCTTGACTAGAGACTTTGTTCCACTCGTTAGTACTATTTGCTAAGGAGTGAAACACAGTGGTAGCTTCAAGTTGTAAGACAGTCATGGAACTTTGCAAGTGGGATATTAGTTTATATGTAATTTTATTTTACTTCTGATTTACTTGTTGTTTTTTTATTTGACTTTCCAAAAAAGTTAAAAAACCAATCCACTGGATTTTGTTTCCAAGTATAAAGACATTTCGCTTCCCATCCAGGAAGCTTTTTTAATTCAAAATTAGGGTTGAGTTCAAGGCTTTATACTGTGGACCAAGCCTTGTTTTTGCAGAGAAAACATGCAAATTGAAACGGACGAACGGGTCCCCCCCTTTGGAATGGGGGTCGCTTGGGTCCTTGTTAGCCTGCAATGCCCCATACCTGTCTATGTCTCTGAAAGGGGGGTCGTTAAAGGGAATTGTTGGCCTGGCTGAATAGGCGAGGTCTTCTGTTCCACTGTAAAAGGGGTTGGGGTTGTGATGATAGCGGGAGGGGATTAATTAAATTGCTGCATTGGAGGTTTTTGAAAATCTGAGTCCACCACCTCTGTTTAAGGTTGGTTTTTCTTTCTTAACATAGATGGCTACCTTCATGCCCCTCTCAAACCACCTATTTGTTTTTATTTGACCTTTATGAGCATTCTATGTTGTGGTTTTGCCTTAAGCCTGTTAATAGTATTGCTATTAGCTCATTTTTTCCAACTCTTTAGTTTTTTTCTTTATTTTCCTCTCTCTGTTTACCTTAGATCAGTTTCCTTAATGTCAATTTCATCTGTTAAACCTTCAAAGCAATTTCTATCCAGTTCTATTATGGTTTGTTATGTAGAATCAGTTCAATCATGTTCAGCTGCTGCCTTCTTGTGTTTCATTGCCGCTAATTTTACAAGTCAGTTTATCCATTATAATGTTTTGTTTTGCTCATGTAAAATACCACTCAGGCTGTTTTTCACTCTTCGCGTGTAAATACTGCTTCCATGCCATGTCTGTGAGTTTTTTCCCCCTTTTTTTTTAAATACTTTAAATTTGCCTTACTGCCTCCATCTATTGGTCTGCATATGGGTCCATTTGAGCTTCCCAGTTTCTAACATGTTTATGATCAGCATCCCAAACAGTTCTACCACGATCAATCCAGCTATAGAGTGTAGACCTTACAACATGTTGCCTGTACTAAAGCACAGGTGGTGACAGATTACAGAGCAACCAATAGAGCAAAAGCAGAATTTGTCACTGTCTATAGCAACGGATCAATGATAATTACCTGACTGACATGAGTAAAGCCATAACTTTACAGGATCAAGAACAGGGAGAGAGGGAGATGAAGAAGAGATGGAGAAGGGATGAAGGGCGCTGGGCCACGCTTAGCTCCACGCCGATCGATACTCTGTGAGGTATGGCTGTGACTGGCCCTGAGGCCCAGCCTTACAGAAGCTCAAGTAGCCATTACTGGCCTCTCTCACAGGGCGGATACAAGCAGGATTTATCCCAGTGTGTGGGTGGGTGTGCGTGCTTTTTTCTTAAGGTACCACAAGAAAGTCTGTTTGGTTTGGCAGGCAACAAATCAACATCAACCCACGAAAAGGCTATCAAACGATCAATTATTGCCCAGGGAGAAGTCTCTCCAAACTTTACGCCCCCAGTGGTTTAAAGTCATAGGGAAACAGCCGTTCCAACCGTTGTATTTCCGAATTCTCCTGAGTGGTCCACGACTTTACACAAATGAATAAAGTGAATGTGATTGTCAATTATCAAGGGCGTGGAATTGTTGACGAGGAAGGTTCGCAAGCAGGGTTGGTTGTGGCCGGTTTGTTGGAAGCATCTTGCTAACCAGTTCGCAACTTAGTGCTAGCAGGTTCCCAATGGGAAATTCCAGTGGGACCAAGTAGCACTAAATTGGTGACTTAGAAACTACGCTGTCAAGGAACGCTATGGACAGCGGAAACATGCAAGAGGAGGAGAGTTTAGTGTCGGAGGTCGTGGAGGAGTCTCCTCCGTCATCCATTTTTTATTTAGAGGAGGAAAGCGGGGACGAAGATGTTGTGGAAGAGGACGCCAGGGCGGCAGCAGCTTCTCTTAGTGTGGAAGGCTACGCCAACCGAAGACGCAGACACTGGGACGTCACTAAATAGTAACTAAATGGTCAAGTAAAAAAGAATACCGTTGCGTATATTAGCTGCGACATAGGAATCAAGATGCTATGACTGAAAAAATTTGATTGACAGATGACCGTTGATATATGATTGGCCGGATTTATGTGTTCAGGGTGACGTAGAACTAACTGGCCTACAGAAGATAACGAGAAAAAAAAACAGATTTAAAGACAAGATTTTTTTTAAATAGAAATTTTCTAAATTTTGGGACAATATGCTCTGATAAAAAGTACATTTATATACATGTTTAAGCCAGAATGATTTGACATTTAAATATAATTTCCCTACGACTTTAAGAAGCTTCCTAAATGTTACTTTCTGAAATACAAAGAGAAATCAGTGATTCCCATGTAGCAGGTATCGACTACATCCCATTGGAAGAGACTCCTTGAGTTCAAACCAAAGATGTTGAGGCAGTTATTTGGTCAATAGCAAATGTCTAAAAAAACACATTAGGATTATACTGCATAGCATAAGAAATGTTGCCGTACCGTGTCTCTCACACAAGTGGGGGTTTAAAAATAGAACTTGCTTAAACTATGTAAATGTATAAGCACACGGATTTAGTACAGTAACCGAACAGATAAACTTTTGCAGTTAAAATAATCTAATTTAGTCTGATGTTAACGGTCAATCTAATGTATCTGTCAATATCTAATGTATGTTAAAGAGCATCAGTCTGTGTGATGAGCAGGATAAAATGCATCTAACTTCTATTCTTGAACAATAAAATGGCATCATATTAGCAGATTAATTGCAAATAAGTCATGTATGCTGACTTTGGAGGTGAACAAGGCACACATTCTTTTGTGTTACTTCATAACACTGCAGCAGGACATTGCAGTTAAAGAACTGTGGGGAGCTGGTACTTGGAGATTACTGTATACTGAGCTGCTGGCACATGGTGATGGAGATGGCTCAGGGTCCGGGTTGGATTGCTCAGTCGGATTATATCAGATCTCTGCATGGAACGAGCCGCTGCAAGGGAAACTAGGAGGAAACCCCTCAACTGTACGTGGCACAAAAGAAAAGTCCCCTAAACTCCAATTCACCTACACTACGTGAGGTAACAGCTGGCCTTGAGCAGTTGCATAATGGCTGAAAGGCTGATAGTAGACTTTGAGTAGGTAAATGATGGCTAACAGGCTGATGGCAGGCCTTAACCAGATAGATGATGGCAGACAGGCTGGTTGCAGGCTTTGAGTAGGTAAATGATGGTTAACAGGCTGTTGACAGGCTTTAACCAGGTGAATCATGGCAGGCAGGCTTTGAAAATGCAGATGATGGCTGACAGGCTTTGAGAAAGTAAAATCTGGCTAACAGGCTGATGACAGGCTTTGAACAGGCAGATAATGGCTGACAGGCTGATGGAAGGCTTTAACCAGGCAGATGATGGTTGACAGGCTGATGACAGGCTTTGAACAGGCAGATGATGGCTGACAGGATGATGGCAGGCTTTGAACAGGCAGATGAATGCTGACAGGCTGATGGCAGGCTTTAACCAGGCAGATGAATGCTGACAGGCTGATGGCAGGCTTTAACCAGGCAGATGAATGCTGACAGGCTGATGGCAGGCTTTAACCAGGCAGATGAATGCTGACAGGCTGATGGCAGGCTTTAACCAGGCAGATGATGGCTGACAGGATGATGGCAGGCTTTAACCAGGCAGATGAATGCTGACAGGCTGATGGCAGGCTTTAACCAGGCAGATGAATGCTGACAGGCTGATGACAGGCTTTGAACAGGCAGATGAATGCTGACAGGCTGATGGCAGGCTTTAACCAGGCAGATGATGGCTGACAGGCTGATGGCAGGCTTTAACCAGATGATGGCTGATGCAGGCTTTGAGCAGATGGTTGCAGCTGAGAGACCGATGGAACTGATGAAAGGTTTTGATCAGGCTAGTGGCAGGTAGACCAGACTGGTAATTGGTAAAAGCGGTCCAACCATCTTTTAGCAGTACAAACATGGGTAAACATGGCCGAAAAAAATAAACTTACAGACATGAATAGAACAGAATTTTGAATGCAGCCAGAAAACTAGTGTATGGATATGGAGCAGTTTGGTCAGCTGAAGGAAGAAGACAAATCATCACAATATAAAACAAAGAAACTATGCAGTAAGAGTAACAGAGATGCACAGTAATTATTCAAATTTGAAAAATGAACACAAAAATCCACAAAGAATGTGATACTAATGAGGTAAAACCTAATATAACACCTCGTGATGGTGACATGGCGTACACTCCAGCTTCATGTTCGTCTTCATGGAAAAAGTCTGCATGGTGTCACATCGTAACAAATTAGGCGGACAGGGCAACAGGGCAATAGATTGGTCCATTCATCAGAGAAGAAATAGATCATGTTACGTCTGTCTGTTGTGCTGCTCCCGTGGGCCTGCAGACATGCGCTACATCAAACAGCACTGTAGGAAATGAGGCCTTCATGACACTTAATAGGTTTTACTGAGTGGATGATGACTCCACGAAGCATACTGGGAGATCACAGAGCACAAAGTTTTACCACTTTACTATAGCTCCTATAAGAAACTCCTTTAATCTTACTTTCTCTCATCTCAAGATGGATTATTTTCATTGTTCATAAGCACTTCTGCAAGCAAACGTCCCATCAGCACTGCTATTGCTAAGACCATTATGAGTGGAATGTGATTTTTTTTTTTATCTCAATGTTCCTGCATCCTTTTTGTAAAAAGATTGTCTGATGAATTTCATTTTTGTAACCTCTACAAGGTTCAGTGGCTATGTTCTGTGACTGTACAAGAGGGAAGAGTCAGGCAGAGGAAGAGCGACAGGCAATCATTTCTCCATGCGAGAGGCAGAGCGGGTAGGCGAGCAGATGAAAGCCCATTTTCCTCTGATTAAGTCCTCTGAAAATATTCCATTTGTCAGTGCCACGGCAGCTGAGACAGGCCCCGGCCTGCACAGCCAGCCGACTGTATCTGTTGACTATGTATCTGCCGAGATTTACATCGCTCACTGACAACATCACCATTTTCCTCCTGTAATGTCCTCCTTCCTTTCTGTCTACGCCTTCCTCCCATCCCTGGATCCCTCCCCTTGTCCTGACACCTTGGTCACTGCTTCCCATTTCCTCCCTTCTTTCATCCCATCCTCAGTGCTCAATGCCCAGAGCCCCCTCTGCCCCCTCAGCAACCTATTTTTGTTTGATCTGCCCTCATTGCAAGGTTGACTGCCACCAAAGAGGGGAGAGCATAGAGGGACCTTGCTCCGTCTCCGTCATAGTCATTTTCAATGTCATAAATTTCAATTTCCAATCTTTTCTCGCTTTTTTTGCCCCCACCCCTTTCCCTTCTGAACCCATCTTGGGAATTTGTCAATTCTGTTTCTCTCTGTCTTTCCTTTTCTCATTCGTTCTGACTCCCTGTCTCCAAAACACCTATTGGCTATTATCCTATCTCACATCTTCCCCAGACCTCTGCCGCCCGGAATGCAATTTTCACCCGGCCGCATCTGTGATGAGATCCAAATGAAAGATCATTAATATTTACTTCAAAAAGAAATTGAGTTTGTCTCCTATTTTAAATATCGACCTTTTTTTTTTTCCTTCCCCCATGTTCGCTTGGCATTGTGATGCTCTTCCTCGGTCCCACTACACCAGGGTGATACAGAGATGATCACTTTTTCTTGTTCCTCTCGCTCAGCTGATGATTGCATATGAGAGCATGTGCATGTGTTGCTCTGTAAAAGCTGTGAGGAACCCAACAGGCATAAAAAAGATGTTTGCTCTGTTTGTCTCTCTGAGGGTCTTTAAGTTGGAAACACTTGACAGCAGCAAATGAAGCAGCTAGGATTGTTGTTGTGGGAGAAAAGATGGAGTGGCACCATTAGCAGACAGTGGAGAGTCTTTATCACAGAGGGACTGTCTGACTTTATTACTGAGGGCGCCAAGGAGCAGGATTTACTTTTCATTAAAAAAATAAAACAGTCAATGGTGACTTTTGCTCTCACAATAGAAAAAAAACGCATTAGGATTATGCTGTAAGGCAGATCAACAAGAACTACTTGTTTAGGCTCAAGTCTGTATTTACTGGCTCACATTAATTTGAACTCAAATCATTTCAAACTAAGTTTTAAGTCTGTATGACTGTGGAATATTGGCTTTTACACGAAATGAACATGTTTGGACCCAAGGACTAGGTTTATTGGTGTCATGTATAGCCAAAGAGATTTCATAGGTGTGCCCTGGCAGGAAATGATTGGAACTGAGAGGGTTAGATGAAAATGTTGCAGCCAAAACCACTTCAGGGTCAATAACATGGAGCAAGGATATATATTTTTTTATTATTTTACAACTCAGACCATATAGGGTTTTGAGGTGAATTGGTTTGGAACATTCAGGTTTCCAGGTTCAAATTCACTTCTTGAAGTTATTCTGTGTCAGAAGTTGAAGGTTTTGACAACTGGGTTTACCTCCTCTCTGTAATTATTCTGCTATAGGCTTAGGCTGCTGGAGGACACAGGGACCACTTTCCCTCTTTCTGCATTCTGCCTCTGTTTTCCATTAATGAGTTTTTTCAACTTCTATCTGAACATTCTCTCTGTTTTTTCTTCATACAGTAGCTTCATCTGTTCTGGTTCTGGGCACTTCACTGCAGGTTTCCTAGTGGTTCCTAGAATTTCTAAAAATGTAATTTTCAGGTAGAACTTTTATATATTAAAGGAAAAGTCTTGTCAAATTCAGAATTCAAACTTTTCAAAGTACTTTAAATATGAAATTATTAGATATTGTTCAATAAATGATCAGTGTTTTTAATTCAGAGTAATTTTCATGTGAATGTGCTTTACTGGAGGCATCCATGTTTGTCAAAGAACACTACTGCCACCTACTGGTTAGTGACATTGTCACGGTGCGGTATCGGCTGTTGATCAAGTCCCAGTGCTGTATCTGGTGTTTGTCACAACGCGCTATTATCCAAGTCATCTTGAAAACATTCTTCTTCCAAATGTTGGCTACATATTACGTGTTTTTTCTCTGGCCAGAAGTTCGATGGCAAATCCTCCCTCTTCAAGTTGGCGATCCAACGACCAACCCGTCCTTGGAGGATCAGGAATCAGAAAGGTGGAATAACTCTTTTTTTCACTTTTACCCGATGTATTCCAGCATCCAGCTGCCATGCACGTGGGCATTGTCAGTTTCACTATAGCTCTGGTGAATTTCAATGGTGAAGTCCTCTGGAAATCTTCAATAATTGTTGTTGATTGCAGATGTGTCTAGTAGTTCCCATTGATTTAGCTTGTAAAGCGGGGAGAATGGCGCTAGGCTTACCGCACCGTGACGTCACTGCTGGAAGATGGCAGGAGGGAGGGGCTACTATATTTGGGCAAAAATGGCCGCTCCCAGACTCAGTGATCGCAACAACAATTATTCTTTTTTATTTTTTTACTGATCAATGCTGAACTCATTAAATCACAGTGAACGTATTCGTTTTTGGTACAGATAATGATCCATTGAATATTCCTCGCTGACCGGACTTTTCCTTTAATTGAAATCAGTTTGTTTATAAAGCGGCAGTTCTCAAAACATTTCATTTCAAGCCACTTTACAAAGAAAATACAGTCAGATTGGTTAAAAGTTTATAGCAAGGCAAACCAGTTGATTGCCTGCATCATGTTGTTGACTCTACAGCAACCCTCACAGTGAGCATGCACGTGGCGACAGTGGAGAGGAAAAATTCCCTTTAACAGAAAGAAAACATGGGGCGGGAGGCTCAGTTAGCGGCCTTCTGCTAAAGTAGACCTTGTTTCAAGGAATCCAGTATGGCCGGGTAGCAAGGCTTTGGACGTCATCTATTTTGGCTCCTCCCCCAAATGAAGCTAGCCCCGATACGCGCCTCGGGGAAATGCCCCCTCCACTACTCGATATACGCCTTAGCTCATCTCATTACATCACTACTTGACAGTAAGTGTAGTTGAAGGATGCACTGATTATGCTACATAGAGCCTGGCTTCTTTCTTCTCCTGGAATCCAGCTTTTGTGAAATAGGCGTCTAAGTTCGTTTGTTTTTTAATCATTGACCATAAGTCCATAATATGGTGGCCCTGAAGTGCAAAATGCAACTACGATACAAATCTAAAAGCGCAACTACATAAAGCAAAGCGCAACTACATTAAGGAAAACACAATTACATTAACCTACCGGAAAAGGTAGCTACCAGTGGGAAACATGAGACATCGCTGATTGGACGACGGCGCCGTTTGACCCTTGAACCGGAAGTCATTCTGCCTGCTGCGGCTTTTGAAAACATGGATATTGTCGCAGCCACAAACATAGCTGCCGTTATCCAGGAACATTTTGAATCAGGACATACGTACGAGGTGATACTGGATATGCTCAAGACTAATCACCAAATCTCAGTTAGTTTGCGTACACTGAAGACACACTTAAAAGAAGCTGGACCGTTCAGACGACGCAACTTCCGGTTCAAGGGTCAAATGGCGCCCAACGTCGTCCAATCAGCGATGTCTCATGTTTCCCACTGGTACCTACCTTTTCCGGTAGGTTAATGTAATTGTGTTTTCCTTAATGTAGTTGCGCTTTGCTTTATGTAGTTACGATTCCCTTAATGTAGTTGCGCTTTTAGATTTGTAGTTGCAGTTTGCACTTCAGGGCCACCGTACAATAATGATGTGGTCTGCATACCACTTTTGGGTTTTTGCAAAATTAACTTGATCCTTCCAGATCGATGCACAAAAAAGTACATTTTTATATTTATAAAAATCTTTCCAAGGGACAGAAATGGTTATCAACCTCCATACATAGCATCCGTATATTTGTTTCATATTATATTTCTTCTGCTTTTAATTAATGGCATTTACTTTTTCTTTCAGGATAAATTCTGTTTCTTTTTTCTTTTTATTGGGGTTTATATTGAGTCAACAAAGGGGGAACATGTTGAAGTGAACACAATTTGTTAATGGAAATATATAAATATACCGGTAAAAGAAATACAATTCAGAAATGAAACTCAGAAAAGATTTAAATAAATGTTGCTGTTTACTTTGATTGTGTTTTATTTTTAAATGTGTTTCTTTTTTTCTTTCATTATTTTTTCAATGCTAAAAAATAAAAACACAGTTACCCTCAAAACCTTTATTTGTTAGAATTTTTTTGCATTTTTTTCTTTCAAATGTCAATTTGTTACTTTGATTCCAACAATAATGGGAAAAAATCTGAATATAGAAAAACTAATACATCGTATTAAATATAAAAAGTAGTATTAATAACATTAATTTAGTTGTTTTAGTAGTTGCACAATAAAACTCTCCTACTCTTTCCACAACATCAGATAAGAAACTATATTAATTCAAACGCCTGGCTTCCCAGTCAAGCGGCAGTTAACTGGGGCTTAATAGAGCTTTCAAAGACAAACAAGTACAAATTCACCCTCAAAGAATAAAAGTCATTTAAAATTCACAGAGTTAGTTTTGATGAGGAGCATAAAGAAGAGAAAATAAAGCTGCAAATTGTAATTTGGAAATTAATCAACAATCGTTGGCCTAGGAGACGGGAGGAAGTCTCTTTCTCTCCATTTCGCCGTTGTTCACTAATGTTCCTTTTCTCATTGAGGCTTCATGGGAAGCCCGCTCACTGCTCACCCAAGTGTTACCCATTTGCCTGCTGTCTCGCCAGCTCGTGCTCTAACCAAACTTTACCCCCTACCTGACAGACCCCTGCACCCTCCCTCCCTTTGCTCGTTAGCATCGCATTAGCATTTCTTTCTGAATTCAATCACCTTTTAATTGAATCGGCACACTATTTACTTTCCTGCATCTTCCTCATTTCTAAGCATCAGTTGTTTTTCTAGTTGTTTTGCAGACTTGAATGAAATTAACCGGCGATTATATATCTAGAGGAAAAATGATGAATTCTTTAGGATGAATTTCTTGGACGTTTATGCATGATTTTCCCTCTTTTTGATTGTGCTGAGTTGCATACCTAGCCGCTCGAGTCGTGACAACAGATAGTGAGTTTTGCATGATTTGCTGTCAATCATCAGCATATTCTTGTTTGAGAACGGCGTGGCTCTTAGGGTGTGAAATTTAGCTGGAAGGACAAACTTTCTGCGTTGTATGAGGACAATGTCAGACGCTCTCTTTTCACGCCGATGAAGCTTGAACAGAGTCGAATGAATTTCCATCATCTGCCTGAAAAAGGCCCGGTAATTAACCAGTCGAGCAGAGCAGGGCAGGGTCAAACTCAGGCAATTAAGAAAGTGACAGCCCTTCAAATCTAGAGCAGTGAAGGTCTGAGGCATGAACTCGCAGATATACAATAGGGTCTGCGATAAGAACTGCTAGGCCTCCATCCATGTCGGTTACAAGCTGACTCAATTAAATAAACATACAGGACGTCATTTGTGCCTTTATATGATCACTTTAGAAACACAATCAAAAAAGCTCATATTTGTTCCTATTTTCCACTGTTGTTGCCATAAGTTAGAAAATTATTTAGTTTGACATAAGATTTGCACTAATGCCTTTTTTTGGCCTCGATACCTGGCTGTGCCGTATTGGCCATCTGTTTGAAATTGATGTGTGTGTATCTATGAAGAACTGCAGACTACTTGGATGTAAAATAATTTCCATCATGGCTTCATGTCAAACTGCTGCCTACCTTTGTGAAGCAGGAAAAAGACTTAAAGTGAATCCAGTAGAACTTTTTGTTGCCTACCTGGAATGGGTGATAATAGTTGAACACTGGAAAAAAATCGTAATCTAGAAAAGTTGTTTTTTCTTAAAATAAGTGCATTTGTTCTTGGATTGAGGAGGTAAAAGAGAGATTTTGCCAATGGAACAAGACAATTTACACTTAAAATAAGAAAACACAATTGCATTGTCTTATTTCAGGTGCATTTTACCTAATTTTCTTATTTTAAGAGCAAAATACTAATTCTACTGGCAAACTATCTCATTTACCTGTTCAACTTAAGGGTAAATACACTTAATTTAAGATATTTCTACTTATTTTTAGATCCTTTTTCCAGTGAATAAACTTTTGCACTGCAAAAAATCTTCATAAGTCATTTTTTCTTAAAATAATTGCACTTTGTCTTGAATTGAGGAGGTAAGTGAGACACTTTGCGAATGGAACAAGACAATTTGCATTTAAAATAAGAAAAAACAATTCCATTGACTTATTTCAAGTGTATATTATCTAATTATCTTATTTTAAGAGTAAAAATACTCATTTCATTGGCAGATCATCTTGTTTACCTACCGAAATTAAGGTTAAATACACTTAATTTAAAAAATGTTTACTTATTTCTAGATCGTTTTTGCAGTGTGGATCTCAAAATGTTATCGGTGGTGCTTTTGGTACTCGCCGATACTGATACCACCATTTTAGTGCTGGATCAGGGCCTCCATACTACAAAATGTCATAAGTGGCTAAAAATGGAAATAAAATAGCAATAATAACAGTGTTGGTGATGTAATAGCACTACTACTATGGATGCAAGTTATTAATTGAATAATCTAAAGTTAATTGATCTTTTCAATCAGCTAGCAATGAAGTGTTGAGCAGCCGTTTCCTTAAAAATCAGTTTTCTCTCGTTTTAAGAGCGTCTTTCCATAAGATGAGGGGAAGAAAATAGTTTTTAACAGGTTTCTAAATAAAAAAAGTATTACATTGTTATATTTCAATCTGAAAAACTCACACGGAGAGAAAAGACAATTAGAAGAGATGTACTGATGCAATTACTTGGTCTTTGGCGCCCAGACCTCGGCAGGAAACATAGCGCTGAATTTTGATAGATATGCATGAACAGGACTAAAGAACAGGGCTGTTTTCCCCTCCAGGCCTGAAACTGGTGGTGGAGTGGAGATAGATGGAGTTGGTCAGTCTGTAGACTGCTGGTTGGAGAGACGGTCTGCTGAGCTTTATGGGGAGATCCAGTGGACTGCGGGAGCTGATACTAGAGCTTCACTCAGGGACCTGGAAGATGGAAGTCCAGTTTGGATAACACAGGTTGAGAGAACCTGTCCATGATGAGCAAGCATGGAGCAACAGTGGAGAGGAAAAGCTCCCCATTGGGAAGAAATCTGGCAGAACCAGGCTCAACATGGGGGACTGCTGCTGGACCGGCTGAGATGAGACAGGGAACATGGTAAGAGTCCAGGAGGAATGACGCTCTGATGAAGCTTTAGCTACGATGGTGGAGGAGCGGCTGGAGGAGGGTTGAAACAGGGTCATCTGAATGAAGTCAGACAGCGAATCCACCGCCTGCGCATGGGAGCAGACGAGTTGTGGATCGGATGCCGATTGGTTTCGTGGAGGCGTGGTTAAAAGCTGATTGGCTGGTGTCGGAGGCGGATAAAGGTGAGTTATATGTTTATTCAGTTGAACTTCTGCCTGGTCTCCATTTTTACTATTTGTTGTGGGAGCTGTATTAAAGTAGCCTGACTCCACCAGATGGATTTGCATCTCCACATATCCATCTGGAAACCTTCCGTTTAAGTAATTTTGGGAAGGGGCGAAAATACTGGTTAGCTGATTGGCCTATGTTGGTGATAGACGGGCCAAATAAACCAATCAGATCAACGAAGCACATGACGTACTAACAGAGCGACGACGAAGAGGAGCCAATTGATAGATCAAACTCTTGCCGAAACCAGTCTGGAGAAGAGCAAAAACATCTTTTCCTCTGAGAAAAGCCTCCAGAGCAGTGTTTTGCTCTTCTTTCAGTGAAGAAATACTCTGTAATTCCGATAAAACTTGCTCGATAGCCACGCTAACGCTAGTTTCATCGGCCGAAGCCGCCATGTTCTTTAGACTGAACTGTCGCGCTTCTCGTTGCGTCACACCTCAACCCGCCTCAAAGCCAACGCTGATTGGACGTTCGTTTGGTGAACGGCTCCAAATTTTCTTTAACGGAGAGTCTCCAGACTGATTAGAGAGTGAAAGTACTGAAAGTACTTTAAATCTGAAATGATTCCATCCTGTTCAATAAATGATCAGTGTTTTTAATTCAGAGTAATTTTCATGTGAATGTGCTTTACTGGAGGCATCCATGTTTGTCAAAGAACACTACTGCCACCTACTGGTTTGTGACGTCACGGTGCGGTATCGGCTGTTGATCAAGTCCCAGTGCTGTATCTGGTGTTTGTCACAACGCGCTATTATCCAAGTCATCTTGAAAACATTTTTCTTTCAAATGTTGGCTACATATTACGGGTTTCTTTAGCTTTATGTTTATAATTGTTGACCTGCTGGAAGATGAGCCTTTGCTTTAGCGTTTTATAGCTTCTACCATTTTTTTCAGAGTCTTTTCATTGAATAAACATGCCTTGTTGGTTTACCAATGTATTCCTGTGCGCCAAGTTGCTCTTACCTGGTTGTAAACCTTCAGAGTTCAAGAAGTATGAATGTTTTTTCTAACAGTTTCTGTTCACGGTGTCTTTATCGTGTCACGTTATACTTTGACACACTGATTATGCGCTTTAGTGGTAATATTCCGTTCTCAGTTTTTCTCCTGTATCTATCTTCTCCAAACCCTTTGCAGTGGATTGTGTGTGTGAGGTAGTTTGAGGTAGTGGGATACGACGCCAGGCAGTTATAAATGACCATCATTTCCCAAACCACTCCATTTGCCATTGTGGAGCGTACGTCGCCTCAGGCCCGGGAGGAGATGATGTGTGTGTTAGAGGGTGTGTAGGAGGATGTAAGGATGTAAGGAGGGTGTGTGAGGGAGGTAATGGAGGAAGTCACAGGGCTGCCTGTCCCAGAGGAATTCTGTGAGTAAGACGAGTAGCACAGATTTTAGTCCGGACAGCTTTTCTGGAATCCATTGGAGAAAAAAAGGATAAATTATAAGATTAAAAAAATGCAGCTGGATTTTTTTTAACAGGTATTCTTCCTAAGAAAAGTATTTAAGTGTACGAATGGTATTAAATACAAAATGCTGTCAGAATAGACTGCAAACTACAAACTGCTAATAGTATTTTTCACATTTCCTTTATATGCTTGATATCTAAATTGTTTTATGTCTGTCAGCTCAACATAATGTCAATTATTAAATCTAATTATTTATTGGCTTAAATGCAATATTTCATCAAATAGAACTTTGCATGCATTCCTCTAAATCAGTAGCCTTCAGAGTGGGGTTTGCGGCCCCCTAGTGGTGGGTGGCTAAAGTACTGCAGGGGGTTTGTAAAAATGTCCTCTGCCCCAGATCTAAAACAAATTTAGGCATAAAGTAACATCTGAATTATTCCTTAAACTATAAAAATATACTTGCTTTTACAAAAATAGCATAATTTTTCATTAAAACTGAAGTGCAGTTATTCCTGAATTACTTTTGTTGTATAATTTAGGCTCATCTCAGACCTCAGGTCTGATGTCATTACTATTTTTAGCCCCATTTAGCTGTTAACAACTTTGACAATGCACAGAGGGTCTTTGATCTATCACCTTATTAATCTGGACCACTGCTGTAAATGCTTTAATTCTGGTGACCGACTGCGAGAGGAAGGGACCTGAAACAAAAAAAGATACAGCCAGGCAGGCCATGGAAAATGAAATTGGAATCTTCAGATGCTGAGGTCCAGAGGGCTAAAGGGTCACCAACTTTTTGCATAGTCAATCGCAACAGACATCCTAAGACCTCCCT
Source organism: Cyprinodon diabolis (assembly GCA_030533445.1). NCBI lineage: Eukaryota > Metazoa > Chordata > Actinopteri > Cyprinodontiformes > Cyprinodontidae > Cyprinodon > Cyprinodon diabolis. Next base: position 2,497,576 of record CM060067.1, on the reverse strand, counting down.
GTGGTCTTTAGATGAGCTCAAAAACCAAGCAGAAAGAGCTTCATGGAATAAGTTATCATGACCAGGCAACCTCACTAGGGGTGTAAATCACATCCATCATGGCGATTCGATTCAGTATCGATTTTCTGACCCAACGATTTGATTATTTTCGATACTCAAGAATACACCACGATACGATTCGATTCGATAAATAGGTTCATTTTTTTTTTTTTACACCTTACAGGCTAAACAATGTTTCAAATTTGAAATAAATCAATGAAAGCTGTAATATCGTTATGCTTTTTTTTTTAGAAACAACAGCAAATAACAGAAGTAGAAAAGTTGCACTCCACCTATTCTTATTAAAACCTCATTCACTCAAAAATAATTTTCTGAAAGGCCTTGCATCAAAAAATGCTGCAGAAAATCAGTGCAATGAGTGCAATGCAATGCCTCGGCTCCAGACGCCCCGCCCCCTCCACAGACGCTCCGCTGCACCTGTCCCGGATTGTAGCTGACCGCAGACAGCGCCGCAGACAGGAGGCCGGCTTGTTTTGTTTTCATGACCGAAATTGCGGAAAACAACTCGTGAGGTTTGACCCGCTAGAAGAGCGAGGTGCGTGAGAACGCTGGGACCCTTTTTCCCTTTTTTTGGCCCTCATGTCCCTCCGTGGTCGGACTAAACTGGCCCCCACTTCCTCGCCGCCTCGGCCGTATCTAGACCCACAGCGTGTAGCTCAGACCACGCTTCGATATTGAGCATAATTTAAAAATGTCTGCGTCAAGCTCACTGCGACACACTGCTGTAAGAGTATAACCAGGAAGCGAGGTAGGAGGGCAAAATAGGTTTAGCGCCACCGCAGCACGGGAGGAGAATTACGTCCAGGAACAAATGGGTAAAAATAGACCGGAGGAAAAAAAAAAAACATGAATCGATTTTCTTGCGGACGTGTCGATGCATCGGATCATTGGCTGTTGGATCGATGCATCGATACAAAACGTTTATTATTTACACCCCTAAACCTCACCCAAGCCTAACATCACCTAGTATAGTCTCCGCTGGGCATAAGAGAGGTGAAGAAAAGCTCTTTGGGGTATTAAATCAGGCTTTTTAGTATGATAATTACATGGATTAGTCTGGGTTTTACAGTGGATCAGATCAGAATGCCTAACCTCGGAGTCTCTGAGGTTTTTGGTTACAGCTCCCAAGCATCAACAGTTCAATCTTGGAACTCGTTACGAAGAGGTTCATGATTCTAATGGCCAAACACAGACCCCAATATAAAACAGCAGAACCCAGGAGAACCATTGGTGAGTCTTTAAATTGCGATGAGTAGGAATGTCGTTAGGAGAATGGACCCTCAGCCAATAGACTGCAGCAGGTGTTCCAGGTAAGGCATCTGATTAAGAGTCTTCCAGGTTTCGCTTAGGCTTCATTATTATATCTGATTACTATGCAAAGGCTACACACTACAGAAACTAAGAACAAGGGAAATAGATGCTAATAAAAGGGGGAAAACGAAGGTCTAAAACTCTGTTCAGAGACTCTAAAGAATATTCAAGTTTTAAGGCATTTTACTTATCTTTGAAATAGCAGCAGATAAATATGAATAGCAACTGATGCAGAGACCTTCAATGCAACAAAGATTGCTTACATCATTGACATTTGATCTCCAACATTTCAACCTGGAGAGACTCACACATTAGAAAAATACTCTTTTTATTTATTCAGGTAACACAGTCATATTCTTCAACAAGTCTAATTGTATAATCCTGATTCTATTCAGTTTATTTCTATAGCTCCAGTTCACATCACGTCATCTCAGGTCACTTTCCAGTTCACCAGATCATCCAGTCCGATTGATTCAAAGTTTTCTATCTAAGGAAAACCAGCTGATTGCATCGACTCATTGACTCTTCAGCAATCCCTCACACTAAGCATGCTTGTAGCGACAGTGGAGAGGAAAAACTCCCTTTGAACAGGAAGAAACCTCCAGCAGAACCAGGCTCAGTGTGAGCGGCCATCTGCTGAGGCCCACTGGGGTTCTAGGAGACAGAAGCAGACATAGAAAAAGAAGCATAGATACAAAAGGCAACTGTCAACCAGCTCCACAGGCGGCCCCGTCCAGGAAACACACAGCCAGGCAGACGAGCTCCGAGCCAGCTCCCATGTCAGAGGATGAAGAGAGCACATCCAGTTAGTCACAGTCAGAGAAACAGGACTACACTGGAAAACAGGCCAAGCTCCAACATCTAGAAACAAAGGTGTTGATGGCAGCAGCACAGCTGATATTTCTCTCCAGGATGGAGTCACAGCCAAACAGGAACAGACCAGATGAAGCTACTATGAGAAAAAGCAGAGAGAGCAGAACGTTAGAGATTGAACTAACAGATTCTGCAGAGTGGGAGAATAGAGATAGAATGAAGCAGAATGATGAAAAAGGGGTCCCTATGTCCTCCAGAAATCTAAGATCTTGAAAGACGATTGGCTTTAGAGAAGGTGCAGCCCCCCCGAGCTGACTGGCTGGAGCTGAACGAGGCTCATCGCAGGTGGTTCAGGTGAAGCTGATAAGTCTTCCAGTTAAGCTTCATAAAAGGCAATTTGAACAAAATGCAGTGCAGAAAAAGAACTTTGAAAAACTTGTTAATCAAATAAAGGTTTTGAGAGAAACTTTGCTGTTTTCTCAGATTCTATTTTCTTCAAAATCTTTTCATTATTTTCAATTTTTTTTACATATTTTACATATTTCATTTTTCTTTTTCAGATTGAATTGCAATGTTTTAATATTGCGTGTCGCAGATCAAATAGAGAATATGATCTGGAAAACAATTTGTAGAGAATGGAAATAGTAAAACTCAAAACCTTTATTTGATCACATTTCAGTTTCATTTCTAGATGCCTTTTTTTATTTACTTTTTTAAAAAAACTTGGGAAAAAATGCAAACAAAAAAGTACTGGATAGTAATAAAATTGAATACTTCACATCTGTAGAATGTTATTTATTTTGCCTGTAATTTTAGTTTTCAGTTGTTGTTTTTTGTCCCAATTACTAAAAGTTAATGGTTTGTTTTCCTGCTGAAAATCTGCAGCTTCAGTTTGTTTGTTTCAGGTTTACCATCATAGCACAGCGCAGAAACTAATGCTGGTGCCAACCAAACCCGCTGCCTTTTGTCTTTGCACTTTCCTCCTTTTTTATCTCACTACAAAAGTCCGTCATCCAGCTTTGATGCTCATCATAGACGTGCCTTAAGAATCTTTTCTCGCTGGTATTTTGTCTTCTCTTAGCAGTCCAAGATTTTAAACCACTAACGACGTTTGGCCATGCTGTCTCCTGCCCAGCTTATATCATCATCCTCCTTTTTGTCCCTCTTCCTCGTGGTCTTTAGTTTCACTCGGAGCTCAACCATTGTGATTAAATTGGCTTATAAAAAGCAGCTGGATGCAGGATCATGCTTGTGGACAGGTCTTTGGATGTGATGTATTTACAGACAGAATAAAACTACTGATTACAACAATTCATTTTAACTGAATTAACTATTTCCTTCTCTTAGAGACAATGTGGAGAGCAATAAAACAGGCTCCTGTGTGCAGAATAGAAGGAATATTTGTTTAAAGTTTTTTCCTGGTCCGCAGAAGCTTCGGGGATTTATTTGTATTTATAATACTTTAAATCTTTCATTATTTTAATTATTTTTGTTTTGCAAGCAAAGAACATATTTTGTGATTAAAACTTGAAAAGAAATGCTAATTAAACTTTGAAAATGTTTTTGAATAAGAAAAGGTTTTGAGAATAAGAAGTTTTTTTTTTTTTAGATTTTCTTTTTTTTATACCAATTGTTTTATTATAATTCATATTTCTGTTTTGTTATTCTCTTCACTTCTGGGGAAAGGCTTTTTTCCAGGGTGAGGGATGAAGACGCATTTCTGATCGTCTGCAGGTTATTAGCAGCAACGTATTTATCGGTTGAGAGAAAGAGTTTGTATTGGACTTAAAGTGAAAAGGATGAGAAAAGAACACAATTAATGTGTTTATTCTATATTTCTGGATTACATTTTTTTATATAAATTTTACTTCACAAAAGGTTCTCATTGCTTGCAAAAATATGGAACAATATTTCCCTCCATAAAAATAAAAATGATGCATCCTTCACATCAATCTTTACAGCATTTCTTTGTCCAATATTGTCAGAAAAGGGTCAAAATGTTTGTAAACTTCTAAATCTTAGTTAAAGCTGAAAGAATAAAAGGTGAAACTGAAAAAATAGAAGTTCATAGTGAATGTCAAATTAACCACATTTCTGAAACTGAAAAAAAGAAAGTGAAAGAAATGGATTTGAATATGAAACTATAAAATATAAAAATACAATTAAAAGGAAAAAGTGTAATTAAAAGACTAATTTCCCCCTTTCTGACTCAATAATTGTCCAAAAATGTATTTTTCAGATTCTGTTTCTTGCAGAAAAATTTGCTATAAATGTATAATAAACATTTGTGTTTTTTTAGTTCATAATTCTATTATTGTAATAATTCTCATATTAAAAGAAAAGCTACAGAGAAGCATCAAACAATCTTTGCAGGTCATGGTTAAAGTTGTGCAGCCCAAGGTAGAAGCACAATTCAGGGTCTCAAGCCAACTAGGGGCCCCCTGAGAATTGTTTGTGTTTATTGCATGTATAATAATTTCTATAGAGATATAGTCATAAGTCATCTTCCAAATCACATTGTCACTAATCACATAGAAATCATTACTACATAAAAGAAGTGATCTTGGTTCTAGTTTGACAAAAAACCAGGAAGGATCACTGTTAACGTCTCTGAGATGAAAGTATCTTTGGAGAATTGTCCTATAGGCTTAGACTGCTGGAGGACATAGGGACCCCTTTTTCATCATTCTGCTTCATTCTATCTCTATTCTCCCACTCTGCAGAATCTGTTAGTTCAATCTCTAACGTTCTGCTCTCTCTGCTTTTTCTCATAGTAGCTTCATCTGGTCTGTTCCTGTTTGGCTGTGACTCCATCCTGGAGAGAAATATCAGCTGTGCTGCTGCCATCAACACCTTTGTTTCTAGATGTTGGAGCTTGGCCTGTTTTCCAGTGTAGTCCTGTTTCTCTGACTGTGACTAACTGGATGTGCTCTCTTCATCCTCTGACATGGACATGACATTTTTCATGGACACTTTTACAGTTACTTTTTGTATCTATGCTTCTTTTTCTATGTCTGCTTCTGTCTCCTTGAACCCCAGTGGGCCTCAGCAGATGGCCGCTCACACTGAGCCTGGTTCTGCTGGAGGTTTCTTCCTGTTCAAAGGGAGTTTTTCCTCTCCACTGTCGCTACAAGCATGCTTAGTGTGAGGGATTGCTGAAGAGTCAATGAGTCGAAGCAATTAGATTGAATCAATTTGACTGGATGATCTGGTGAACTGTAAAGAGCCTTGAGATGACATCTGGATGGATGGATGGATGGATGGATGGATGGATGGATGGATGGATGGATGGATGGATGGATGGATTTGTGATTTGTATTATTTTTTTTTATTCATCATTTCTAAACTCCATTTCTGAAACATTTAAAGTCACGTTTTATAGGAAATTAAATCAACAAATGAATATGAATCCCAAACTTATTACTAATTTTTACAAAAATTTACAAATTCTAACATCAAATGTTTGTATTGTCAATTATCTTATCCAATATTGCAGTTAGTTTGAGCTACATACATTTACTTACAATAACTGTAAGAGCAAATCTTCCAATTTTACATTTTCCAGTTTCCTGTTGTACCTACTTCCAGGTAACCTTTAATTTTTTATCATCTAAGAATCTGCTTGATAACTTTTGTTTTCATTTTATAACCTGTTTTTGTAAAATTTATTTGATTGTATTTATCAGTGCTATTGAACTGTTGTTGCTCTTGCATTGCAATTCATTTTTGCAGATTGTGTTAGGTTTCTGTTTCTGTTATGTTTTTCTTTTGCTCCTTGATTTCTAGTGTATAGTTTTCTTTTCACCATGTTTCTTTATTCTAGTTATTTGATCATTATTTTGTTGATTTTTTCTTATTAGTTCCTGTCTTCCAGCTTTTCATTTGTTGTCCTCTGCTGCCCTCTTGTGTCCTCTTTCTCTTGCTCTGTTTTCTGTTCTGCTCTCACCTGTGTTCAATTCCCTCATTAGCCCTCTTCCTGTCTCTGTCCCCTTTAAGAGCCCTTCCTCTTCAGTTCCTGTTTGCTGGATCGTCGTCTAGCATTTGCCTGTCTTCCTCGTCTCTCCCTGGCTCCTAGAGTTTTGGTTTACTCCCTGATGTCTCCTTGGTTCTGGTTCGTTTTGTTATTTTGTGATTTTTGGGTTTTTTGATGCCTGCCTCAGTTCCTGTTAACTTTATTAAACCCTCTTAAATTCACCTCAGCCAACTTGTTTCTGCGTTTGGGTCCTCAACCAACTCCACCATTTCATGACAGATTGGAACCAAACTGTATAAACCTCGTGACACTTTTACTGTAAATAAACTGCAAACTAGTATATTTTATTACTCTTAATAACACTAGAAGACGCACTTAAATAGGAGACTGTTAGAGATGCAATGAGTGTGAATGAGTGCAGGAATTTTCAGACTGATTGCAGGTATTAATATTAGTGAAGTCTTGGGCCGCCACTGAATAAAAAAGAGGAAAAATGGCGAAGCAAAATGTTGCCCATTGCCTAAAGTCTCCTAATATTGTTCACATCAGCCCTGTTTTTATATAAGAGACAGGTGGAGGAATAGAGGAGACTACTTACGGAGCGAAATAGCCTGTGTTTGACGGCAGGCCTTTCTAAATCCCACACTCATCCATCATAAGTGGCACGGCCGGACTCTGAAGGCCTGATAATAGCCTTTTGCATTTTCGTGCTACAGCTTGCCTTCTGGATTTGATCAGGGAGAGAGAGAGAGAGTGGAGCAGGTGAGAGGGCTGAGAACGCGTTTGTAATAAGTTTTTTTTTTTTTTTTGTCTCCAGCTTCTCGTCATCTCGCTTGCAGTCCTTCAAGACCGCTTGTCTCCTCTTCTCCTGGACGTTTTAGGAAAATCACTCTCTGAATTGGAAAAGGGACCCCGGGGCCACAAGGCGCAGGATCCGTGTTCTCTGGATAATTGACTCCCGTTGCCAGGTAATTCATCGCTTGCATATGCCAGCTAATTCATCAGGAAGAGGAGATGATGCCGACCCCGCGCCAGCGCACAGCCCCTGCAGCCCCCTGCTAAAACACACACATTCAATTCATAGCTCAACACTAACCTGACGTTTGTAATGAATTGTGTATGCACAAAAGCACATCCACACAGCAGAGGGCAGAGCCTGCCCTCCGTCCCACCGCCCACCCCAGAAGAGCCAGCAGCCTGGAATGAGAGGAGGGAGCAAGTGGCAAGTTAGAGGATGAAAAGCCCAAGATGATAAATGGGGCCATTGTGGCATTATGAATGAATTATACTTGGAGAAAATACCCTGAGCAGCAGCGACTGTCAGCAGGTATCTATACTAATCTGGGAGAAATTATAGCAGTTTTCACGTTAAAGAGGCCGGAAGAGGGAGCCGCAAAATTAATTGAGCAATCTGGCCGTTAGAGAGAAACATCATACTGAGCCCTGTTTCTGATACCAACACATTTATCGTCGCTGACCAGGATTCTTTCCTTCCTTCCCTCTTGCTCGCTCAAACAGAACCCTCCCGTCTTAAACCAGATTAGGACTTCTGTCCTAATCTGGTTTTATTCTACTGCTGGATGACTAACTTTTTTTTTTTTTAAGTTTTCACAGCTTTATGTAAACATCAACAAAAACAAACAAAAACAACCCACCCCAAATCAATAAGGAGCACTGCAGTGTTCACATAAAAGAGAAAACAAAACAAAAACATGCATACATACAGCCCACATACACAAAATACAGGCAGACATGGTTCAAAGTAGTCCATACTGTCGGACAGCCAGGTGTGTGATATATTGAATATAAAAAAGAAAAAGAAATAGAAGAGAGAAAACTAAATTTACAGTTTCTGTAAGAAAGATTGCACCGAGTCCCAGATCCTCCGGAATTTGTCCGACTTTTGATGAAGGTCATAAGTCAGTTTTTCAACTGAGACAATAGCATTTGTGATAACCACATATCAACTGTACGGGCATGTGATGCTGACCACTTCAGTAATATACATTTCTTAGCCAGAAATAAGAGAATTACAAGCAAATGTTTAGTATCTGCATTAAAGAGAATCCCTGAAGTATGTTTAAAAAGACAAAAAGAGGGAGTTAGTGAGAACTGTTTACAAATGATCTCTTGTATCATCAGATGAACTGCCTTCCAGAAGATTTGAATATAATCACAAGACAAAAATAGATGAATAAATGTGCCCTTATGTATTCTGCATTTATGACAGAGATCTGCAGCATCAGGAAACATTTTCCAAAGGCGAACAGGTGTATAATATGTTCGATAAAAGAATTTAAAGTTCTGCTCATGTATAGAGAGCGAGGTGCAATTAGGGAAAACCCCATCACAGATTTCCTCCCAATCTGCTGGATTGAACTAACTTTTCTAGCAAGATAAAAAAGGAGGAAAGTGCAAAGACAAAATGCATCCAGTTTATTGGGCATCATCATTAGTTTCTCTGATGTGCTATAAGGGTAACCCTGAAACAAACAAACTGAAGCTCCATATTTTCAGTTGGAAAATGAACCATTAACTTTGGGTAATTGGGACAAACAAATAAAAAATAAACTGAAAACTAAAATCAAATTGGTGTCAAATCAAAGTTAAATCTACAGACAAAATAAATAACATTGTACAGATGTGAAGTATTCAGTTTTTATCAAGCAAAAAACATGTTTTTTTAAAAGGAAATAAAAAAAACATCCACAAATGAAACTGAAATGTAATCAAATAAAGGTTTTGAGTTTTACTATTTGCATTCTCTATAAATTGTTTTCCAGATCATATTCTCTATTTGATCTGCAACATACGGTGGCCCTGAAGTGCAAACTGGAACTCCAAATCTAAAAGCGCAACTACATTAAGAAAAACACAATTACATTAACCTACGGGAAAAGGTAGGTACCAGTGGGAAACATGAGACATCGCTGATTGGACGACGGCGCCGTTTGACCCTTGAACCGGAAGTCATTCTGCCTGCTGCGGCTTTTGAAAACATGGATATTGTCGGCGCCCCGAACATAGCTGCCGTTATCCAGGAATATTTTGAATCAGGACATACGTACGAGGTGATACTGGATATGCTCAAGACTAATCACCAAATTTCAGTTAGTTTGCGAACACTGAAGACACACTTAAAAGAAGCTGGACTGATCAGATGACGCAACTTCCGGTTCAAGGGTCAAACGGCGCCGTCGTCCAATCAACGATGTCTCTTGTTTCCCACTGGCACTTACCTTTTCCGGTAGGTTAATGTAGTTTTGTTTTTCTTAATGTAGTTTTGTTTTTCTTAATGTAGTTTTGTTTTTCTTAATGTAGTTTTGTTTTTCTTAATGTAGTTGCGCTTTTAGATTTGTAGTTGCAGTTTGCACTTCAGGGCCACCGTAGCAACAAGCAAAATTAAAACACTGCAATTCATTAAGTTCAATCAGAAAGAGAAAAAAATAGAAAATATGAAATATGTAAAAAAAAAAAAAAAAGAATTGAAAAAAAATGTACATTGAAAAAAGATTTTTAAAAAGATTTTTAAGAAAATAGGATCTGAGAAAACAGCTACGTTGCTCTCAAAACTAAAGTTTTTCAAAGCTTTTTCTGCATTGCATTTTGTTCATATTGCCTTTAATGAAGCTTAAGTATCAAGCTTTCTATTTCTATCTTATTATTATTATTCTTTCAAACAAATAACATGTTTTTAAAAGGAAATAAAAACAGGGTCAAAATAGAAATGAAATCTGGTAATTCTGCAAACAAAAAACCCATCTATTGTCTTTTTTTCTCGCATGGTCGTTCCAGCGCCTCCTCTATTCGTCACCCAGTCTTAAAGCTTTCAATTTGCACAACCTCTCTATTCTTCTCCCACCGGTGCATCAGTGTGAAAGTAAATATTAGCAGTAAAACATCCTGTGATGAAGGATATGGACCTAACTTTGGTGCTAAATGTTTGTTCTGAGGGTCTCCTAACGAAATTATTTAGGGTTAGTTTTTTAGTGATGAACAGCTGCAGTCCAGACAGATAAAATACAGACCGGCGTACCTGTAATCAATTATCCCTTTAGTTTTGTGGAAAAAATAAACTTTAAACTATGTCAGTGGGCGTGTATCCCTTTAGTCAAGGGTGTAACTTTGTAATGAAAGTTGGTGGGGGCGCTCTGAGGGTATGAGGTGCTCTAACGGGGGGGGCTGATGGACCTGCAGTTATTCCATCCGAACGCTTTCATTAGGTTTTGTATTTAAAAAAAAAAGAAACATACACTCAGCTGCCACTTTATTAGGTACACCTGTCCAACTGCTCGTTAACTCTTAATTTCTAAGCAGCCAATCACATGGCGGCAACTCAGTGCATTTAGGCATGTAGACCTGGTCAAGACAATCTCCTGCAGTTCAAAGCGAGCATCAGTATGGGGAAGAAAGGTGATTTGAGTGACTTTGAACGTGGCATGATTGTTGGTGCCAGAAGGGCTGGTCTGAGTATTTCAGAAACTGCTGATCTACTGGGATTTTCACGCACAACCATCTCTAGGGTTTACAGAGAATGGTCCGAAAAAGAAAAAACATCCAGTGAGCGGCAGTTCTGTGGGCGGAAATGCCTTGTTGATGCCAGAGGTCAGAGGAGAATGGCCAGACTGGTTGGAGCTGATAGAAGGGCAACAGTGACTCAAATAACCACCCGTTACAACCAAGGTGGGCAGAAGAGCATCTCTGAACGCACAGTACGTCGAACTTTGAGGCAGATGGGCTACAGCAGCAGAAGACCACACCGGGTGCCACTCCTTTCAGCTAAGAACAGGAAACTGAGGCTACAATTTGCACAAGCTCATGGAAATTGGACAATAGAAGATTGGAAAAACGTTGCCTGGTCTGATGAGTCTCGATTTCTGCTGCGACATTCGGATGGTAGGGTCAGAATTTGGAGTCTACAACATGAAAGCATGGATCCATCCTGCCTTGTATCAACGGTTCAGGCTGGTGGTGGTGGTGTCATGGTGTGGGGAATATTTTCTTGGCACTCTTTGGGCCCCTTGGTACCAATTGAGCATCGTTGCAACGCCACAGCCTACCTGAGTATTGTTGCTGACCAAGTCCATCCCTTTATGACCACAATGTACCCAACTTCTGATGGCTACTTTCAGCAGGATAATGCGCCATGTCATAAAGCTGGAATCATCTCAGACTGGTTTCTTGAACATGACAATGAGTTCACTGTACTCAAATGGCCTCCACAGTCACCAGATCTCAATCCAATAGAGCATCTTTGGGATGTGGTGGAACGGGAGATTCGCATCATGGATGTGCAGCCGACAAATCTGCGGCAACTGTGTGATGCCATCATGTCAATATGGACCAAACTCCCTGAGGAATGCTTCCAGCACCTTGTTGAATCTATGCCACCAAGAATTGAGGCAGTTCTGAAGGCAAAAGGGGGTCCAACCCGTTACTAGCATGGGGTACCTAATAAAGTGGCCGGTGAGTGAATATTTATTGAATGCTTTCTCATTGTTGAGAACACAAGTAAACCACAATGCACTGATATTTATATCTATAGATAGTTAGAGAGATGCCTTTTTGTGCATTATATATGTATATAAATATGGATATATATAGGGCCCAAATACATTAATGTATAAAAGAATAATGAATAACAGTCGATTTTTATGACAAAATCAAAAAATCATGCATCCCCAGAAAAATATTTATATGCTGCATTTTAAATATAGCATATTTTCTTCTTGTAAACTTTGTGGTAAACTTGGAGATATATTTTATTTCCTGTTGCATATCCCAGTAAATCTGTTTCATCTTTAAATCTGCAGCTCTCCTTGCTTCTCTCTGTTTTAAAAGATTTATGAACCTCTTTACTAATATATTGATGCCAGAAAATAAATTTCAAGATATGTAGAAGCTCTGCAGACTGATTCTATCTGCACAGTAAGAAAACGTGTTAATTTCAACCTGTAACTGGGAGTCATGGTCCTCTGAGAAGACCAGATTTTTTTTAACTATCAAACAAGAACACATTTAAACTGTGTTTTCTTAAGCTTCTTGCATTTTCATTCTAACTTGTATAAACTTAAAATCTGTTGCAATAGCTGAAAAAGCTCCGTATGTCTAACTAACAGATTTTTTGGTGGTATGATCTCTAATTATTTTAATCAACCCGTCTCCTAACTTTTACTTAAACATCGAAGTAGCTGCTGGTTAATATTAATTGAGTGCTGCTGTGTGAGCGACTCTGTTAGTGAAATGCGACCGCCAATCAGATGTCTCAAAGCTACAGGTCTGATGATGTCACACCGAGAGGCCGGACATGGGAGCAGCAGGAGAAGAACACTGACTCAAAACGCTCTAAACACAGTTAGCTGCACCAAACCTCTGTTGCCTTCGGCTAAAGTAATGCTACGTTCACACCGGACGCAGCAAGAGCAGCAAAATCGCGTCTGCTGCTTCATTTTTGATGCTTGTAGAAGTTTAGTTCTGACGCGCGGCTGCGCGGTGAAAAAGTGTGTCTGACGCGCGGGTTGGGCGGAGCTACTCTATCCTTTCTTTGCCTTGCAGCTATATTTGCTGTGATCACTGGGAATAAAGTAGTTTTTATATGTTTTTAAGTGGGAAAATCCACCTGAAAACTTAATCATTGCAGTCAGTTCATCCAGATTACCATCCTGCCTTCCAATATTATCTCTGTTGGAGCCGCTCAGACCACCACATACCAGCGGTGCGCTGTCAGTAGGAATCCCATTCAACAGCAGCCTCTGGCCCGGTCGCCTCCTCACGGTTCACCGGCTGGTAGGTGTTTTTCATCTAAATAATCCAAACTGCAGGCAGCAGGATAATAAAAGCCAACATATTCTGCCGGCAGATTTCTGCATTTTAAGTTAATTTATGCTTCAATAAACTGTTTCAGAGGAGTGATCACAGCGCTCTGTGTCATCAGCGATGTGTCTGTCTCCCTGTTAGCTCCCAGATCAGCGTCTCTGATTGGTTGACGCGGCGCGTCGAGCAGCAAAAGTTAACTTTTTCCATCTCGAGCAGCAGAGCGTTTGCGGCGCGTCAGATGCTTAAACGCGCCGCACTTTGCATGTAAACTCGCTGCTCCTGCCGCGCCTGCTGCGTCTGGTGTGAACGTAGCATAAGTGAGCATGAACGGGGGGGGAAAAAAAGGGGAAATTATTGATGGGGACTGGCCCACCAGGCCAAAGTTGGTGGGGACATGTCCACACCAGTCCTTCACAAAGTTACGTCTGTGCCTTTAGTCGTGTACAAAAACAAATGTAATTTCTTACTTTTTGGTGTTTTTTTAACCGTATGGCGATCTCCCTCTCTTAAATTGTTTGAAATTGAAAAAAAAAATAAAAAATTTGACAATTCAACCAAGATTTCGAAGTTTACAAACATTTTGACTCCTTTCTGACTCCATATAATACTATCTACTGCTTGTGCTATCTAAAAATACTGTTTATATACACCATAAGACGCCGCCTCCTAACCAATCAGCAAGCAGCAATCCTCTAGCGTTAAGTTCTTGGTGCACATCGGAAAAGTTAAAACAATGAGTGAGCTCACTCTTAAAAACAGTAGATCCACAGAACGGTAGCTGATGGGACAATGAAAAGATGAGTCAGTCCATAGTAATTCACTCTCAGTTGGTACCAGTGGAAAAGTGTTATTATTCTCCTCATCCTCTAAGGAAATGAGTTTCCTGGAGTTAGACGTGTGATGCTGTTATCTGCCTGGTAGAAACACCTGCAGCTATCAGCAGCAAATTCATCACAAGTCTGGAAAAGTGTCTGAAAAAGCCTACATAACAATAACAGGGTTTATACAGGAATGAGTAACTCTAATTTAATGCTTTTTAATGCTCTTGTCACAATCCTGGTTCTGTTTACCCCTCAAAACCCACCGCTTTAAAGCGTTAAAAAAAATAACTCAGAATGCATGAAAATTACACCGATAAAACGTTTACCAATATAGATGTTAGACATTGTTGGAAAGCTTAGATTCTCCACAAATGAACCACCAAGTTCATTTTATGAACACAGTGAGGATCAAAGCACAATTAACACAGATATAGCAGCATGTCAGAATGTAAATATGACAAAGCAAAAACAACAAGGAAACAGGTCTTTATTACTGCTGTTCATAAAAGACTTATTATTCTCGAGAATAGAAAAACAACAACTTTGAGTCCTGTTTGAACTGATGCAGCTTGGACTGTGTTTTACTCACCCAATTTTCATGTATATATTCAGAAACTGGAAGGTGTTAGCTTTCAAATGATGTATCACACATATATTAAGAGGTTAAGTTTTCTGTGAGTTTTCAGTTTCACGTTGATCCATGTTTTTTTTTATTTGTTTTCTAGCTTTATTGGTGTTTTCTGGATGTATTTAAGTTCCTTTGTTTTTCTTTCCTTGCCCTCTGTTGCCTTCTGGTGCCTTTTCCCGAGCTCCTTCTAGAATCCTCTTTTCACACCTGCTCCCATCATCCCGTCTTTGTTCAGTCTCCCTGTACAGTTCTTCAGTGCTGGTTCCTCATCTTTCCTCGTCTTTTCCTGGCTCCCCCTGTTTGTTTTCCCTGATTTCTCCATGGTTCAGTTTTTTCTGTATTTTTCATGTTGGATTTTTGGATTCCTGCCTCAGTTGCCTGTGAGTACTTCATTAAATCTTCAAGAACTCACTTCTGCCTCCTCACCTCTGCATTTGGGTCCTCAAAACATCAACCAAACCCTGAAAACTCTTAGAAATAATTTTAATGCCATCTTCAAGTACCCATGACTCTCGTATACACTACCGTTAAAAAGTTTGGGGTCACATTGAAATGTCCTTATTTTTTAAAGGAAAAGCACTGTACTTTCATTGATGATAACTTTAAACTAGTCTATAAGTTAATTTTCTATATTCTAGCTGCAAATGTCTGGTTTTTGGTGCAATATCTACATAGGTGTATACAGGCCAATTTCCAGCAACTAGCACTCCAGTGTTCTAATGGTACAGTGTGTTTGCTCATTGGCTCAGAAGGCTAATTGATGATTAGAAAACCCTTGTGCAATCATGTTCAGACATCTGAAAACAGTTTAGCTCGTTACAGAAGCTACAAAACTGACCTTCCTTTGAGCAGATTGGATAGAATTGGATTATTGTTTGAAGGTTGTTTCACCAATTAATCATCAATCTTAACCAACATATTTTGCGATATAAGGAGATATTTAGCTCTTATACACCTTCTGCCATAGCTTTTCCTTCCACCAAACTTTCCATTAAAACAAATCGAAACAGTACTTTTTACAGGAAGTTTTTGTTTTTTTATGTTATAGAATCAGGAGTGGATTTAGGAAATTTGGGGCCCTAGGCAAAGACAGGCAGGGGGCCCTCTGAATTAACAAGACAACACATCAAACAGCCCCATTCTATAGATAGAGAAATGTTAATAGAATAGACATCCATTATCTGTTCTAGGTTGTGTCCCTCTCTTCTTGTCCCTTTTCTTCTTGTTTTCCTCTCTATGTTTTGTACTCAGCTGACTTTTCATGCTGTCTCTAAAGGAATGAAAGATTTTTTCCAAGCACTAAGCTCACTTAGCTGATTGCTCCTTCCTGTGTTTCCAAAAAGGCCAAAGTAAATAACCCAGTCCTTCTTTTCACTGTAGACAAGCCATGATCTGCTTATCTGTTCTCCATTTTTCATTTGGATGAAATAATAGCTGCATGAATCATGACAGCAGACAAGATAGAGGAGAGCAGGAGGCGGGGTTACCAATCTACTTGCTCTGGAGAGCAGAGTTCGCTGCTTTTAGATGTTGTCTCCAAAGTCTCCAGTAGCAGGAAAAAGTCTCTAGATTTGGCGCTAGGAGCTTTTTAGAAATCAAAGTGCTAGAGGGGTCTGAAAAGTGGCTAAATATAGCGACTAATGCTGCGTTCACACCAGACGCAGCAGGCGCGGCAGAAGCAGCGAGTTTACATACAAAGTCACTGGTTGACGCGCGTCAAGGCGCAGCAAAATGTCCCGTAGCGCGTTTTGAGTAGCGGAAGCAGCGCGTCGGGCGCGTTTAAGTATCTGACGCGCGTGACGCACCGCAAACGCGCTGCTGCTCGAGATGGAAAAATTTAACTTTTGCTGCTCGACGCGCCGTGTCAACCAAACAGAGAAGCTAATCTGGGAGCTGGCCGTGAGACAGAGCGCTGTGATCACTCCTCTGAAACAGTTTATTGACGCATAAATTAACTTAAAATGCAGAAATCTGCCAGCAGAATATGTTGGCTTTTATTATCCTGGTGCCTGCAGTTTAGATTATTTAAATGAAAAACACCTACCAGCTGCCGCGGTGAACCGCGAGGAGGCGAACCGGCCAGAGGCTGCTGTTGAAGGGATTCCTACTGACAGCGCACCGCTGGTATGTGGGGGTCTGAGTGGCTCCGACAGAAATAATATTGGAAGGCAGGATGGTAATCTGGATGAACTGACTGCACTGATTAAGTTTCAGGTGGATTTTCTCACTTTAAAACATTAAAACTACTTTATTCCCAGTGATCACAGCAAATATAGCTGCAAGGCAGAGAAAGGATAGAGTAGCTCCGCCCAACGCGCGTCAGACACACTTTTGCACCGCGCAGCCAGAGCAGCAAAGCTGCTTCAGCCGCGCGTCAGAACTAACTGGCACAAGCAGCAAAAATGAAGCAGCAGACGCGATTTTGCTGCTCTTGCTGTGTCCGGTGTGAACGTAGCATAAAGCGCTAAGTTGGCAACACTGCTCTTTGCATGTTGTTTTCAAATGGTTTGCTGCTGTCTGATTGGACCTTTCTGAACATAGGCAGAGACACACTTAAGATTATCAGCGTTCTGATGGCATTTTAGGATTTTTATCAAATAAATAATTAATGGGCGTGCAGATGGCGCAGTGGTTAGAGCGCATGACCTTTGTGCGAAGGTCTTAGTCCTCGACGCGGTCGACTCAGGTTTGAATCTGGCCTGTGGTCCTTTCCCACATGTCCCCCCCCCCCCTTACCTGTCAGACTCCTGTCGAAGAAAATGAGCCACTAGTGCCTTAAAAAAATCAACAACAAAAAAACATAATTAATGTGCACAAATAAGGAGTAGTTGTATTAACTATACATGTAAACAGAGTTTTATGGGGCCCCCAAGAACTTGGGGCCCTAGGCAACTGCCTAGTGTTACCTAATGGTAAACCCCCCACCCCCCCACCATCTGTGTTGAATTCTATAAGGCATTGAAGTATGTTTTTACAAAAGAAATTAAAGGCTACAGCTTTGAATCAAACCTTTATTATTAAAGTGAATCATTTTACAGTTTCCAGTTCAGTCAAACCAAACATGTTCAATCAAATGATCCAAGTTTTCAAATGTATTCACTAAAAATCAAAGCAGATTCAACATTAAGACAAATTCTTACCTTTTTTTCTACATTCCAAGCTCTTTGACTATTAAAAATTGCAACTTTCCTAAAACTTTCCCACCATTTTTTATCAAGTAATGTCTTTAAAATGTAGTATTTAGTAAAGTATTATTGAAAATTCCGTTTCGTTTTTACTAAACACGTTCAAATCCACTTGTATCGTCCAGATATTTAAGTCCCCTTCTTAAAGCTGATATAAAAATAAAAATGCCTCCTCAGGTCTGCTAAAAGCTGGGCGGCTGATGCAGGAATCAGATCTATGATCTCTGCCTCCCTCTAGTGGACAAGATAAAGCTGCAGCGCGATCAACTTGATACCCAAATAATGAAAGATTTTGCTAATCTAAGTAATCTTACTGAATTTTAAGAAATTAAATATTGTATTTCCTTTATATATTTCCTTTTCTTATATTGCCAAAAGTAAATATAAAGTTAATCTTTAATCTTTCTCCAAATGTAAACTTTAGAAGTTCCAGTACATCATATTTAGTCCTAAATGATTGTATAACATTATCAGCATTTTCAAAAATCCATAGTTGTTATTTTTGTGTACAGTCAATTTTTGTTTGTTTAGTTCTTTTGCTGAAAGTTGTTTTCCCAATTTGATAAGAGCAAATCACGTGTTTCTATTGTTTAATGCCGTCTGTAAGGCTGAAGGCCGTCTGGTTTCAACACAGCAGCCCAGAGCTTCTTTCTTATTGTTGATCCCATGAAAGGTGAAGGGATAGAAGATGGAGCAGGAGGTACTGAAGGTAAATGCTAAGATTTCTGTAGGTTCTATATTTTCTTAAATCCTTAGAAATAAAGCCTTTAGTAAACAATAAACAGTTTTTGATTAGATATAATAAATCAAGGTCATCTGTGAGGGACTGAGTCAGAAGGCGTGAGGAGTTTTATCAGAAAAACAGGATTTTTACTGTAATCCAAGAAGTGTAATTTAAAAAAACAAACACTGAGCTCATATAATATATATCAAAGACACAGAATTGAACTAATTAATTAAAAATAATTAAACAAACTGAATGAATGCATTAAAAAACAGAACTGACAGACGGACAGACATATATATATACACACTGGCTGATTATAACACTACAGGGTAACCACACAAAACAACAAAAATCCTCAAGAAACAACACTGCACAGTTACGGTTCTAAACTTAAATACAGCAAGAAAGGAAAACCAAACACATTAGACTTCAAATGAGGTCTGTTTCAGGCGCCCTGGGTCTTGGCAGCCATCTTTGTGGGGGAAACTCTCTGGGAACATGGAAAGTTTATAAAGTTGATAAAGATACAGAATTGAACAAAATTTCCACACTTTGTAATATAACATATGCATTCAAAAATGTAAAAGATTATAGAAAATTAGGATGTATCAGTGGGTAGACCTGTTTAAAAAATAACAATTTTTGATTTTCATAGCAGACAAACTCAAGAATCCCAATAATTTTGTTCTCAAACAATGCTTATGCCTGCCCCACAGGCCCTCAAGTTATAACCGTCTAGATCACGAAAAACCGTCATATTTTAAGAGGGTAGGGGAGAGAATTTTGCTATAACTTCTAAAAAGAATAATTTTTTAGAAGTTATAGCAAATTTCCTACCCTCTCAACTACCAGTTTTAGTCTACTTTTAAGGCTTTCCTTTTTGATCAAACTTATAGTTAGAGTGGCTCAGGTTATCCTGAGCTATCTCTATAGTTCTGCTGCTATAGGCTTAGACTGCTGGAGAACATAGGGACCCCTTTTTCATCATTCTGTTTCATTCTATCTCTATTCTCCTATTCTGCAGAATCTGTTAGTTCAATCTCTAACGTTCTGCTCTCTCTGCTTTTTCTCATAGTAGCTTCATCTGGTCTGTTCCTGTTTGGCTGTGACTCCATCCTGGAGAGAAATATCAGCTGTGCTGCTGCCATCAACACCTTTGTTTCTAGATGTTGGAGCTTGGCCTGTTTTCCAGTGTAGTCCTGTTTCTCTGACTGTGACAAACTGGATGTGCTCTCTTCATCCTCTGACATGGGAGCTGGCTCGGAGCTCGTCTGCCTGGCTGTGTGTTTCCTGGACGGGGTCGCCTGTGGAGCTGGTTGAAAGTTGCCTTTTGTATCTATGCTTCTTTTTCTATGTCTGCTTCTGTCTCCTTGAACCCCAGTGGGCCTCAGCAGATGGCCGCTCACACTGAGCCTGGTTCTACTGGAGGTTTCTTCCGGTTCAAAGGGAGTTTTTCCTCTCCACTGTCGCTACAAGCATGCTTAGTGTGAGGGATTGCTGAAGAGTCAATGAGTCGATGCAATCAGCTGGTTTTCCTTAGATAGAAAACTTTGAATCAATCTGACTGGATGATCTGGTTGAACTGGAAAGCGCCTTAAAATGACATGATGTGAATTGGCGCTATAGAAATAAACTGAATTTGATTTTTTTAGAAGTTATAGCATATGGATTTTTGATTCCTGCCTTAGTGCCTGAGAACCTTATTAAACCACTTAAATTCACCTCTGCCAACTCGTCTCTGCATTTGGGTCCTCCTCAACAAACACCATTTTCCTGACAAAATCTAAGAAATAGATGAAATCTCAATTACTATCAAAATGATTGTTGTTTTGTACTGATATTGTAAACTAAGCTTTATATAAGGAGAATTGTTCATATAAACAGTGTCTACATTAAATGTCTTTACAATACTTGGAGGTAGATTTAAAGGTTCTTTTTTTAAGAAAACCTAAGTGTTTCCGCTACAGCAACCACAAAACAAGAAAATGGCTTCTTATAAAAAATGAAACAAAAATTTGTCCTGGATCAAGCATGAAACTATTTTTTGGTGACTCCCCCAGCAGTGGTGGTTCTAGGAAATTATTTCTGGGGTGGCCAAGGGTTGGCTAAAGGATTTTCAGAGGTGGCCACATTAGCCTGGTGCTAACCAGTGACAGTTCCAGAAAATTTTCAAAAGGGTTGTCATGCAGGGGCCAAAGTGTACGATGTACCCTGCATGACAACCCTTTTGAAAATTTTCTGGAACTGTCACTGGTTAGCACCAATAGGGCCAGGCTACAGATTAAAAAAAAAAATTTTTGAAAATAAAGTCGTAGAATTATGAGAATAAAGTCGTAATATTACAAGAATATTTTTTTCCCAGAGTCTTTTTTCCCAGAGTCAGAGGCGCCCTGTTCTCGTTGGTCCTCCCACACACCTGTGGCTGGTTGTGTTCATTAGTGAGGACTCTTAAGCGGTGGACTGCCACTACCTCGTCGCCAGAGTGTTTGCCAGTTTAAGGCACTCTAGCCAAGCTGAGTTTAGCTGAGACTATCCGAGTCTTTGTCTCTCTGAGTTCTAACCTTGTTTTGTCTTTGCCTTTTCGGCAGGAAGTCATCCTGCAAATTGGATTTTTGGCCTTCTCCCCCTGGAAGCATTGTTTTGAGCTTCACACTGAGCAGGGGATTAATCTCCACACGACCCGTTCAAGTTCTCCTGGAAATCTTAGTGGCAGTCCGCTTCATTGCTCCTCAAGGAACCAACCAAACCTAAAACCTGTCCGCCCTCCAACGAGCCCCCCAATCTCTGGAAAAACCCACACCGACTGGATTCCGGGAAGAGAACCTTTTTCTGCTAACGTGAGTCCCTTTCATCTCTGATTTTTGCAAGACGTTGTTCAAAGTTCCCACGTACCCTGAACTAACCTCTGAACTTCCCTTCTCACTACCAGCTCTCTGAGTTACCCTGGATCAACCTTATTGATTATTTCAATAAACCTGTTAAACCTTTACTCTGGTTCTCTGAGTGGTTTCCTGCATGTGGGTCAGATCTCTTAGAACATCATGACATTAAGGGAAAAGTCCTTTTCATTTAAATCAACTACAGTATATCTAAATTGTTTAATCTTCTTACCTGTAGCAGTTGTTGTTGAATTTGTTGTAGCTTCCCAAAGCCGGCAAAACACCGACGCAGACGGCATAGGAGAACAAGATCTGGCTTCCAGCATCCATCCACACCTTGGAACAGTAAGATGACCAGTTATCATTTATACCTCAATGATAATATCTACCTAAGCACCAATATGACGATGTCACACAGCGACTCTGTTCGAGCTGCTTATCACTGTTAGCCTCATTACTGCTGAATACACATTGCAATTAGTATACTAAAGAATGTGTGTTTTTTAGTTGAGTTGTCTGGAGTTCCAACCATAGACAGTAATCAGACCACATTTACACATAGAGAAACAAATATTTCTCCCCTGTTTTCAATAATAACGCTGTGCACACATTGTTTTCAAAAAAACATTTACATCAACCCGCATAAATCCGCTGTCGAGCGCCATAATAAACTGTAAACGTCAGGCGGTCAAATGACGTTATTGATTTTCTGGTGCATAATGTGATGTTTGAGAAACTAAAACGCCATTTATTCCTGTTGACATGGCAGCACATAACCGGCGTCATGAGAAATCTCCACTTTGGCCGGAGGTATTAGGAAAATTGTTTTCTGTGATTAAAAACGGGGTTTTGGTGTAAACGAGAGGCCAAACCGCATGGAATTATCTGCCTTTTCCCTTCCTGTAAACGGGGTCTGATTGTAAATAATCTAGTGTTGGACCGTTATCAGCGTTAATGGCTGTGTTAATGCAAGACTCTTAGCAATAAAAAAAAATGTCCGTTAATCTATTCTCACAGTTTGGTTGCGAGCTGGGGCTATACTAATGATGACTTTCACCTTGATATTTTAGCGTGGATGTATATCTGGGGGCGAGAACGAATCAGTCTTCCAACCTGTGTAGGCATTCTAGAAATGACCACATTGAACGTTAAAGTCGTAGGGAAGCGGCTGTTCCAACGTTTGCATTCCCGAATTCTCCCAAGTGGTGCACGACTTTACACGAATGAATAAAGTGAATGTGATGGGTTGATGATCAAGGGGGCGGTATTGTTGTGGCGGAAGGTTCGCAAGCAGGTTTGGTTGTGGCCGGTTTGTCAGAAGCATCTTGCTAACCAGTTAGCAACTTAGTGCTAGCAGGTTCCCAATGGGAAATTCCATTGGAACCAAGTAGCACTAAATTGGTGACTTAGAAACGACGCTGTCAAGGAACGCTATGGACAGCGGAAACATGCAAGAGGAGGAGAGTTTAGTGTCGGAGGTCGTGGATGAGTCTCCTCCGTCATCCATGTTTTATTTAGAGGAGGAAAGCGGGGACGAAGATGTTGTGGAAGAGGACGCCAGGGCGGCAGAAGCTTGGTTTGGTGTAGAAGGCTTCCAGCCGTACATGTTTGAGCCCTTGCCTCGCAACGCTGCCAGTTCTGTTAGCTCTACGCCTGCCGAAGACACAGACGTCCATCCCCGTGAACACTGGGACGCAACTCAATGGGAAAGGAAAGGATTCTGATTTCAACCGTTGCGTATATTAGCTGCGACACATGAATCAAGATGTTATGACCGAACAAATGTGATTGACAGATGACCGTTGATATATGATTGGCCGAATTTAGGTGTTCAGGCTGACATAGAACTATACGTATAAACTATAACTCTGATAATGAGTACATTTATATACATGTTTAAGCTAGAATGATTTCAAATTTAAATATGACTTCCCTACGACTTTAACTGCTGCTGGAGCCCCTTGTTATTTATTTATTATTTATTTTATTTGACCATTTACCTTGTCAGGCTGCCTCCTGCTGTCATTAACTAGCAGAAGCAGCTGTTGTGGTTGATTGTTTATTGAAGGAGTGAGGAGTGAAGCAGTTTTTCTGCCACCAATTAACGTTTATATTTAAAATTTTTGTAAATCAACTTGGAGCTCATTTCTGTAATTTTTATAGGTAGAGAAAACACCTTCAGAAACCAGGAAACTCTCTGCTGGTGCTTTTTATTTTTGGGTAAGTAAAAAAGCTCCTCCTAAAAACTATTCTGCCATTTTCTTTTTTTTTTTTTTTTTTGGTACTTATTTGGTAACAAGAGTATGCCGTAAAAAGCAGAAAACTTAACCGATGACTTGAAGAAAAGCGGAAGGTTAGGGGATCCAGCCGATCACTCACAGACGAACAAAGAAAGCAGCCAGTGGGCTGTGAGTAAAATTAGCTGATTGAGTTTATCAATGAAAGCACAGCTGGGCTGCAGAGAAGCAATTGATCACTACAGAAAGCAAGGTTGTTGATTTTGGAATAGGATTGTGGCAAAGAAGGATGTTTGTTGATGAACTTTTTTGAATGTGAAGGGATCTGTGTGATCATTAACAATGTCTGACCCTGAACTTCGCCTGCGTCTGAGAACATGTTAAGCATGGATCCAGGTGTAAAGACGCCGGTATTGCTTCAGGGAAAATCTATTGAACTGGTTATTAATTAGGTAGCACAAACATATCATGAATTTCTTTGGCAGAATTGAAATGAGCGATTTTGATCTAGATTAATCCAGATTAATTCCAAGATTGCAGTTAGATTAATATAGATTTAAAAAATGTGTCTCTGCCCACCACTAAAATAATCACAACCTTAAATGTGTTTTATTTTATTTATAATGTTGGATTTTTTTGTGGTAGAATTATATGATTTATTTTGGCTTTTTTTTATAAATTAACCTGAAACTTGCATGTTAAATGTTTGTATAAAAAGAAAAAGGAGAGAACTAATGGTAGCACGAAAAGTAGATGTGTTTTACTTGAGCACATTGACACAGGTACATAGATTGGTATCGATGTGGCACAGATCAGCATGTGATGGGGGGGCAGTTTTTCAACAACCTCCTGATTGCAAGACAACTACTTGAGCCAATCCAATCCAATTTAAAACAATACTAACAATGCAATGTTAAAAAAAAACTAAAGTTTACAAAAGCGCACATAGAGCTTACCTGTGGATCTGCCAGACGTGTTGCATCAGGAGAAAGATAAAACCAAACCCCTTCTGCAGCCCCAGGCAGGGTTAGACCTTGAATCAGCAAGGCAACCAACATCAAGTAGGGAAAAGTGGCTGTAAAGTAGACAACCTGGGAAAACAGAGTAACACCCTGTTCATTTTTGCCTCACAGCATTAACCTGTTCTCGTACATATCTTCATTCAAGAACGAGCAAGCCCTCTAAACGAACCCCTAAAGGTTAATTTAAAGCTCTCTGAACCTTTTAACAGTCATTCTTGTTATTCATTAATTTATACTGCAATTCTGGTAAAGCCAAATTTTTAACATTACCAATGTACATCTAGTACTATAAAATCAAGTAATAATTATGATAATAATCATTAATTGTTATCATTAATAAATTATAAATTATTTTAAAAAAATCCTAACAAAGAAAATTTTAAATCTAAATAATATGATCAGCAATAAAAGGCAATCACATTAAATACAGTTGTGGAGGTCAGAATTTAGAAATGATAAACTCCTCTGGAGGGGAAAGCAGTGCTTCGCTAACACTGTTTTCAGTGGGAGTGGGGAGCTGCTGACCTTGAAGGACGATATTGTCGGGCGGTGGAAGGAATACTTTGAGGATCTCCTCAACCCGAAAGACACGCCTTCCGTGGGGGAAGAAGAGACGGGGTGCTTGGGGCTGGATTCGTTCATCACCCAGGCTGAAGTCACTGAGGTGGTCGAAAAACTCCACGGTGGCAAGGCTTCGGGAGTGGACGAGATCTGTCCTGAGTATCTTAGAGCTCTGGATGTTGTTGGGCTGTCATGGTTGACACGTCTATTCAACATCACGTGGAGGTCGGGGACAGTCCCCCTGGATTGGCAGACTGGGGCGGTGGTTCCCCTCCACAAGAAGGGGGACCGGAGGGTGTGTTCCAACTATCAGGGAATCACACTTCTCAGCCTCCCCGGAAAGGCCTATGCCAGGGTGCTGGAGAGGAGAGTCCGGCTGATTGTCGAACCTCGGCTGCAGGAGGAGCAGTGTGGTTTTCGTCCTGGCCGTGGAACGGTGGACCAGCTCTACACCCTCTGCAGGGTGCTTGAGGGTTCATGGGAGTTTGCACAACCAGTTCACATGTGTTTTGTGGACTTGGAGAAGGCATTCGACTGTGTCCCTCGTGCTGCCCTGTGGGGGGTGCTCCAGTCGATGGAGTCGGGGGGCCTTTATTAGGGGCCATCCGTTCTCTGTACAAGCGGAGCAGGAGTCTGGTTCACATTGCTGGCATCAAGTCGGACCTGTTCCCAATGCATGTTGGACTCCGACAGGGCTGCCCTCTGTCACAGGTCCTGTTCATAACTTTTATGGACAGGATTTCTAGGTGCAGCCGAGGATCGGAGGGGGTCTGGTTTGGGGAACAGCGGATCTCGTCCCTGTTTTTTGCGGATGACGTAGTTCTGCAGGCTCCCTCCTGCCAAGACCTACAGCGTGCGCTGGGGCGGTTCGCAGCCGAGTGTGAAGCGGCCTGGATGAGAATCAGCTCCTCCAAGTCCGAGGCCATGGTTCTCGACCGGAAAAAGGTGGCTTGTCCCCTTCAGGTTGGAGGAGAGTCCCTGCCTCAAGTGGAGGAGTTCAAGTATCTTGGGGTCCTGTTCACGAGTGAGGGAAGAATGGAGCGGGAGATCGATAGACGGATCGGTGCGGCTGCTGCAATAATGCGGACGCTGCACCGGTCTGTCGTGGTGAAGAGAGAGCTGAGCGAAAAGGCAAAGCTCTCAATTTACCGGTCGGTCTACGTTCCTACCCTCACCTATGGTCATGAAATCTGGATCATTACCTGAAAGAACGAGATTCCAGATACAAGCGGCTGAAATGAGCTTTCTCCGCAGGGTGGCTGGGCTCTCCCTTAGAGATAGGGTGAGGAGCTCGGTCATTCGGGAGAGGCTCAGAGTAGAGCCGGTTCTCCTCCACATCGAGAGGAGTCAGTTGAAGTGGCTCCGACATCTTCTTCGGATGCCCCCTGGACGCCTCCCTCGGGAGGTGTTCCAGGCACGTCCCACCAGGGGGAGGCCCAGGGGACGACCCAGGACTCCCTGGAGAGTCTATGTCTCTCGACTGGCCTGGGAGCGCCTAGGGCTTCCCCCAACAGAGCTGGAGGAGGTGCCTGCGGAGAGGGAAGTCTGAGAGTCTCTGCTTAGTCTGCTGCCCCCGCGACCCGGTTCCGGATAAAGTGGGAGACGACGAGTATCCCTACGACTTTAAACCCTGCGGTTTCATCATACAGTTTTTTAGATGTCAGTAAAATGATTGAAAATATTGTACAGTGTACAATATGTCCTGCTTCAGTTGGCTCCATGTATCTTAGAGTCTATAGACATACTAAAATACTTTTAATAATCTTAAATCCCCAAATGGCTTAGCTCCAAAATACATTACAGACATGCTGTGTCAGCCAGACCTATCAGGTCTTCTGGCTCAAATCTTCTCTGTACAACCAGAACCAAACATGGAAAGTAGCTTTTAGTTCTTATATTCCACTGATCTGGAATCAACTCAAATAAAACAGTTAAAGAGCTGAAACCCTCACTTACTTTTAACCCAGGTTAAAAATCTGCTTGTTTAAATGGCCTTTCACTGTACTATTTAAACATTATTAGTTTAAGTTTGTTGTCCAACTCTCTTTACCCGGACAATCATTTCTACAATAGTAGTTTTAATTTCAATACTTTAACTTCTCATATTAATTTAAAATCATATATAATTTCATTCACTTTAATACTGTTTTATGTTTTTCTTTCTCTCCTTCCAAGCCTCTCCAACATCGGTTTCTGTGTTTTCCCACGGCATGTTATTAATGCACAGTGTTTTCAATTGCTTTGTTACATATTTATCATTAAACATGTCTTGTCTTGCCTATATGAATTACACTGATTATACTTTAGATCTTTGCCGTAGGCTGGCAGTTATGCAATAGGATGGAGGATGAATACTCCTGTTATTTTCCACAGTGTTCCTTAACAATATCCATGTGGTTTCCCATACTTTTTTACATGACAATTTTTCATAGTTTATAGTCCAAGTGAATGAATTTGAGTTTGTCCCAAAAAAGCAAAAAAAAAAAACAATCCACTGGACTTTGATTCCAAGTTTAAAGACGTTTCTCTTCCCATCCAGGAAGATTTTTCAATCCAAAATGTCAGAAATAGCGTTGAGGTCGAGTCTTTATACAGTAGCCCTAACAAAGCCTTGTTTTTGTATAGAAAACACGCAAATAAAAAAAAAGAAAAGGTCCAGCCCTTTGGAATGGGGGTCGTTGGATTTCCTTGTTAGCCTGCAATGCCCCATACCTGTCCATGTCTCTGAAAGGGGGTCGTTGAAGAGAATTTTTGGCCTTGATGAATAGGTGAGGTCTTCTGTTCCCCTGTAGGGGGTTGGGGTTGCAATAATAGCGGGAAGGGATCAACTCTATTGCTGTGTTATAGGTTTTTGAAAGCTGTAATCTGAGTCCCCCCCCCCCCCCCCCCCCCCCCCCCCCCCCCTCTGTTTAAGGTTGGTTTTTCTTTCTTAACATAGATGGCTTCCTTCACACCTTCTATGTTAAGAAAGAAAAAAACAACCTCAAACAGAGGAGGCGGACTCAGATTACAGCTTAATGAATTGATAAATAATTAAAAAAAGATTCCTAACAAAGAAATGTTAAATCTAACAGGATTAGCAATAAAAGGTGAGCAGCAGAGATGGGAAGTAACGAAGTACAAATACTTCGTTACTGTACTGAAGTAGATTTTTCTGATATTTTTACTTTACTTTACTACTTATTTTTATGGCGACTTTTTACTTCTACTCCTTACATTTTTACACTAATATCTGTACTTTCTACTCCTTACATTTTAAAAAATTGTCTCGTTACTTTAGTTTTGAATCATTTCAATGGAGTTACCGTTGTTATTTTTCACGTCATCAATACCAAATTCAATCTAATTGGATGGGAATCTACGTTGCATTTGACGCACCACTACAAGATGAATCGACAGATTCGGCGGTATTCATTCGCAGCAAATCATTGCAGCTTGGTGGCGGTGGCGTTAGCATAGTAGCATGGACGACGAGATGATTGAAAATGAACACAGCGGAGATCTAGTCCTATTGGCAGACATCCATTTAAAATGTAGGCAACGGCATGAAAAAAGTGGTTTCTACTTTTACTTTTATACTTTAAGTAAATTTACAAGCCTGTACTTTGTTACTTTTACTTGAGTAAAGAAGTTTAATCAGTACTTCCACTTTTACCAGAGTATTTTTTAACACAAGTATCTGTAAATTTACTCAAGTACGGAAAGTGAGTACTTTTGCCATCTCTGGTGAGCAGGTACGTTAAATTAAGTTGTGGAGATCAGAATTCAGAAATGATACCCGGACATTAAAGAGATTTTCAAGGCTTTTGATGATAGGGTGGTGAAGATTCTCCGTCTTCCAGGTCATAGTCATTCTAAAAAAGTTTTAAAAAAAAACTGATGGACAAAGGACATTCTTTTGAGGAGCAGAATGTTCACATTTTGAACAAAGAAGACAGGTGGTTTGAGAGGGGCGTGAAGGAAGCCATCTATGTTAAGAAAGAAAAACCAACCTTAAACAGGGGGGGGGACTCAGATTACAGCTTTCAAAAACCTATAACACAGCAATAGAGTTTATCCCTTCCCACTATTATTGCAACCCCAACCCCCTACAGGGGAATGGAAGACCTCACCTATTCAGCCAGGCCAACAATTCCCTTTAATGACCCCCTTTCAGAGACATGGACAGGTATGGGGCATTGCAGGCTAACAAGGAAGCCAACGACCCCCATTCCAAAGGGGTGGACTCGTTCGTCAGGGTCAGTTTACAAGTTTTCTAAACAAAAACAAGGCTTTGCTGGGCTACTGTATAAAACAACGAACTCAACCCTATTTGTGACATTTTGAATTGAAAAAGCTAAATGTCTTCAAAGTTGGAAACAAAGTCCAGTGGATTGTTTTTTAACTTTATTGGAATGACTATGACCTGGATGACTGTATTAAAAATATGTGAATTTCAAGGAGCCAGGGTGAGAAAAGGTAAGATGAGGAACTAGCAAAGAGGGACTGCAGAGGGAGTGT
Source organism: Cyprinodon diabolis (assembly GCA_030533445.1). Lineage (NCBI taxonomy): Eukaryota > Metazoa > Chordata > Actinopteri > Cyprinodontiformes > Cyprinodontidae > Cyprinodon > Cyprinodon diabolis. Next base: position 2,468,043 of record CM060067.1, on the reverse strand, counting down.
ATTTATGGCTGACTGAACAAAGGCAGGACTAATGAGCTGATAAGGAGCAGGTCTGACAAGAGCTGATGAGGAAGCCAAGGGAAAAGAACACAAGGGGGCAACAGAGGGCAGACGGAAAAACCTAAGCAACTTAAATGAATCCAGACACACCAGTAAAGCTAGAAAACAAGGAAATACCTGGCTTAACTTAAAACTGAAAACTTAGAGAAAAACAACAGAACCAAAATCGTTACAGGTTTAGTGTAGAAGGCTTCCAGCCGTACATGTTTGAGCCCTTGCCTCGCAACGCTGCCAGTTCTGTTAGCTCTACGCCTGCCGAAGACACAGACGTCCATCCCCGTGAACACTGGGACGCAACTCAATGGGAAAGGAAAGGATTCTGATTTCAACCGTTGCGTATATTAGCTGCGACATATGAATCAAGATGCTATGACCGAAAACATTTGATTGACAGATGACCGTTGATATATGATTGGCCGAATTTAGGTGTTCAGGCGATAACAGGGAAAAAAACAGATTTAAATTTTCTCAATTTTAGGACAAAATGGTCTGACAAAGAGAACATTTAGATACATGTTTAAGCCAGAATGATTTGACATTTAAATATGATTTCCCTACGACTTTAAGGGTGTTCTACATTTTTTTACAGAAAGAAATCGAGTTCTTTCTGTAAAATTGACAGACCGTAGTAGCCACGTTTGTTCAGCCATGTTTTTGCCCAAATACATTGAAGCCTTTTCTTTTTAGGGCTTTCAGCACAAAATTGGAAAAATTGCCAAGGCAGCGCGTTTCACTCTTGTGAGCTTCACAGGAGGCATCAATAGGTTTCCGGATAGACAACTCCGACTAACGGCATTTCACTGTGGAGCTGAATACGATGTGGTTTTTAGACGTACGGTGTGAGCAGGTAGATCGCATCAGAGCGTCGGGTCGCACAGTGTGAGAACAAACATTGTGAGCTGTGAACTTTTAAACCCTATAGTTTCTTCGTACAGTGAGAGCTGTAGCTACGTGCAACAGTTGAAAATATCGCACAGTGTATGCCTGGCTTAAGTTAGCATAGTAATGTGTTGTACATTAGTAGACTTCTGGACCGGAAGTGTTGACTGCTGGACCGGACCTCAGTAGAGAGGACAGGTAAGGCAGGCAGGGGGAAGCACGGGGCCGAAGGTTTCCAGGCTACCATCACCGGGTCGGGTTTGGTCACTCATTCCCCCGCTGGCTCCCTGCCCCTCGTAAGCCGGGGTTCCCGGACCAGCCCCGAAGCTGACGGCTCGGCTCGAATGCCTGGTGTGTTTTAACTACGTGCTGCACTGTAGTCAACCAAAATCCCGGACGATTTTGAAATTCCCCGGACATTTTTTTAGGTCTGGAAAGTAAGACATGTCTAGGAAAAAGAAGACGTCTGGTCACTCATTCTATAGCTAGCCTCGGCCAGCTGTGGCCTCTCCCCTCTGGTGCCGTTTCCCCAGGGGGCTTCTCGCCCTGCATTCTCTCCCCACTGTAGAGCACCGATTCGCCGGGTGGATCCTCCGATCTCCCGCTGTGGTTCCATAGTTCTAGAGGCTTAACCGGCTGGTCCCAGTTCTTTTTTTTTTTCTTTGCTGGTTTTCTTGCACTGATTTCCCACTGCTCCTGTCTGAGCTCCAGAATGCCACCTCACCTAACGCTGGTGAAACCAACGACCAGCAAACTCCATGATGTAGGAGATTTGCTTTCGGAAAAGCAGACGAACCTGGACAAATTTTTGCATGTTTCTTGTTCGGTGTGAACACACCCTAAAAAACACAATAAAGGCTAAAAATAACTCTAAACTAGGAATAACACAAAAACAAACAAAACAAATAGAAATGAAAAAGACTGCAAAAGAAGCAGCAAAGTAAAAACCTATCCAAATACAAAGCTTTCTGCAAAAGTATAAATTACACAAACAAACCAAACTTATGCAAAACAAATATTCTGTTATTAGTTAAATCAGCTGTTAAAGAAAGTTAAAGAAAAGCTGCAAACCAGAGCCACAAAACAGAAGTGGCCCAGGCCACTAGGGGGTCAGACCCTTAGTTAGAACAGAAACTGTCATGATCTGGCCTGTTTGCTCTCCCTTAATTAGTCATTCCTTTCACCTGTCGTTTTCCCTCCTTGCCTCAATTATAATTTATTCCTCTCACCTGTTTCCTCTTGGTTATATGTAGTTCAGCCTGAACATTCAGTGCCAGATCATTACTTGTCTTTTTGTTAGTCAGTCTGTTCAGTTTTTGCCTTGGTTCATGCCCTGGATCCTGGAGGCCAGTGGAAAGAGGGTTTTTGTGTTTGTCTCGTCTCCTGATCGTCCACTGTTCCTCCCCCGCAGAGTCCTCTGGGTTTTTGGCTCTATATGTGGGGAGGTTCAGTTTTTATCTCAGTAAGCCTGGCTCCAGGGAGGAGACCAGTTTAAAGTCCTGCATGAAGTTCTGGTTCCACGTCCCGTCTCGGCTACCCTCTTCCACTGAGCCTGCTCATCTGCACCTGATCCTGTCTGCTCCTGTGCGTGACAACCTGGTCACGCTTTCGGACCCTGTCAGACTCTGAACCTGCCTGGAAGCCTGTATCCTGCCACCTGTTTCTGTTGCTGCCTGATCTGGATCCTGCCTGTTCCTGTCTGTTCTGGATCCCTGACCAGGATCGACTTCCAGCATGTCCTCTGGGACTGCAGCACTTGGGGACATTCTAGGACTGGACTGTTAAACCAGGTAAGTGACCAACTCAGATAATCATCTTCTGTCATATGATCGTGGTCACTTACCTGTGTTTCTCCTGCAGAGTGTCCGTGATTGGGCGGTGCCCCGCTCCCCATCCTGCAGTGTCTGCGAGCCGCAGCTCCGCTTTAGTTTTTTTTTTATTTAATAAACTTTTTGAACTTTCCTACTGACTGTCTCTCCTTGAATGCTGGGTCCTTCTGTCCGCAGTTCATAACAGAAACAGGATGCTCAGGGAGATTAAGCGTTAAAAAAAAAAACAATTAAAACCTAAATACACTTTCTTCTTCCAACCCTCCTCTGGACTTGCATCTCGTTTATGTTTCTGCTAAGGGTCTGGGCCACAGATATTTATTCCTGTTAACATCTGTGTCATGTTCTATTTGAGTCAATGATTGTCTCCCCCTAGTGGTCTGGAGTACTTCCTGCTGAGCTAGTTTGCAGCTTTTCTTTATATCTGTTTCTACTACTTTGCTGCATTTTTATTTATTTATTTTTTTTGCATATTTTGTTTTTAGATTATCATCGTTTATTCAGCGCATTTCCACTACAGTGCTATTTATTTTCTTTGATTGCAACATTTATCCTTTGCAGCATTGTTTCTTTGCATATATTTAGTGTGTAAGTCAATTTTTTGTGTAAGTCCTTCTTTTGTCTATGTAGTGTTTTAATTTAATTTCCCTTTGGGATTATTGCATTATTTTTTTAATTGAATTTGAACTGAATTGAATTTGCTGCACATTTATGTATTTGCATAGTGTTTACATCTTTCAGACATGTGTGAAAGATAGAGGGAGGTGGGTATGAATATGTTGCAGTAAAATATAACTTTCAGGTGACATTTTATATAAATTCTACTGAAGTAACTAATTTATTTAAAAAAATTCTCAATATTTGTTCCTGAATTGTAGCTATTTATTTATAATTGAGAGAAACGAAGGTCTTTGTGGCATTTTCAAAATTTCTCTCTTTAGTGTGAAGTCATACCTGTGTTCCAGGTGTTGTTGCAGCTCGCCCAGGGCAGGACAGTTTGGAAGGAAGAGAAGAGGTAGAAGAAGGTCCATGCCAATATGACGATGTAATACGTTGAAGTGTAGAGTATAATTATAACACTGCTGTAGCCTAAACCTATGTAGAAAAGAGTCTGTTATAAAACAGTACAAACCCAGTTAGACATCCTGGTAATATAACATTGCATTGGATTTAGCATTTCCTTCGAATAAAGGACACAACTTCCTCCAACATGTAATTCCCCCCTGCCTGGTCGACTGTCCCAAAGAAACTTCAAGGAAGAAGATGGGGATTCCACAGCAAAGCAGCATCAGAAAATAAGGCACCAGGAAAATTCCTAAGGCAGATGATATAAAAAGGATATTCATATAAAAGATAAGCTCTCCATAATGTTCTCTGATATATTTTCCTCCACTTACCTCCTCCGTTTTTGAAGCAAAGATACGGAAACCTCCAAACATTTCCCAAACCGATGATTCCTCCCATTACTGCTAAAACAAACTCTGTCTTATTGCTCCACTGTCCTCTCTTTGCAGAAGTTGCTGCAAATTCCCCTGAGCTATTGTCATCCTTCACCAGATTCTTCTCGGCTGGATGGGTAGTTGCCATGGGGACTGGATTGCTGTGTAGAATTTATGGCAGTAAATTAAATAAATTCTTGCTATTTGAGTGATGAAAAAAAAAATCTGATTTTTTTTAACTGCTGTATTAATATCAATGCATTCTGTAGCCTCTAAAAAAAATAAAAACATCCTCTTATTCCAAAAAGCAAAATAACGCACTTGAAAAAATCTAGATAAGTAATTTTTCCTTAAAATAAATGCATTTGTTCTTGAACTGAGAAGGTAAAAGAGACATTTTGCCAATGGAACAAGAATAATCTTAATATCTTTTCTCATTCCATTGGCAAATCATCTCATTTACCTGCTCAGATTAAGGGTAAAAATACTTAATTTAACTCATTTTAATGATTTCTAGATTGTTTTTCCAGTGTGTTTCCCTCTAAAGACCATGAAGCAAAAAAAAAAAACAAAAAGCACACACACACAGCTGGATGTTTTAAGAAGCAAATATCTTAAAAACAACTCACCAAGAATATTTATAGGAAGATTTTCAAGGCTTTCTGTCGTAATGATGTGGAACTCCTTCACCACTGGAAGATCTTTAACCTTCAATAGTGATAAAGGAGCAAAGCCACGCCCACTGAGAAGGAGTATGGAATATTTTATTGGTCTTTCTAGTTTTTACAGGCTTCAGCCAGTCCTGGCTGTCTCTTAGCATTCTGAAGGCAAGCCTAAACAAGAAGGTGCAGGGACCCATAAAAGCCACCAGATACCAAGTATGTTTGTTCTCATTTGTTCTCATGCCATTAAAACACTTTTAGTTCATTTGTATGCAGAGACCAAATGCAAACAAACAAGACAAGATTGTGGGTCCCTTTAATTCACCGCCGAGAATAGCTTTTAATTATTTTGACTAATTAACTGTTTGCCTCTATAATGTGGAAGACCAGCAGGGACACAAAAATATACAAAAAGAAATGTAGGAGCCAATTATCCTTTGGTGTTTATCGCCACCAGGGGGCGTATTTAATTTTGAGTTCTGAGTGTCTGATGAGGGGATATTTAAGGTCAACCATCAATTCTGTTCAGGTGTTGTTAATAGGATGAGGCAAACAGTTTTCTACTGTGCTTGGTTGGATTTATGTCGAATTTATGTGGATCTTGAAGGAAACAGTAAGACAATGGACTTTGTGCTGAAAATAAATGACTTTATTTTATGTCAAACGGAAGATCGGCATCCTGAATCTTAATTGAGCGCACGTAAAAACAATGCCTTCCAACAACAACCACCAGTAGCCTAAAATATAGGATTTTAGCCGCTACAGAAATATAACTTTGAAATTCAACCTTTGAATCATAACATTTTTTGATCAAATCAGTTAGAAAATCTTTTTTTAATTTACATTGTGTCATCAAATAAAAATTATAAATTGTACTTATTTATCCACTATTAAAGTTGTAGGAAAATCATATTTAAATGTAAAACATTCTGGCTTAAACATGCATATAAATGTTCTCTTTATTAGACCATATTGTCCCAAAATGTATGAAAATTTTGATCTAAAAAAAAAACATCTTGTTTGGTTTTTTTTTTTTGCTTTTCTTTTTCAGTCTTGAACTTTCTCAGCATTTCTTCACAATTTATCACACAACATAAAACTAATCTGTCTTTGTTTAAATTTATAGCGAAACGAAATAGGAAAATATATTTTCAAAATACAAAACCTATTTTGTTTTCATGTGTGCATAGATGCATCATTTTTTTGGTTCTAAATAAGCTGTTATTATTTCGAGAGGATGCTTTTTAATGCAAAGTTTAAAGTTAATGTATATTTAAAGTCGTTGGGAAATCATGTTTAAATGTCAAATCATTCTGGCTTTAAGATGTATATAAATGTACTCTTTATCAGATGATATTGTCCCAATATTTACAACATTTCTTTGAAAAAATCCTGTCTTAAAATCTGTGTTTTCTTCCTTATCTTCTGCAGGCCAGTTAGTTCTACGTCAGCCTGAACACCTAAATTCGGCCAATCATATATCAACGGTCATCTGTCAATCAAATGTTTTCGGACATAGCATCGTGATTAATACGTCGCAGCTAATATACGCAACGGTTGAAACCAGAATCCTTTCCTTTCCCATTGAGTTGCGTCCCAGTGTTCACGGGGATGGACGTCTGTGTCTTCGGCAGGCGTAGAGCTAACAGAACTGGCAGCGTTGCGAGGCAAGGGCTCAAACATGTACGGCTGGAAGCCTTCTACACCAAACCAAGCTTCTGCCGCCCTGGCGTCCTCTTCCACAACATCTTCGTCCCCGCTTTCCTCCTCTAAATAAAAAATGGATGACGGAGGAGACTCATCCACGACCTCCGACACTAAACTCTCCTCCTCTTGCATGTTTCCTCTGTCCATAGCGTTCCTTGACAGCGTCGTTTCTAAGTCACCAATTTAGTGCTACTTGGTCCCAATGGAATTTCCCATTGGGAACCTGCTAGCACTAAGTTGCTAACTGGTTAGCAAGATGCTTCAGAGACACCGGCCACAACCAAAACTTGCTTGGGAACCACAACAATCCCGCCCCCTTGATAATCGACCAATCACATTCACTTTATTCACTCGTGTAAAGTCGAGCACCACTCGGGAGAATTCGGAAATGCTACCTTTGGAACAGCCGCTTCACGTCGACATTAAAGGCTGCCGTTTTAAAAAGTATTTTCAAATCCTATTTCTTAATGGAGATTCAAAAATCACAATTCATTCTGATTACAAATATCTTCTCTAGTCAAAGGTATAGGTGAGGATTTTTGACCCACCCTCACAACTTAAAAAAAACAATTGCACGTGCAAAACCCTGTACCCGCTCCAGAGGGGGAACTTCTATTGAATGTGTGAGTGTGCACAACCCATTTTGTCGTTGTGCACGCTCTGTTTTAAAGTTGCTGTTCTCATAGCTTATAAAAGCTTACTGTGTCCGAACATCCGCCCAACCCCTAAATGCCTCCATCACTATACAGAGTGGGGACTATATAGTGGACTTTATAGCAAACTCGGTTAACTTACCGTTTGGATAGATGATCACTGCCCCTGAGCACTAGCCAGCGCCTGAGCCATCTTTGTTATTACCGTAGTCGTTGCTGTTGGGTAACAAATCCCATAATGCTTTGTGAGGAACTTTAAGAGTATGGGACCAGTTAAACTAGCAGGGTTATGGAAATGCTAAATGGAGTAATGTAAAGGAAAAAAATGTGACTGCAAAAAGGATCAGAAAAATTTAGGGTGAAAAAGAAACTTGAAATGAAAAACGAATTACGAAATTAAGTGTTAGAAACGTATAAATTTCCATTGTTATGCTGATGATACCCAGCTATATCTGTCTATAATCCAGATGAAGCTAACCCATTACATAGATTACAGGCATGTCTTGAAGACATAAAACCTGGATGACTCTTAACTTTCTCCTTCTGAATGCAGACAAAACAGAAGTTATAGTCTTTGGACCAGAGTCTTATAAAAAGAAGCTGATTAGCCAGTCACTTCATCTGGATGGGATTAAACTGATTTCAGATAATAAAGTAAAAAATCTCTGTGTTGCTTTTGATCAGGACCTGTCATTTAAATCCCCTATCAAAGAGTTTCCTACAATTTCCTTCTTTTATCTCTGGAATATTGCAAAATGTATTCAAATTAATTCAGTTTATTTATACAGCACCATCTAACCTGACCTGTCATCTCAGGTCACTTTACAAAGACAATTCAACCAGATCATCCAGTCAGATTGGTTCCAAGTTTTCCACATCGACTCATTGACTCTTCAACAATCCCTCACACTAAGCATGCTTGTAGTGACAGTGGAGAGGAAAAACTCCCTTTGAACAGGAAGAAACCTCCAGCAGAACCAGGCTCAGTGTGAGCGGCTTGCTGAGGCCGCCTTGGCTTCAAGGAGAAAGAAGCAGACATAGAAAAAGAAGCATAGATACAAAAGGCAACTGCCAACCAGCTCCACAGGCGGCCCCGTCCAGGAAACACACAGCCAGGCAGACGAGCTCCGAGCCAGGTCCCATGTCAGAGGATGAAGAGAGCACATCCAGTTAGTCACAGTCAGAGAAACAGGACTACACTGGAAAACAGGCCAAGCTCCAACATCCTTGTTCTCACATAAAATGAGAAATCTCCTGTCCAGGGGTGATGCTGATAAACTAGTCCATGCATTTGTTACTTCAAGGCTGGACTATTGTAATTCTTTACTATCAGGAAGTCCACAAACTGTAGTTAAAAGCCTTCAGCTGATCCAAAACGCTGCAGCCAGAGTTCTGATGAAAATTAAAAAGAGAGATCATATCTCTCCTATCCTGGCTTCTCTTCATTGGCTTCCTGTTAAATCAAGAATAGAATTTAAAATCCTCCTTCTTACATATAAAGCCTTAAATGGCCAAGCTCCATCTGATATCAGAGATCTGATTGTTCCTTATGTTCCTAACAGAGCACTTCGCTCTCAATCTGCAGGTTTACTAGTGGTTCCTAGAACTTCTAAAAGTACACTACTTAAAAAAAATTAAAGGAACACTTTGTAATCAGAGTATAGCATCGAGTTTATTAAACTTGTAGGATATTGATTTGGTCAGGTAAGTAGCAAAGGGGGTTTGTTAATCAGTTTTAGCTTCTTTGGTGTTTATGAAATTACCAACAGGTCAACTAGAGGGGCAACAACGAGACGACCATCAAAACAGGAATGGTTTAACAGGTGGAGGCCACTGACATTTTTTCCCCCCCTCATCTTTTCTGACTCTTTTTCACCAGTTTTGCATTTGGCTAGGGTCACTGTCACTACTGTTAGCATGAGGCGCTACCTGGACCCTACAGAGGTTGCACAGGCAGTCCAACTCCTCCAGGAGGGCGCATCAATACGTGCCATTGCCAGGTTTGCTGTGTCTCCCAGCACATTCTCAAGAGCATGGAGGAGATTCCAGGAGACAGGCAGTGACTCCAGGAGAGCTGGACACGGGCGTAGAAGGTCTACCAGTTTTAGTACTGGTTTAGTACTTCCTGGCATATAAAACTTTGCACCAACCACAGTAACCTCTGACACTTAAACTGTGCATCAAAAAGTACAAAATTTTGAGAAAGAACATTTTGTTGGCAGAGGTGGAAAGTAACGAAATACATTTACTCAAGTTACTGTATTGAGTAGGTTTATTGTGTATTTTGTATTTTTCAAGTAGTTTTTAAAATCGGTAATTAAAATTTTACTTGATTAAGTTTTGAGTGAAGTATTGTATTTTGTTACATTACAAATCTGTTACTGAGTAAAAAGAAAAACTTTGGAAAACCGAAAGGAAGACAAAAAATCGGGCCCCGGAGGTACTGCAGCGAGTGACGTGATCAGCATGTAGATCTAGGCTACCAGGCGCCAAGTCTTTCTGTAGGAGATTGGGAACGAGATGGAGGTGGATCAGGAGAGCGACGACGGTTCAGAGAACGTTTCACTAGAAATGCTAGCTGAAACATCGAATTCTGCTGCCCAAAACGACGGAAATTCTTGGCCTTAAATGGGTCTTAAATGTCATGTTTGACACGTGTTATCTTGTCATTACATGTGTATACATTTGTATAGATTTTTCTTTAATTAAAAAACTAAATAGTTTTGGATTTATGACTCCTTGTCCTATTTTCACTACATGTGAGGGATCCCCTGCCCCGTTCAACAGTTGTTTTTTTTTATGTAACTAAGTAACTTTTACTTAAGATACATTTTAAATTAGCTACTTCTTACTTTTACTTGAGTAATTTTTCTGATGGGTAACTTTACTTGTACTTGAGTAATATTTCTTCCAAGTATTGGTACTTTTACTTGAGTATGATATTTTAGTACTTTTTCCACCGCTGTTTTTTGGCAAGTATTTCTTTCATCTGTTAGCCTGACCGCTCAATATAGGAATTCTCATTGGTCTCCATGGTAGGAGAAGTGAAAAGCTACCGTAATCATGGTTTAATATTAATTACAGACCAAAGACCCCAAAAATTATATTTAATATGTGAATAAAACAGATGATAATCAGCCATTAGTTTACTCTAATCCTTAATCGCAGTAAATATGTTTAAAAAAGGATACATTTTGGAGGGTTTGGTTTGAGGCCTTGTTTTTCTCTTAATGGGCCAATAGGGGGCAGCATAACATTTTTCTAAATCCTCAGCATGTCAGCATATCTTTATTTTACATGTGAACAGATTTTAGGAACCTGTTTACTATCAGAAAAAATTATTGCATTTAGCTCGTATTTTAAACCTTAATATTTCAATAAGAGGAAAGCTAAGGGTACATTTTATTCTGGTTTTTACTTTGTCCGTGCTTTTTTTTTTGCTTTTTATATTATGTTTATTATGTATTTTGAACATTTATACAAAAGAAGAACAAGGAAGGTAAAAAAGAAACAGGATAAAACATATACAGCACTGATACAGAAAACAAAACCAGAGGCACGTGCATAAATTACAGCAAACATTTGAGAAAAGTAACCAATTTATATATAAACTTGATCATATACATCATTCAGATTCTCATTACTGGTCTCTAAATTTTGAAATTTGGAAGTGTTTGAGAGTATCTTCCCATCTTTTTTTAAAAGCATAGAATTTCCCATTCAGACAGTATCTTAATCTTTCTAATACAGTAAGTTTTTGCATTGCTGGGTTGAAGGGGCATCACAACTAACCCATTTAATTATCATCGATTTTCTGGTCAATGTCAATAGAAAATGCACACAGTCTCTTTGGGAGTATCCTGATGACTGGGTATGAAAGCAAGGAGGCACAGGACTGGGCCAGGGAAAAGTGTTTGTCCTATAATGGAGCTAATCTCTCAACATACGGCTTGCCAGAATGCCCCTATAATTTTTTGGATATATAGTTACACATATGTATATATATATATATATATATATATATATATATATATATATACATATATATATATATAAGATCCAAGCCATCAACACATATGCCCTACCAGTCATCAGATACCCCGCTGGTATAATAAACTGGCCAAAGGAGGAGATAGAGGCCACTGACATCAAGACAAGAAAGCTCCTCACAATGCATGGAGGGTTCCACCCCAAATCCAGCACCCTGAGACTGTATGCCAAGCGTAGCGAGGGAGGCCGAGGGCTAGTGAGTGTCAAGACCACTGTCCAGGATGAAACAACTAAGACCCAGGAGTACATCAGAAAGATGGCCCCCAAAGACAAATGGCTTGGTGAATACCTCAGGCAGGAGAAAACCGAAAGCGAGGACAAGAAAGGAGAAGGAGAACCATCATGGAGGGACAAGCCGCTGCACGGCATATACCACAGACAAATAGAAGAAGTGGCTGATATCAAAAAATCCTACCAGTGGCTGGAAAAGGCTGAACTGAAGGACAGCACAGAGGCACTAATCATGTCAGCACAAGAACAGGCACTCAGTACAAGATCAATAGAGGCCAGGGTCTACCACACCAGGCAGGACCCCCGATGCAGACTGTGCAAAGATGCCTCTGAAACAATACAGCACATAACAGCAGGGTGTAAAATGCAGGCAGGAAGTGCATACATGGAACGCCACAACCAGGTAGCTGTCATAGTGTACAGGAACATCTGCCATGAGTATGGGCTGGAAGTCCCAAGGTCAAAATGGAAGACACCTGCTAAGGTAGTTGAGAATGACCGAGCTAAGATCCTATGGGACTTCAAGATCCAGACTGACAAACAGGTGATGGCTAACCAACCAGACATCGTGTTGATCGACAAACAGCAGAAGAAGGCAGTAGTGATAGATGTGGCAATCCCAAGCGACAGCAACATCAAGAAGAAAGAACACGAGAAGCTTGAGAAATACCAAGGGCTGAAAGAGGAGCTAGAAAAGATGTGGAAAGTAAGAGCAGCAGTGGTGCCAGTGGTAATTGGAGCACTGGGGGCTGTGACCCCCAAACTGGGAGAGTGGCTACAGCAGATTCCAGGTAAAACATCAGAGGTCTCTGTCCAGAAGGGCGCAGTCCTAGGAACAGCTAAGATACTGAGCAGAACCCTCAAAGTCCCAGGCCTCTGGTAGAGGACCCGAGCTTGAGGATGACACATACCACCCCACGAGGGGTGAGAAAACAGTTTTTAGGTTTTTTTTGTTTTATACAAAAATGTTTGTATATCTGGAGCTTGTAACAAAAGTGATTTCCCTCTGGTAAATTGTTCTCTCTGATATATATATATATATACACTATATTGCCAAAAGTATTTGCTCACCCCTCCAAATTATTGGAATCAGGTGTTCCAATCACTTCCATGGCCACAGGTGTATAAATTCAAGCACCTAGGCATGCAGACTGTTTTTACAAACATTTGTGAAAGAATGGGTCGCTCTCAGGAGCTCAGTGAATTCCAGCGTGGAACTGTGATAGGATGCCACCTGTGCAACAAATCCAGTCGTGAAATTTCCTCGCTCCTAAATATTCCACAGTCAACTGTCAGCTGTATTATAAGAAAATGGAAGTGTTTGGGAACGACAGCAACTCAGCCACGAAGTGGTAGGCCACGTAAACTGACGGAGCGGGGTCAGCGGATGCTGAAGCGCATAGTGCGAAGAGGTCGCCAACTTTCTGCAGAGTCAATCACTACAGACCTCCAAACTTCATGTGGCCTTCAGATTAGCTCAAGAACAGTGCGCAGAGAGCTTCATGGAATGGGTTTCCATGGTCGAGCAGCTGCATCCAAGCCATACATAACCAAGTGCAATGCAAAGCGTCGGATGCGGTGGTGTAAAGCACGCCGCCACTGGACTCTAGAGCAGTGGAGACGCGTTCTCTGGAGTGACGAATCGCGCTTCTCCATCTGGCAATCTGATGGACGGGTCTGGGTTTGGCGGTTGCCAGGAGAACGGTACTTGTCTGACTGCATTGTGCCAAGTGTAAAGTTTGGTGGAGGGGGGATTATGGTGTGGGGTTGTTTTTCAGGAGCTGGGCTTGGCCCCTTAGTTCCAGTGAAAGGAACTCTGAATGCTTCAGCATACCAAGACATTTTGGACAATTCCATGCTCCCAACTTTGTGGGAACAGTTTGGAGCTGGCCCCTTCCTCTTCCAACATGACTGTGCACCAGTGCACAAAGCAAGGTCCATAAAGACATGGATGACAGAGTCTGGTGTGGATGAACTTGACTGGCCTGCACAGAGTCCTGACCTCAACCCGATAGAACACCTTTGGGATGAATTAGAGCGGAGACTGAGAGCCAGGCCTTCTCGTCCAACATCAGTGTGCGACCTCACAAATGCGCTTCTGGAAGAATGGTCAAAAATTCCCATAAACACACTCCTAAACCTTGTGGACAGCCTTCCCAGAAGAGTTGAAGCTGTTCTAGCTGCAAAGGGTGGACCGACGTCATATTGAACCCTATGGATTAGGAACGGGATGTCACTTAAGCTCATATGTGAGTCAAGGCAGGTGAGCAAATACTTTTGGCAATATAGTGTATATGTATATATATGTGTGTGTGTGTGTGTGTGTGTGTATGGAGATATGCATTATGGTATGATATGTTATGCATAAATTATGTAAAATATTATATCCATAGGGTGCTGGAATATATCCTGTGTCATGCAAACAAATGTTAATCACTGCCAAATAAGAAATTATTGATTATATCCAAATCAATTTAAAAATTACTACATGTTTTCTATAACATTATTGGGTTTTTTTCCCTTTTTTTCCAGGAGATAACAGTGGATGATTTTCATCTAAAATCAAAACAAAATCGACTCAAAAACCATAATTACCTGTTTATTATATGTTATTATAAACTGGGAGGGGGGTCATATTATTATCTATTAATTAGGAATGTTTAAAAAGAAATAGTCTATCTTTTCTACTCGCTGGAACACTGAGCAATTAAACGTCACGTGAAGTGGGTCATTGACCCGTTTTCTCCATGTTTACACAGTTTTTTGTTGAGGTTTCTTTGAGTTTAGCTCCATCTTCCGGTCACTCTCGCGCCACTCCGCTCTATCTCGCGCGCTGTCACCGGAGAGGGAGGGGGGAATCACATGCTCCCCAGCAGACCAATCAGAGGCGAGGATTCCCAGGAGGCGTCCCGTTGCCATGAAGCTGTGGTGAAACTTGTAGCAGGTCTGGACGCCAGATAGGGTAAGTTCTGCACACAACAGAAAATAAAATAAGTCGCTGCTAAATCAAATAACCAGGAAATTAACTAATTAATTTATCAAATAGAACATATATGTTGAATTATCGTCTCTTGCTATACATTAGCTTGTTTTTACACAGTCTGTGACCTACAGAGAAACCGAACTTGATGCAAAACAGGAGAAACTTTTGGGCGATATTAGATTTTCCTCCTTTTAAAGCCAAAATAAAGTCGTTTAATGGCTTAAAATCCTGCACAGCAAGGAAACAGAAAACAGCTTTCTTCTTCCAGAGGCTCCACGCAGCTGAAGTTTCGATAGTAACTCGGCTAGAGAAGGACACGCCCCTCGCCGGGTGTCTGTCCAATCCCCAAGCGGCTCGCTGTGCCATCAGCCAATCAGCGCAGCCATGCTAATGTCTGTCTGAGGGACTGTTGTAATGTGAAGTTACCAGATTTATCTGTCAGTCGCAGCGCTGTGGAGGACAGACCAGGAGGGCACCAGCTAAGCTCGGTTGTTTTTATTTTTAAAAGACGGAGGATTTGGATTTAATGTACAAGATGACATTTGAGGAACTAAGTGGGGATTATTCTCAAGAAAGGTGAATATTGTTGCTTATGCATGGTTTGTTTCACCTGCTGGCTGCTGATCTGCAGAAGTAAAGTTGTTTTATAATAAGTTAAACAGAAGTAGAACTACTTTTTAGGGGATTTAAAGTGGCTTTAAAATTTTTTTTCTATTGTTTTAAGGAACTTCAGCCTTAATAATAATCATATAACAATAGTTGTGTTTTATAATTGCGAACAGGATGTCAGGTGTTCTGTCCAGGCGAGTTTCTTTCTGCTTCATTTTCACTTTTCACATCAGTTTCCATTAACTTCACCTCGTTAGCTTGTATGCAAAGGACTCTAAAGTGATTAAATCATCAAATATCACCTCTGTTATGCAGCATCTATAATTATTTCAACCAATAATAAATTATCAAACTTTAGTAAGGTGTTTCAAAAAATCCACTTTATACAGCCTAGAACTCAACACTATTTCTGACATTTTGAATTAAAAAGGCTTCCTGGATGGGAAGAGAAACGTCTTCAAACTTGGTTTTTTAACTTTTTTGGAATGACAATGACCTGGAAGACTGAGAATCTTCAATTTAAGAACAAATGCACTTATTTTAAGAAAAAATGACTTATCTAGATTTAGATTTTTTGCAGTGTTCAAACTTGAAAGCAAATTCCAGTGGATTGTTTTTAAGTTTTGGATTGATAGTTTCCTTAAAATTCAGTGTAATGGAGCATCTCTGTGAGGAAAGGAGTGACCTCTACTTGACGTAACATCTTTCAGAAGCTGGAGGTCAATGTAAAGTGCAGACAGCGCGCCTGCAGCGACCTAACGCTGACTCTGTTTCTGTGCAGAATGGATACGGTGGCGAAAGCCCTGGAAGAAGTCCTCACTGCTGCCTTGCCACAGGGCTGCATCACAGTCGGCGTCTACGAGGCGGCCAAGTCCCTCAACGTGTGAGTACAGAGTCCCACCGCTTCAGGTGCAAAGGTGTCTCAAAAGAAGGACGTTTTCCACCTGACTTTTAACCTTTTCTCTCCTCCAGAGATCCAGACAATGTGGTGCTGTGCATCCTGGCCACCGACGAGGACGACGTCAAAGACGTGGCCCTCCAGATCCACTTCACGCTCATTCAGGCTTTCTGCTGCGAGAACGACATCAACATCCTGAGAGTCAACAACACCCACCGCCTGGCGGAGATCCTGGGGGGAGGGGGAGGGAAGCAGAGCGGCGGGGAACCTCTGGACCTGCACTGCGTGCTCGTCACCGTAAGTCACTTTCACTCTTTGAGCTCCTGGTTCTGGAGCAGCAGCTCGCCCACGTGACTGAAACTCGTACTCAGAGGGAACATGTCTGCACTTGTCCTCTGATAAAACCTTTTACAGTTCCTCCTTCATGTGTCTTCTGAAGAATTTCATAGGGAGCGTATGTTTATGCACACACACTGGCAGGGACACATCTAGAGCTGTTTAAGTCAGGAGATCTGCTTCTGCTTTCTGAAATATGCAGGTTACTGGGATTCCTTGTGTAATGATGACCCAGTTGTATGTTTAGCTTGTTGTTTTTGGTCGTTTCCTGTCCGTATTCATTCTCTAATCTGGTCTAGTTTCACTGCAGGGTCAGAGCAGATTTAATCTACAAAAACGAGAAACCCTCCTGAGGCAACTTTAAATTTTTTGAGAAAGATAAAATCTAAGGTGTGAAATAGCTCTCAATAAAAACATGGTGTCAGAATTTCTAAGTTTAAGTCAATAATGTAATTAATTTAAAGATTTCTATTTGCTTATTGTTTTTATCTCATACATGCATACATGTTACATCAGCAAGGATTCACGATTAGGGCTGCAACTAACGATTATTTTGCAAATCGATTAATCTGTCGATGATGTTTTCGATTAATTGATTAATAATCGGAATGTCAGAGTTTTCCTAAAGAAGATGTTTATGAATTTAAACCAGGTGACGCTAAAATGAGTATTAGGGCCAGGCTAAGGATTTTTTTCAATTATGAGAATAAAGTCGTAAGATTACGGGAATAAAGTCGTAAGATTACGAGAATAAAGTCGTAAGATTACGGGAATAAAGTCGTAAGATTACGAGAAGAAAGTCGTAAGATTACGGGAAGAAAATCGTCAGATTACGGGAAGAAAGTCGTAAGATTATGAGAATATAGTTGTAAGATTACGAGAATAAAGTCGTAAGATTGCGGGAATAAAGTAAGATTATGGGAAGAAAGTCGTAAGATTGCGGGAATAGAGTCGTAAGATTACGAGAAGAAAGTCGTAACATTACGGGAAGAAAATCGTAAGATTACGGGAAGAAAATCGTAAGATTACGAGAATAAACTCATAAGATTACGAGAATTAAGTCGTAAGATTATGGGAAGAAAGTGGTAAGATTACGAGAATAAAGTCGTAAGATTATGGGAAGAAAGTCGTAAGATTACGAGAATATAGTTGTTAAATTACGAGAATAAAGTCCTAATATTATGAGAATAAAGTTGTATTTTATGACAACTCTTCCAAGAAGCTCTTTCTTCCCTAAAGTGAGGAATGTGGAGCATCATGTGAAGTTCTACTTTAGCATCGGTTTGACAAATCAGGAAATCTTTTAGCAGCAGCATCAAACTGGGCAGGATGTCAAAATGGACTCTGGTTGCTGATTGGTGGAGCTGGCCGGCCGTCATCTGCTGGGCGGAGCTTGAAGCGAATTCTTGCTGAATCGGATTGTGTTCTTAATTTTACAACTTTATTCTCATAATAAAAACATTTTTTAAAAATCTCTAGCCTGGCCCTAATGCTCCGTCCCAGGACAGAGTAGATTGACAGACGAAAACGTTTTAACAATACGTAAAAAATAAGTTATATTTTTCTTTTTAACAGTATAACTGCTGCTCTAAGTGCGTCACTCTGTGAGCTAAAGGCGTGTTTCACAGTCTCTATACTCCAGTTAATGATCCATTACTAAATTAATTGAAGATCATTTAATAATCGATTAATCCGATTAATTGTTTCAGCTCTAATCAAGATTCAAAATTACAAATATCAATTAAAGTCACAACTTTAAAACAAGACATTCACATGTCACACATTTTAAACAAATAGTCTTTAAAAACAAACAACAGATTTATTACCTCAATGTAAAGTTGGATGCACAAATTACACATTTACAAGTAGAAATCACAAATTTTACTTCTAAGAGAAAATCACAATTTATATTTAATTGTAATTTCAGAGGAACCAATAGTCGTGACAAGGAGAAATTAAAGTTGTACATTTATTTACCAATATATAGACTATATGTAGAGGTTTTTATTATACCAAGCAGATAAGCTGCAACAGACAGAGTTTGGTGGAAAAGCCAGAGTAGAAAATGTTACAATATAAAGCTCCTATTTGAACTTCTCAGCGAGGAGATTAAAACGTGTTTCCATCTCGATATTTTTCAGAGCCCCCACTCCTCATCATGGAAGGACCCGGCTTTGAGCAAACTCAACCTGTTCTGCAGAGAGAGCCGCTGCATGGATCAGTGGGTGCCCATCATCAACCTGCCCGAGCGATGAGCTCGGCCCCCGAAAACCCCCGGCCTGTCCAGAACCAATCGTACTGAATCTGCACAGGAAGAGTGCTGTAAAAGAAAAAAAAAGTCCTGCTGCACCGCCAGCTGGTGAGAGAAGAAAAAAAAAAGACGGGAATAAAAAAAAACGCTGAGGACACGTTTTAAAAAAAAAAAATCTCCACTTTGAGCTGGGTTATTCGTTTGGAATTACGTCCGTTGGCGAGCGAGAAGAGACGGCGAATGACGGTGATACCGTTTGCTTCTCGATGTCATTACCGTGGCTCCGATAAGGATCGTGTCGTTTTCGGTGAAGTCTCAGCCACGAGTCGAAGGAGCTGCGAGGAAGCGGCGCACGGAGCCGTCGGTCAGACTAAGACCGCAGTCTGTCTGCAGAACCGAAGCACTTGTTGAAACACTGGACTTACTGCAGGTTAATTTATGCATCACAGCTGTTCATGTTGAGTTCCATGTTAATGTTATTTCAAAAGGGAAGGGCTACGCATCCAGTGAAGACATTCTGTTTGTTTCTAGATCTTTTTAACCAACTGGTTTCTTTACAAGTGAAGTAGTACTTTTGTTCAATTCTAAGTTATTTCTGATTATATTTATGCATATTTATGTTATATGAATTTTTTTATTTTTTATTTTTGCAATATCTGAGCACCAGACCAATGTTTTATTGTCAATAAAATTTTTCTTTGATACCAATTTTTAAAGAACGTGTCGACTGATTCTTTATATTTCACACTGAAATCAATTCAATTCAGTTTATTTCTATAGCGCCAAATTCACAACACATGTCATCTAAAGGCACTTTACAGTTTTCTATCTAAGGCAAAAGCAGCTGATTGCATCGACTCATTGACTCTTCAGCAATCCCTCACACTAAGCATGCTTGTAGCGACAGTGGAGAGGAAAAACTCCCTTTGAACAGGAAGAAACCTCCAGCAGAACCAGGCTCAGTGTGAGCGGCCATCTGCTGAGGCCCACTGGGGTTCAAGGAGACAGAAGCAGACATAGAAAAAGAAGCATAGATACAAAAGGCAACTGTCCACCAGCTCTACAGGCGGCCCCGTCCAGGAAACACGCAGCCAGGCAGACGAGCTCCGAGCCAGCTCCCATGTCAGAGGATGAAGAGAGCACATCCAGTTAGTCACAGTCAGAGAAACAGGACTACACTGGAAAACAGGCCAAGCTCCAACATCTAGAAACAAAGGTGTTGATGGCAGCAGCACAGCTGATATTTCTCTCCAGGATGGAGTCACAGCCAAACAGGAACAGACCAGATGAAGCTACTATGAGAAAAAGCAGAGAGAGCAGAACGTTAGAGATTGAACTAACAGATTCTGCAGAGTGGGAGAATAGAGATAGAATGAAGCAGAATGATGAAAAAGGGGTCCCTATGTCCTCCAGCAGTCTAAGCCTATAGCAGCAGAACTATAGAGATAGCTCAGGATAACCTGAGCCACTCTAACTATGAATCAGGACAAAGCTAAACGCTGCGAAGTTGCTGCAGCTGAGGTTGTGGAAAGAGGCGTCACGTGTGGATCACAGGGGTCACGCAGGCCGCTGTGGCCCCAGAGCCATCTCTGAGAACAATAATCCACTGCACTCCCAACCCTGCAGAGGCTTCTGCCGCGGTCAGCAGGACTATGTTCATTCATCCGAATGGGTCTTTTCAACAACTGATATGTAACACTCTGGTTTGCATTTATGCTGAGGAGAAAAGTTCCTGCAGAAAAATCGGTTTGCATAAGATCATAAAGCAGGGAAAACTTTAGTTAGTAGGTGGATTCTGGCATGCAGTTTGTTGTGTAAGCCCTGCTGAGCCGCCCATGCCACTCCTTCCACCCACTTCCCTCTTCAGAGAGTCACATAATCAAATGAGCAGGTGATCTTCCAGAAGCTGGAGGTGATTACGTCTCCCGGCTGATGTAAGGTAGGCAAACCCCCCTGTCACAGTGCTGAGTCATTATCTGGTAAGAAGTGGGCGAAAGGTTAAAAAGGAGTTTCACAATCTAGGTCAGCCCTCAGTGTGAGGAAGGTCATGTGATGTTTCTAGTACAGCTACGGTGGAAGCTTTGCATACTTTACAGGACAGAGTTATGGAAAAAGATAACAATAAAAATGTTTGCACACATGTCTAATTTGAAAATGTAAATCAATAAATTTGTACAAATTTAAGAATTATATTTGTTCCCAGTTCTCAACTTACACGTTAGATCAGGACTTTCATATATCAAAACATGGTTTTGGAATTTAACTTGTACAAATTAGAACTTTGCAACAATACAAACCAAGGATGGATCACCAAAGAGAATAAAACAAAAATATACATTTACAAATGAATTTACAGATAAATGTCACAACATTTATTTATACTGCACTTGAAATTAGACTATGGAGATGTTTGTTTCTGATTTAAATCGTGTAAACCTTATTACATTAGAAGGTAATTTAACCTGTCTATTGAAAGTTAACACAAATACACTTTTTCAAAGAAAATTTCACTTGCTTTACTTTATTCAGTTTACTTTAAGAGAATTTGATCTCAAATGGAATAAAAAAATGCAATTATACAAACACAATCTAACTCAGATTATCCTGATCTATCTCTATAGTTCTGCTGCTATAGGCTTAGACTGCTGGAGGACATAGGGACCCCTTTTTCATCATTCTGCTTCATTCTATCTCTATTCTCCCACTCTGCAGAATCTATTAGTTCAATCTCTAACGTTCTGCTCTCTCTGCTTTTTCTCATAGTAGCTTCATCTGGTCTGTTCCTGTTTGGCTGTGACTCCATCCTGGAGAGAAATATCAGCTGTGCTGCTGCCATCAACACCTTTGTTTCTAGATGTTGGAGCTTGGGAGCAAAAAGCAGTGATCTTCTTTACAAACGTTAACGTTAACTATAAAGTGAACTATATAGTCCCCATGTGCATTCTTTTTAAAAGTGGAGAGGGCGGGTCTTCTAAAATATTTGCAAAAATCCTCCACTACACCTTTAAAGTCATAGGTAAGCTGCTGTTCCAACCGTTGCATTTCCGAATTCTCCCGAGTGGTGCCCGACTTTACATGAGTGAATAAAGTGAATGTGATTGGTCGATTATCAAGGGGGCGGGATTGTTGTGGCAGAAGGTTCACAAGCAAGTATGGTTGTGACGGTTTGTCGGAAGCATCTTGCTAACCAGTTAGCATCTTAGTGCTAGCAGGTTCCCAATGGGAAATTCCATTGGGACCAAGTAGCACTAAATTGGTGACTTAGAAACGACGCTGTCAAGGAACGCTATGGACAGCGGAAACATGCAAGAGGAGGAGAGTTTAGTGTCGGAGGTCGTGGATGAGTCTCCTCCGTCATCCATGTTTTATTTAGAGGAGGAAAGCGGGGATGAAGATGTTGTGGAAGAGGACGCCAGGGCGGCAGAAGCTTGGTTTGGTGTAGAAGGCTTCCAGCCGTACATGTTTGAGCCCTTGCCTCGCAACGCTGCCAGTTCTGTTAGCTCTACGCCTGCCGAAGACACAGACGTCCATCCCCGTGGACACTGGGACACAACTCCATGGGAAAGGAAAGGACTCTGATTACAACCGTTGCGTTTATTAG
Source organism: Cyprinodon diabolis (assembly GCA_030533445.1). Classification (NCBI taxonomy): domain Eukaryota; kingdom Metazoa; phylum Chordata; class Actinopteri; order Cyprinodontiformes; family Cyprinodontidae; genus Cyprinodon; species Cyprinodon diabolis. Next base: position 2,445,855 of record CM060067.1, on the reverse strand, counting down.
CTGCGACATATGAATCAAGATGCTATGACCGAAAATATTTGATTGACAGATGACCGTTGATATATGATTGGCCGAATTTAGGTGTTCAGGCTGACGTAGAACTAACTGGCCTGCATGGGATAACGAAAAAAAAAAAAGATTTTAAGACAGGACTTTTTTTAAATAGAAATGTTTTAAATTCAGGGACAATATGGTCTGAAAAAAAGTACATTTATATACATATTTAGGCCACAAGGATTTGTCATTTAAGTATAACTTCCCTACGACTTTAAAAGTCAAAAACAAAATGCAAGCAGACATCTTCTGTCTTGACATGCTCATTCCAGGAGAAGAGAACCCTCCTCAGTAACTAGATGTAATTGTCTGGTTTTACTTTGGTTGATAGAAAAGTTTGAACCAATCTGAATGCATGATCTGAATGAATGTTGTCTGTAAAGACCCTTGAAATGACATGTGTTATAGATTGGAGCTATAGAAATAAACGGTAATGACCTTTTGCTACAAGGAGGTTGACCCAGAGGGAGACCCAGGACACGCTGGAGGGACTATGTTTCTCGGCTGATCCGGGAACGCCTTGGAATTCCCCCATGAGGAGCTGGACCAAGTGGCTGGGGAGAGGGAAATCTGGGCCTACTTAGGCTGCTACACCCGTGACCAGAACCTGGATACCCGGAAGAAGACGGATGGATGGACAGACAGAGAGGCGGACGGATGGACATTGGTTTTTTTTTGCATATCGTGCCTAAAGCAGCAGCAACAACTGAATAAGTTTTTAAAGCTGCTCCAGATACCTAAAATCAAATATTGTATTAATTGAAATTAGTGCTTATAAAGGCTTCCATGGAAGATCCTCTGCCTTTGAGTCCCTCCTTGGGACTCCATGGCGTCAGCTGGCAGTGTGTTAAAGGTTGACTGTTGTGTGACCCAAGGGTGTGACGCCCCTGATGTAACGCAGTATTGTTTTGATTGGAGGGTAAAGGTTATTTTAAGACTCGCGCTGAGAAGGGCTGATGCAAGCCCTGCCTTGGAGTGCAGCTACTAATAATAAAAAAAAAAGGTGCAGTGGTTAATAAAACATTGTCTCCAGGTTTATGGAATGAAACTTCGATTGCAGCACAAAGATTAATGGTTTTATGAGAGAGTGAGGGTATTAGCAACATTATACCCTCTGATATCTTCTTACAATGCAATAAGAAGGTGGAATTTATTACGTTTTATGTTATAGGGATTAATGTAAAAAATATATAGATGAAATTAAATAGAGTCATCCATTAGTGATTTAATTCAATTCAGTTTATTTCTATAGCTCCAATTCACAACACGTCATCCAAGGAACTTTCCAGTTCACCAGATCATCCAGTCAGACTGATTCAAAGTTTTCCAATTTCCAGTTTTCCAGTTTCCTTGATGCAATCCACTGGATTGCATCAATGTTTTGTTTGGCTTCTGTATAAAGCCTAGAACTCAACGCTATTTCTGACATTTTGAATTGGAAAAAGCTTCCTGGATGGGAAGAGAAACGTCTTCAAACTCGGAAACAAAGTCCAGTGGATTGATTTTTTTTAAACTTTTTTGGAATAGATTCTGTACTATGGACCATTGGACCATTTTGGCTCATGTCAGCTTCTTTCACTTTGAGAGTGGAACCAACCAAATAAAGAAAAAACAACCTTCAGTTTTCATCTTCAGGCTGCTTTGACCAGTTATGTCATCTAATCCACCTACAGACAGAGGTGGATGAGGCAGTGTATGAGATAAAAGGGAAAAAAAGGTAAATATTAAATTTACATCCAGCTTTGTAATGCAGGGGAGATCAGTTGAAGCTTGGCACATGTGTGTTGGATTTAATTCAATTCACTTTATTTCTGAATTCACTTTCCAGTTCACCAGATCATCCAGTCAGATTGATTCAAAGTTTTCTATCTAAGGAAAACCAGCTGATTGCATCGACTCATTGACTCTTCAGCAATCCCTCACACTAAGCATGCTTGTAGCGACAGTGGAGAGGAAAAACTCCCTTTGAACAGGAAGAAACCTCCAGCAGAACCAGGCTCAGTGTGAGCGGCCATCTGCTGAGGCCCACTGGGGTTCAAGGAGACAGAAGCAGACATGGAAAGCAGATATAATAGGGAACTGTAAAAGGCAGCCCTTTCCAGGAGCTACAAGCCAGCTCCCATGTCAGAGGACGAAGAGAGCACATCCAGTTAGTCACAGTCAGAGAAACAGGACTACACTGGAAAACAGGCCAAGCTCCAACATCTAGAAACAAAGGTGTTGATGGCAGCAGCACAGCTGATATTTCTCTCCAGGATGGAGTCACAGCCAAACAGGAACAGACCAGATGAAGCTACTATGAGAAAACTAATTATCTGTTTTTTCTTCTTTTTGTCCTGTCTAGCAATGTGGCAATAAGAATTGCTGTCTTAATGCCAGAAAGAGCCCAACAGTTTTTAATCTCATAAGTGGAGCATTATCGCGTTCGCCATAGTGATCCAACAACAGATCTGTATACTGATTGATACTAAGATGTTTTTTGCTTTTTACAATTCATGAGGATAGTTTTCTTTTCAAAACACGAGGCAGTGGAAACCTTGCAAACTATTTTCTTTACCAAAGACCTATCCTCAAAGTTACCAATCGATCAAACTGATGGAGAAGGGGAAATTTTACAACTCAGGCTGTCTGACAACTCCTTACATATCTGAACCTAGTACCGCTAAACAGGTGTAACCAAAAACGCATTAATATAATTGTCAGGATTGTTTTTGGTGCACTACTTATAAAAACCAAACCAGAATATCTTTTATTCTGGTTTGGTTTTTATTAGTGAACCAATGCCAGCTCAGCTTTGCAGAGTAAGAGGAAAGTTTGTTACAGTAGGTGGGGTCATGGTTGGATATTTATAGATTCACCGAATGAGGAACAAAGGTGCAGGGCAGCATGCAAAGCTGTAATAACGCTAATCCGCTTTTACTTTTTCTGACCCCAATCTCTAAAACCTATAGGTTTCACAATAAATAAATGGACTTTGTTATAATTAGGATGTGAAAGCCGGTGGAAGAAATTAGATAACCGAGTCCCGTGGGCCCAAACCCGCATGGCCTCCCGGTCCTGTCCCAGCACAGCACATTCCAACCCACTGACACCAGAACAGCCAGGGGACCTTTTCACAGACGGACACGGGAGCCGAAGGTCCCCACAAACCGCTGCAGAGGCTCCCCCAGAGGAGGGGACACTCACTCAGTTTGGAACGGCCTTGTGCTCATTTTCACATCTTTCTTTTTTAGCTTTGTTTTGATTGATCAGTTTAACTTTTGTTGCTATTTTTGGTGTTTTATTCTGTTTACTCCACAGATGCAGCTGGTTCATCCTGCATCAACACGTCTCATTGGTTGAAAACTGCTGTTGAGGCAACTTTCTGATTTTTTTAAATAAGGGAGACATCATTGTTTCAGCACCGCTGCTGCGTTATGTGTGTGAGAACTGCCACATCTACCTCGGTACATATGAACATTTAACAATGTGACATTCTTGTGTGATCTGACTATTGTGTGCAGCATCCAGCTGGCTAGAAACAAGGTCAGAAAACCCCAGCAGGGGAACACAGACTCCCAGGCTGAGCTAAAATAGCTCCTATGCTCTCCAAGAGCAGGAACGGGGGCCTTGGTAGGTTCTAAATATAGCTCCAGCTTTCTCTGCTTACAGAGGGCTGCAGCCTCTGTCCCACCAAACTACAAGTAGAGCACTAACAGGAGGAAGTGAGCCCATGCACAGTTCCAGAGAAACTTTTAGGAACTACTGTTTAGGATGTTTGCAAAGTCTTACATAAATCTGAATTTAAGCAGCAGCAACCTTAGACTCACTAATTACATCACTGGTTTTGGGATGACAGATGCACCGATTGGCCAGCCTCGATTTCAGCCGATACCTCCGAGTTAAACCGATATCATCCGCAGATGTTATCTACCTCTGCAAAGGTCTGAAGATCTATGGTGTGAAATCAGTTCCATAATTGTAGCAAACCAATGTGTTTTGTAAATGAATCCAGGTTGTAAAATCATGCTGCTGGAATAATATCTAACTTTTTTTAAGGCTTTTATTTTAACAGATCTGTACCAGGGGCAACAATAAAGGTTTTCTCTACTTTCTATCATTGAATGGTCAAGTGTAGGCGCACAAAAGAAAACCCCAAACTATAATGTAGGAATGTTTCACTCTATTATTCTTTTATTAAGTCTCCAAACAAATGTGGTAAATCAACAAAACATTTATTCAGCAGAAAAAAGGCAGATTCTGACAGTTCAATAAACGTCTCAAACTGATGAGACCCAGCAACACGTGGCACCTGGATTCTTAATCTTTGTTCCTAAATCATCACAAGGCAGAAACATACGGAGCCGATTCGAGGCACAAAGGAAAAACAGACTTCAAGAGACGTGGAAAGAAGTAGGACCACTGCATCAGCTGCAGGCGATCTCATGGAGAAGGCACCAATACCAAAATAATCCTTTGGCAAATAAAAAAAACTAAAGAACTTTAATTTTTTTTTAAAGAAATACAGCATGTAAAGAGATTTTTTTTAATGAGGGGCAAACAGGAATAAGGCTGATATTATTTCTTCCCTCTAAATTCAGCATAGCAGACAAAAAGCCTCAGAAAAATCAGTGTGCAGGACATGTCGGACACCCCCCACCAGTAATATAAGAGGTAAAACAGATGTAAAGGGAGCGTGGATTTATCAGCCGCACCTACAACAATCGTTTATTTGACAAAGACTTTTGTTGAAAATTGAAAAGCGAAGCTCACAGTGGTCTGCAATATTTGCTGAGTCATCAAAATAAAATAAGTGTATCAAAGAGGTTTTCTAAGATAAAGAGAGATGCACCAACAGATCGACCCCACTGGATAGAGGATTTCATTTCTTGTTTTGTTATACACAGCATTCAGAGAGGAAGTTGGTATAACTGAGGGAAGAAGTTTAAGATTTTTTAGGATAAAGTCGTCGGAAATAAAGAGATGTAAGAAGCTATTTAAACCAGAAAATTTTGCTCTGCAACAGGACTTCCAGTTATATGCCTGGACAGCAAGGACCAAAAACATTTCAACATTTTAAAATAAGCATATACAAATGCTGTGTCCGTCCTGATAGTTTTTAGTTAATGCTTTTTGAGCCTAAATAGAATTCTGGCATTGGGCAAAATAAGAAGACCTTGGCCGTTTCTGAGCTTACAAGAACGCAAGTACAGACTTGTATCTTCGCCAAGTATGTTCCTAAGAAGCGAAGCATAAATCTGGGTCAATTGGAAAAGAAGTGTTCTGATGACATCACCACATTCAAAGCTAGTCTGTAGCTACATTTCACCTCCTGTTATTAATAGTCTCTAGATAATATTAAATTATTACTTTTTTCATTTAGTGGGGGAATAATAATGCAGACAGCCTGGGCTAACGTTAGCCCGTCTGCAGCAGCCTGGGCTAACCTTAGCCCGTCTGCAGCAGCCTGGGCTAACGTTACAGCAGCCTGGGCTAACGTTAGCCCGTCTGAAGCAGCCTGAGCTAATGTTAGCCCGTCTGCAGCAGCCTGGGCTAACGTTAGCCCGTCTGAAGCAGCCTGAGCTAATGTTAGCCCGTCTGCAGCAGCCTGGGCTAACCTTGCATAAATCTGGGTCAATTGGAAAAGAAGTGTTCTGATGACATCACCACATTCAAAGCTAGTCTGTAGCTACATTTCACCTCCTGTTATTAATAGTCTCTAGATAATATTAAATTATTACTTTTTTCATTTAGTGGGGGAATAATAATGCAGACAGCCTGGGCTAACGTTAGCCCGTCTGCAGCAGCCTGGGCTAACCTTAGCCCGTCTGCAGCAGCCTGGGCTAACGTTACAGCAGCCTGGGCTAACGTTAGCCCGTCTGAAGCAGCCTGAGCTAATGTTAGCCCGTCTGCAGCAGCCTGGGCTAACGTTAGCCCGTCTGAAGCAGCCTGAGCTAATGTTAGCCCGTCTGCAGCAGCCTGGGCTAACCTTGCATAAATCTGGGTCAATTGGAAAAGAAGTGTTCTGATGACATCACCACATTCAAAGCTAGTCTGTAGCTACATTTCACCTCCTGTTATTAATAGTCTCTAGATAATATTAAATTATTACTTTTTTCATTTAGTGGGGGAATAATAATGCACACAGCCTGGGCTAATGTTAGCCCATCTGCAGCAGCCTAGGCTAACGTTAGCCCGTCTCCAGCAGCCAGGGCTAACGTTACAGCCTGGGCTAACGTTAGCCCGTCTGAAGCAGCCTGAGCTAATGTTAGCCCGTCTGCAGCAGCCTGGGCTAACGTTAGCCCGTCTGCAGCAGCCTAGGCTAACGTTAGCCCGTCTCCAGCAGCCAGGGCTAACGTTACAGCCTGGGCTAACGTTAGCCCGTCTGAAGCAGCCTGAGCTAATGTTAGCCCGTCTGCAGCAGCCTGAGCTAATGTTAGCCCGTCTGCAGCAGCCTAGGCTAACGTTAGCCCGTCTCCAGCAGCCAGGGCTAACGTTACAGCCTGGGCTAACGTTAGCCCGTCTGAAGCAGCCTGAGCTAATGTTAGCCCGTCTGCAGCAGCCTGGGCTAACCTTGAACGGTCTGCAGCAGCCTGGGCTAACCTTGGCCAGTCTGCAGCAGCCTGGGCTAACCTTGGCCCTGGCTGCTGCAGACGGGCTAAGGTTAGCCCCGTCTGCAGCAGCCAGGGCTAACGTTAGCCTTGGCTGCTGCAGAATCTGCTCAGATCTGCTCACCCTGCATAGTCGAAGCCTTTCTACACACAGTCAGTGTGACATGGAAAAAAAATCGTATGGGAGATGAAATATTCGTACGCAGCCGGTGTGTTCAGGCCTCTAGCTGCAGTAGGCTACTTCATTGCTTACTAATAATTTTAAAATCAAGCAAATTGATCTGGAATTTGTTCTGATTTGTGCATCTCTAGGTTATAAATGCAGTAGTGCAGGTTTGGCTTGGGCTGGTGGTCGTCATAACAGTGTTAAATTCTGCAGTTAATGTAAACAAACCGAACTTCACTGGGTTTAAAAAAAATAGCCGGTAATGCTTTCTTTTACAGTAGATCAATAACACGTAATAACCTCGTAATAACATAACTTACACTATATTACTAGGCAACAAGAAAAAACTGGAGAATTTTTTTAAGTGCTTTGCTTCAAATTTTCGGCTGACAAGTTAAAGTAAGACTTCTTAGAATTCAAACCCTTATTACTGCAGACAGCAATACATTAATGTGTTATTATCTGGTAAAATGCAGTTTATTACTTGACATATAACAGATTACCAAACCCAGAAGACAGCAGCTAATCTTCTTAACCAAACTCTTATTTATATGCAACTTGAGTTCCGTTTTATAACGCTTTATTTACCTGATCATAGTTACAATTTACTTTGTAAGCCATTGGTAGGTGGTGGTCAATAATAGAAACATAATGGTAGTTACATAGTAACACACAATGATAATAATTAGATGCAGGTTATTAGTTTGAAATCATGTACCTTAGGCTTGGGGTATTTACCCAAACAAAGTTTTTCTTGTTACCAAACTGAAAGTGCCACTTTATTACGTGGTAATTGATTTACTGTAAAAGAAAGCATAATTCCTAATAAAAAACAAACAGGGCACTTTTGGACTATTTTTCCTGCATCGTTTGATTTAAAACCATTTAGAGGCAACGCTGTGGAATTTTTTAAACTGCAGAATAAAATAAAACAAAAAACTAATTGGCAGTTAAATGAAAAGCAGATTGTCATTGGCTGTTCAGAGCTTTGATCAGCTGTAAAATACTTCTGTCTTCATATAATTGGAATTAATTAATACCTGATTTCTATCAATACATAAAAATACATATTGGCAAACATTCGGAAACTGTGATCAAAGAATTTAGCGGCATATTTTACCACATGGTAAAACCTCCGCAGTGATTCTCAACCATGTGAAGATTATAAAAAAAAAAACAGGTTGGAAATTTTGGTTGTTGGTTTCCATTTAAGGCAAAGCAGAGAAGGAAATAACAGTCACTGCCCACTGAAGGCACAACTGTATGAAAACTGACAGGGTACAGCCATTAAAAATAAGCTTCGTAAAGAACATGTGAACCCAAACAGCCAAAGATTTCCAAAGTGTTGGTAATGAAGTTCAGACTGAAGAACGGCAGCTCAGTAGTTTTGGTAAATATCTCACTGATAGGACAGCCACATGTGGGTGATTATGAATGAATTGTTAAAACATGTAATGATATGATTCCCAGTTCAAGTCTCGCTCCTCCCAACATGAAGAAAACAGTAACATTAAGAAGCAAAAGGGAAAGAAAGCAGGGCGTCCACTACAATATAGTGCAGGTTTTTTTTTCCTTGAAAGGGTTTTCTGAAGCAGGGATGGCTCTGAGGAGCGGGTCCCCTCTGGCCTGTTCCATGCAGTAGTTCATGAGCTCAGCAGAGGCTTTGGAGACCTGGAGAAAAAAAAAAAAACAAACAAACAGGAAGCAGAAATATCATGTTAAGTTTTTTTATTCCTTTAATTAACAGCTTCCATTAAAACCAACCTGAAACTAAGGGCACGATCACACCTTTCCAGTGGTGTCAAAAGTTCACGCATTTGTTACTTAAAGGCATACTATGCAACATTTTTCAGTTAATGTGTTCCATAACGTTTTGGATGATTAAATGTAGGGATGCACGATATAATCGGCCCCCTATCGGTATCGGCCTTAAAACTGAATATCAGACATCGGCCACCCCACTGATATTTAATCCGATATTTGATCAGCTTCTGAGTTTCTAAAGTCTAAAAAAAAAAAAAAAAATACTACTTCTTCTTCTTCCTCAAAAACTTATTTTTTACAGACTTAAAAACTTCTAAAGACGAGGGAAAATATATTGATACATTAAAATATCCCAATATCTTCATATGCTGATATATTGCCATTTAAAAACACCATATCAATCTCTTTTACTAATGAAATATTGCTACCGTAAATCCTCTAATATAGGCCGGGGCCTTTATTTCACTCAGGTACATCTTGGTCCAGGCCATTATTGGAAGGAGGCCAGAATTAGAGGCAGGCCTCTATTTCTATTTGATCAAAACAGACTAGCAGGGGAATGAAAAAAACAAGATTTTGTGTCTCTTTTTGAATCTATAAAATACTAGATTCATTTATTGAAAAAGTACAGTTAACATAACGGTATACAGAACATTTTTCAGACATCTTCCAGCAGCTGCAAAAAAAAAAAAAAAACAAGACACAGAATGGAATCTTGGCCAAACTGACTTGCGAAACAAAGTAACAAAAAAAAAAAAAAAATTCAAACTGTTCTGCCATCACAGCGAAATTTTATTTGAGGCAGGCTTAGTGGAAGTAGGCTGCCGGTATCATATATTTCAAGAGAAATTCAGAACAACGAAGGCCAACGAAATTGTGTCATTTTAACGCTGCCTGGTTACCACCAGACCTGCCGGTAATCACATCTGTCTTTCAGATCAGAATGATTGTGCGACTGGTTATCCTCCTACAGCAGTGTGTCACAATGAGCTTGACACGGAATTTTTTTATTAATGCTTAATATTGAAGCGTGGTCCGCGCTATAATAGACTGTGGGTCTAGATACGGCCAAGGCGGTGAGGAAGTGGGGGCGAGGAGTCCGACAATGGAGGGACATGACGGTAAAAAAGAGCAGAGATCCAGGTGGAAAAAGGGTCCCAGCGTTCTCGCGCACCTCGCACTTGTAGCTGGTGAAACTTAACGTGTTGTTTTCCGCAATTTCGGTCATAAAAACAAAACAAGCCGACCTGTCTGCGGCACTGTCTGTGCTAAGGATGGGACTTCCCATGCTAATGGCTTGGATTCGTTAGCAAACACTGCCCCCCTGTGGTACTTGTATGTTACTATGACAAGTTGTTGAGGACTGCCCAGGAACATTGTTGGTTCTAATTATAGCCCCGGCCTGTATAAGAGTCCGGCCATTATTTACCTCTGCTGACAGCCAGACAGGCCAGTATTAGAGACCCGGCTGCCAATAGAATACAGGCCAATATTAGAGGATTTACGCTATATGTCATCGTTATGCTATGAAATCCCCCGAAAATTCGCGAAATTTTGCCATATTTTTATATGTTGATATATTGACGCGGTATCGATCTATTTTACTAACAAAATCTCTCAAGAATTTGCAAAATATAACGATAGTTTGTAACAGAACGATGAAATTTCACGAGATTTTGAAAGTAAAATAGATGGATACCCCGTTTTTAACAATCAATTTGATATCAGCACATGAAAATATATTTGAGTTTATTATTTTTCAGAGTGTCAGAAATGGATAACAAAACTGCTATTTTCAATGACTACTTATTTTTGTCCAGCTTTAACATCGGTGTCGATATCGGTTATCGGCTACATGAGTTTTAAAATATCGGCATATCGGATATCGGCCGAAATCCCAATATCGTGCATCCCTAATTAAATGAGTCATTTCAGGTCGAACAAAGGTTTTCTCGGCCGCCCTGGTGGTCTGTAGGGGAAATACCGTACTTGCAATTGCAGGAGCCCTCGGCTCAGAAGTCTCGTGCATCGCGACCAGTGTTGGGAAAGTTCTCTTTCTACGTGAACTAGTTCAAAGTTCAGTTCACACATTTTAAAATGAATTAGTTCAGTTCATAATTCAAAATTTTGAACTAAGTTCACTGTAGAACCACAGACAGCAATTATTTTATCAGTTGTAACGCTGAAACTGTGCGTCAGATTTCATCTTCTTATCCAGTTTTGAATCCTTATCCAACCAGGGTTTACATTAGCATTGAGGGGACAGCATTTCCCCATTGTTGCTTTAACGCTTTGTTGCTGTCCATTCACTTCACACTAGTAGCAGCTGCAGCTTTCACCCCTACAGTATATTCTCAAAAACATCAGGAAAAATGTGCTGCTTGAATGGTCTTTTTTATGAGGAATTATTAAAAGAAAAACAGGAAAGTAGTCTTTAAGGTGCAAATGTTTTTTTTAATTTTAATAATTTTTTCCATTTGAAATTCCATTTCAGTACATATGCCGTTTCAGATTTGCTTTGGATGTTACTGAAGTGCGGCGGGCAAAGTTTGCAGAGAAATGTAAGATTGTTTCCATCATCCTCACCGACCACCTGGTCATAAAACTGTTTTAAGTGATCATACTGTTGTTTTTTCGCCTCCATGGTCGCCTCCATGCTGCTGTGGCTTCCACGCTGCATTTTGTTTTGATGACGCACGCGGCTGTAGGCTACGACGCTGGTAGCTGGTGTTGCCAGATTGGGTGTTTTTCCCGCTACATATTAAGGCCTGTTTACGGTGTGATTTAGCCGGGGTTTCGCCTGGAGCGCTCTATAGAAATTTAGCAACCTATTGAACGAAGTTGAACTGAGAGAGCGAGCCGTTCACAGACGCCAGAATGAACGAGTTCACAATAACGTTCATCAGGCAGTAATGCAGTACGTTCAGTTCATGTTCGCCCAAAATATGAACGAGTTCATGAACTTTTGTTCAATGAACGCGTTCAGGCACAACACTGATCGCGAGAGTCGGTCTTGCTTTACGGCGAGAACTGCTACACGCCCCCAGTGAAAGGAATGCTTGATGCTAGCGCAGTGGCGATATTTGTGCAGTTATCATGGCGGAACCAGCGAGAAAACAGCGAAATTTTTAAACTCGAAAATTGGAACAAAATAGTCACTTACCGCAGTAGACATGGTGATTCGTTGCGTTCGCCTGTCTGCTAAGCTCAAAACAACCGCGCCTGGCTTGACGGAGAAACCATATTTACGATAGTGCACTTTTACTTTCGCCCTCTGGGGGGAGCCTCGCTGGAAAATCAACACCAGTTGCATAGTATACCTTTAAGTAAAAGTATAGATACTGCAGTTTAAAATCACTCTGGTAAAAGTTAAAGTATCAACTTGACCTCTTTACTCAAGTAAAAGTGAAAAAGTATGTGCTCCAAAAACTACTATAGTATAAAAGTATCCGTCTCCCAATACGCTCTCGCCTCTGTCCGACCTTTCAGACGTTTCTACATCTTTTTCTGAATCCCACATTGTAGCATGGCATAGACAATTCACGTTAGCAGTTTGAAGAACACCTGCTTGCTTCTGATGATTTCCTTTAGCTAACCAATGAGTGTTTACGTTCTATGACTCATCCAATCACACTAGTTTTCACTAGATGTGGGTGGAGCCAATGATGTGCATTGGATGGAGCACATGACGGGAAATAAAGATTTAGAAACATTAAACCGAAGCCAAGAGTAACGAGTAACGTTTGTTTTAAAAATGTAAGGAATAGAAAGTACAGATACTTGTGTGAAAATGCAATGAGTAGAAGTCAGAAGTAGGAAGAAAAATAAGTAATGGAGTAAAGTATAGATACCTAAAAAGTGTACTTAAGGACAGTAACTAAGTATTTGTACTTTGTTACTTGACACCTCTGCTTCTTGCCGATTTGCTTATTGTTGCAGTGAACGCAGAGATGTCTCCGCCCCGTTCCGCGGACACTCTGCTGCACCTCGCCAAAATTTTAGGTTGTTGCAGACAAGAGGCCTCTGATTGGTCAATTCTACATCCGCTCTACTCTATGCGTATTTCCTGTTTGGTTCCTTACCGGCTTGTTTTGTTTGCATGACCACCATTGTTGAAAACGACTGGTGAAAATGGAGCAGCTAGAAGAGCGAGGTGCACGAGAACGCTGGGATCCTTTTTCTACCTGGATCTCCGCTCTTTTTGGCCCTCATGTCCCTCCGTTGTCGCACAAACTTGCCCCCATTTCCTCTCCTCCCCGGCCATATTTAGACCCACAGCTAGGTCCTGATTGGCCCTCTGAAGTTGTGGCGTGGAACCAGTGTGTAACGTGCCTAGTTTTAGTTTAGAAAACATGCAAATAGAAAAGGATGAACGGGTCCACCCCTTTGGAATGGGGGTCGTTTGGCTTCTTTGTCAGCCTGCAATGCCCCATACCTGTCTATGTCTCTGAAAGGGGGGGCATTAGAGGGAATAGTTGGCCTGGCTGAATAGGAGAGCTCTTCTGTTCTCCTGTAAAGGGGGTAGAGCTGCAATGATAGCGGGAAGGAATCAACTCTATCGCTGCATTGCAGGTTTTTGAAAGCTGAAATCTGAGTCCGGCTGAAGCAGCTTTGCTGCTCTGGCTCCGCGGTGCAAAAGTGTGTCTGACGCGCGTTGGGCGGAGCTACTCTATCCTTTCTCTGCCTTGCAGCTATATTTGCTGTGATCAGTGGGAATAAAGTAGTTTTATTATGTTTTTTAGTGGGAAAATCCACCTGAAAACCTAATCAGTGCAGTCAGTTCATCCTGCCTTCCAATATTCTTTCTGTGGGAGCCACTCAGACCCCCACATACCAGTGGTGCGCTGTCAGTAGGATCCCATTCAAAGGGCTTGTTTGTCTCCTGAGAAAGCAGACATGTTAATTTTTTTAAAGAAAAACTGCTAATTAAAAAGGTCCTCACAATGTAACAGTGAATATTAGACACTGACTTGTTTGCAACTGTTCTTCGCTGAACATTTTTTTTATGTAAGAGAAAAAATGTAAATGGAAAAATCAGAGCTTAAATTAAAACTCAAGATTTGTACTTTATTATGTTGTGTAATTTTATTTTTCTTCGAATTGATATTATAAAACTGGTATCTAAAAAAGGATCGATCAGGAACCGGTATCGAAGTGAAGGTATCGGTATTGGTACCGGCACCGAAAATTTTTTAACGATACCCAGCCCTAGCCAGAGGCTTCAATTTTTATGGCCTATCAGCAATCCAGTGAGTAAACAGAGATCAGTAGTAGAGACCCCTGACCCTTCAGCTACAGTTTCCTGCATTTGAGGTCGTTTTGTTGCAAAATCATTACAACTATGCACCTTTCGTTGGAGGGGACCATTTCTAACAATGAGAAGGAGGAGTTTTAAAGATGTTCCGTCTTCATTTCGGCACTTTTTTCTACTTAGGTTTTAGACAGACTCTTTCACAGTTGGAACCAAGGTGGTGCTGTGTGGTTACCTTTATCCTCTCCCTTCTTGCCTCTAGTCTCAGCTGCTGCACTATCTGCCGGGCCTGGGGTAGGTTACTCTGGGCCTTGGACGACATCCTGGTCCGTGCAACACTGTAATGAATGACAGGGAAGGAAAGTCAGCATGGCTGTGCAGCATATGAGGTCTTACCTTAATGCAAACATAGAACGAGACAAACAAACCACTGGTTTAGTTCCTTCACACATGTAGAAGGGGTGTTCTCACTTCTTGTTTTAATACGGAGCTGGTAATTGATGGGCCCGTTTTTTAAGCCTGGTTATATTGATTAAACCAATGCCTGCAACCCTTTATCTACTTCCTCTGAAGTACCGGCACCGATTCAACAAACACACAAAGCAAAGGTGTACAGAGAGGTTTGGAAAAACAAAATGAACCCAGATTCAACACATGACGGCTTTAATGAAACCCAAACGAAAGATTTTAGCCAAAAATAAGTGCAGATTACATGAAGACACAGGACTGACCAACTTTAGGAAGGCTGATGTGTTTATGACAGAGAGTCTGGACTGTGGTTCCCGTTCCTGTTAATCATTACAGGAAATAACAGGCCTGGACACATCATCAACCACCCCCTCCATCTTCACCAGGTGTTTTCCAAAATGGCGGTCATACAAACCAAACAAGCCGGTAAGGAACCAAACAGGAAATACGCACAGTGTAGAGCGGATGGAGATCAGAGGCCTCCTGTCTGCGCTCACCTACAATTTTGGAAAGGAGCAGCAGAGTGTCTGCGGAGGGGCGGGGCATATCTGCGCTAACTGCGACACACTTGCACACGACCTGGTTTCCGAGTAGAAATCAGCCTTAAGAAGGGAACAGGAAGCTGCAAACACTATGTCTAAAAAGGTGTGAAACCAAATTTATTCTCATAAATTACAAAAATCTTTCACAAAACGTGTTGCTGTTGATGGTCGGCGGACATGAACTCATCAGGCTGAGGCGACATGAGTAATTTATAAGGCCTGGGGGAATTTGGGGCCCCATGAAATTGATTGACATTGATATTGTCCTCCCCCCCAAAAAACAAACAAACAAAAAAATTGATGCAAGCTTTAAAACTGCTATAAAGATGGACAAAGGAGGATCCTTAACATTATCGTTGTAATTTTTACTGTACAATTTCAAAGAAGGAAAATTAATCTCACACGAAAAAGTTAAATTCGTAGGGAAGCGGCTGTTCCAACCGTTGCATTTCCAAATTCTCCCGAGTGGTGCCCGACTTTATACGATGAATAAAGTGAATGTGATTGGTTGATTATCAAGGGGGCGGGATTGTTGTGGCGGAAGGTTTGCAAGCAGGTTTGGTTGTGGCTGGTTTGTGGGAAGCATCTTGCTAACCAGTTAGCAACTTAGTGCTAGTAGGTTCCCAATGGGAAATTCCATTGGGACCAAGTAGCACTAAATTGGTGACTTAGAAACTACACTGTCAAGGAACGCTATGGACAGCGGAAACACGCAAGAGGAGGAGAGTTTAGTGTCGGAGGTCGTGGATGAGTCTCCTCCGTCATCCATTTTTTATTTAGAGGAGGAAAGCGGGGACGAAGATGTTGTGGAAGAGGACGCCAGGGCGGCAGAAGCTTGGTTTGGTGTAGAAGGCTTCCAGCCGTACATGTTTGAGCCCTTGCCTCGCAACGCTGCCAGTTCTGTTAGCTCTACGCCTGCCGAAGACACAGACGTCCATCCCCGTGGACACTGGGACGCACCTATATTTCTATTTAGTTTCGCTATAAATTTAAACAAAAGACAGATTATTTTTATGTTGTGTGATAAATTGTGAAGAAATGCTGAGAAAGTTCAAGAAAAAGAAAAACGAAATGAGAATCTGCTAACCTTCCATTGAGCAGATGGAAGCTTTGCTGCTTTAGGCTTTTGTTGCCGGGAGACATAGGGTCCACTTTTCCTGCTTCTTCACCTCTATTCTCCAGTTCTGCATTATTTGTTAGTTCAACCCAAACTTTATGTTCTCTTTAAACTATATATATATAAAATTGACTGCAATGTAGATATATGTTTTATGTTTTGCCATTTTCAATTTAATAAAATGTGCAATAAATGTTTTTTTTCTGAATTACAAAGATTTGTTTATCTAAAAATGTTAATTAACTAAAGTATATATTTTTATATGAATCAATACAATATGGATTCTGTCTCCTTGAACCCCAGTGGGCCTTAGCAGATGGCCGCTCACACTGAGCCTGGTTCTGCTGGAGGTTTCTTCCTGTTCAAAGGGAGTTTTTCCTCTCCACTGTCGCTACAAGCATGCTTAGTGTGAGGGATTGCTGAAGAGTCAATGAGTCGATGCAATCAGCTGGTTTTCCTTAGATAGAAAACTATGAATCCATCTGACTGGATGATCTGGTGAACTGGAAAGTTCCCTGAGATGACATGATGTGAATTGGAGCTATAGAAATACACTGAGTTGAATTGAATTTATTGCTTGGTAAAAATAAACCAATAGATGCAGCCAAAAAAAGGTACTGTAAAAAGTGATGCAAAACTGAACCAGCAAAACAACTTAGTGCAGACCTCCGCAATCAGAAAACATTTGCAAGGAAACTGACTTGTGAATTCAAAGAATCTTGGATATCGTTGCCTCTACAGCCGACAGAAAGAATATATATTATCTGACAAGACCTGTCTGTTATCTTACTAAACATGAGAGGAATGGGAGAAAAAACAGAATTAGACAAATACGGTTAGCCTCGTGAGACCTTCCTGATCTCGCGAGCTTTCAAGGTTTCACTCGCTAATCAGTCTGGAGACTCTCCGTTAAAGAAAATTTGGAGCCGTTCACCAAACGAACGTCCAATCAGCGTTGGCTTTGAGGCGGGTTGAGGTGTGACGCAACGAGAAGCGCGACAGTTCAGTCTAAAGAACATGGCGGCTTCAGCCAATGAAACTAGCGTTAGCGTGTCTATCCAGCAAGTTTTATCAGAATTACAGAGTATTTCTTCACTGAAAGAAGAGCAAAACACTGCTCTGGAGGCTTTTCTCAGAGGAAAAGATGTTTTTGCTCTTCTCCCGACTGGTTTGATCTATCAATTGGCTTGTGCCTGGTTAAAATACGGTTAGTCTCTGTAAGAAATGCATCTAAAGCGGATCAGAACAGCCAAACAGCAAAACCTGTGATCTGATGCCAGCTCTTCCCAGCAACACCAGCATGCTCTGAAGCCCTATAGGAGGGCACCAACCATTTGAACTCAAGTGTGGCATAAGAACCACCGAATGCTGTACATCTATAAACCTGTAAAATAAAGAAAAAAACACACCAGCAGTCGGGACCACCTACTGTCTGAGCGGGGAAGTCACACTGCACTACTGTACCTTAGACACACACACAAGAACAACACGTGTAATTCATTAGCAGTTTTCAAAGCCTTAAGAACAGGGAGCTATTATGAGTCAATTCCATTAACCGTGCACTCGGAGATGAAAACCAGTGTTTCCAGTCTCAAACTGTTGCTATATTGTGGCTCAACCCCAGAGAAAACTCTTAAAGAGTTTTCTGATGAACACAAAGAATGGCATTAAGAGGTGAATGAGCCATCGCCGTCAGCTGCGCTCTCTGTGTGGTCTCTTCAGGGACTCTCTGACGCTTTCAGGGCTGCAGCGGCGTCTGTCATAAAGCATCACTGCTGGAATTAAGCTCCTCAAGGCTTTTGAGTTACTGCCTGCATCTCACTGCTGACTGCCATGAGAGACGTTAGAATTATTTTTAGGTGGATTTATTTATAATAACATTTAGTTTATGTGTCATAAATATAAATAAATAGTTGTTAGTTCCACCAATAAAGAGTTTTGTTGGGGCTTATGCCCAATTCCTGCAGTCTATGGGCAAAAGGTAGGGGAACGATCAGAACTGGCCGCCAGTCCATTGCAGGGCAACACGGAGACAAAGACATACAACCCTGCGCACAAACACTCACACCTGTGAACAATTAAGACATGCAAATCAAGCTAACAGTCCTGCTTTTGAACAGTGGGAAGCAAGAGTACCCAGAGAGAACCCACACATTCTTGGGAGACATGTAAACTCCATGCAGAAAGACCCTGGGTGGGGAATTGAACCCAGGACCTTCTAGCTGCTAGGCAACAGTGCTACGAGCTGCATCAGCCCTTGTTGGGCTAAGACCAAAGGATAGGTAGCCTTCTATCCTTTGGTCTTTTTATAGAAACTTTTAACCAATCTGATTGAATTGTCTCTGCAAAGTGCCTTAAGATGGTGTAAATTCCTGCTATATATATGCTATATATATGTGCCTGTACAGTGGGGTGACTAGATGTCCCGTTTTATGCAGGACTGCACTGCATTTTTCACTTCTGTCCCGATGTCCACACAAACCAAAACTGCGTTCTGCACTAGACTGGGTTAAATTAGAAAAAGAGATCAAAATATTCAACCAGCACTTTTCCTAAATGGAAAGAAAGAGCTTCAGTCTTTGTCAAAGAGCTGCACCAGCACATCAACTCATGACCAACCTGAGCACCATGCATTTAAAACAGGTCATTTTAATACTAAATATGACGGAAACTGTAAAGGAAAATATAAAGCTGACATATTAAATAACAGTTTAAAAGGTAACGGCCTGAGGTAAGAGAGAAGTGATTATTAGAGACATTTTGCCTATTTCAAAGACGGCTTTAAAATGTCCCTATTGACAAAGTTTATACTTAAAGAGACTGAGGCTAACCTAAGCTATATCTATAGTTAGGCGCAGGCTAGCTCTAGTGGTAAGTCACCCGTCCTGCAGACAGGAAGCCTGGGATTGTATCCCAGCCGGAGGGAATGAGCTGCCAGTGTTGCCTTATGCTACGTTCACACCGGACGCAGCAGGAGCAGCAAAATCGCGTCTGCTGCTTCCTTTTTGCTGCTTGTACCAGTTAGTTCTAATGCGCGGCTGAAGCAGCTTTGCTGCTCTGGCTGCGCGGTGCAAAAGTGTGTCTGACGCGCGTTGGGCGGAGCTACTCTATCCTTTCTCTGCCTTGCAGCTATATTTGCTGTGATCAGTGGGAATAAAGTAGTTTTAATGTTTTAAAGTGAGAAAATCCACCTGAAAACTTAATCATTGCAGTCAGTTCATCCAGATTATCATCCTGCCTTCCAATATTATTTCTGTCGGAGCCACTCAGACCCCCACATACCAGCCGTGCGCTGTCAGTAGGAATCCCTTCAACAGCAGCCTCTGGCCGGTTCGCCTCCTCACGGTTCACCGGCTGGTAGGTGTTTTTCATCTAAATAATCCGATCTGCAGGCACCAGGATAATAAAAGCGAACATATTCTGCCGGCAGATTTCTGCATTTTAAGTTAATTTATGCATCAATAAACTGTTTCAGAGGAGTGATCACAGCGCTCTGTGTCATCAGCGATGTGTCTGTCTCACAGCCAGCCCCCAGATCAGCTTCTCTGATTAGTTGACACGGCGCGTCGAGCAGCAAAAGTCCAATTTTTCCATTTCGAGCAGCAGCGCGTTTGCGGCGTGCCACGCGCGTCAGATGCTTAAACGCGCCCGACTGGCTGCTTCAGCTGCTCAGACGCGCTGCGCCTGCTGCTCAAAACGCGCCGCGGGATCTTTTGCTGCGCCTTGACGCGCGTCAACCATTGACTTTACATGTAAACTCGCTGCTTCTGTCGCGTCTGCTGCGTCCGGTGTGAACGCAGCATAAGGCAAGACCCTTTACGCTAATGCCTGCTTTGCGGCCTAGTGGTTAGGGCATAGAACTTGCAATCCAGAGGTTCTGAGTTCAAGCCCCGATCCCACGGACTAGCACTCTGGGACCCTAAAAAAGCCCCTTAACCCCACACCCAACGGGGATAGGTTAATACAGAGAGCTAATTTCATTGTTCTGTACTTGTGATATTGAATAAACAGTAAAATGCTGGAAAGAAGAACAGGTTATGCTGCTATAAGCCTTGGCTGCTGGAGGCATAGGGACCACTTTTTATCATTTTGCTTCCTTCTATTTCTATTGTAAAACTCAACCGAATTGAACTGAAGTTGCTCAATTAAATACGAGGGGAGTGCAATGCTGAGCAACATTGTTGATAATAATAATAATTATTATTATTATTATAAAGTGAGTCATGACTAAACACTTTATTTCACCCAGGATTCAGAAATCTAACATTGCTATAAGGAGTAGTCTAAGTTGTTACTCTGTTGGTTTCTTTTTTTTTCATCTATAAGGATTTTGAACTTCATGTAGCCGCCCCCCCCCTTCTTCTTTGATGTTTTTTTTTTAACAATGTTGGTTCATGTATCACATTTCTTTTTCATGATTGAAGTTCCTAGTAAAGTTATAAAAGTGAGTCGCAAGAAAATCGCACAAAGACTGCATCTGTCCCTCGTGAACATCCTAGTTTTCACAGATATATTTTTTTAAGTGTATGGTCACCCTCCTCTACAGAGGACCATGATCCAGTCTTAAAACTTGCCACATAATTGGTGCTTTGACAAACCTCATTGGAGTTTATTACATAGCAGACAGAAAATGGAAGACTGTCCGCCTGTTTTACAGGAACACAAGGCAAACCCATGAACTAAATGTCTGGAAAGTTCTGCAGATGTTCATTTAAACCCACTTTTTTGATGTTCCTTATGACTCTAGTGTAGACGCCTTCTTACCGATGTCTGGCCTCACATCTTGGATCTTTCTTAAGTTCCTTCGAAGTAAAATGTGTCTGACTCTGGTTATTTTGTGAAAAAAAAAGCAGTAGCAGCAGGAAGCAACATGACCCGTTTCTAAGGCAAAGTTTTATATGACCACATTTCCACTATCAGAACCTGTTTATGGAAACATACCAAACCTGCAAAGGATGAAGACTTCTCCTATAGAAAAAAATTCAACACACTTTACAGATAAAATTCAGATAATTCAATCTGACTTTAAAGTTTTTTTATCAAAGGAAATCAGCTGATTGCATCCAGTCATTGACTTAGCAGAACTACCTCCTCCTGGATGAGCATGTGGGAAGACTATGTAATTGCTTGCAACATGTTGAGTCTACAGAGATCCCTAACACTGAGCATACATGCAGCGACAGTGGAGAGGAAAAACTCCCTTTTAGCAGGAAGAAACCTCCAGCAGAACATGGTCAGGTGAAGCTCCTATGATGAGGAAAAACAGAAAGTGCATAACGTTAGGGGTTCAACTAACAAATACTGCAAATAGGAGAATAGAGATAGAATGAAGCAGAATGATGAAACGGGTCCCTATGTCCTCCAGCAGTCTAAGCCTATAGCAGCATAACTATAGAGATAGCTCAGGATAACCTGAGCCACTTTAACTATAAGCTTTTTAAAAGGTAAAACTTTTAAATCTGGCTTTAAAAGTAGACAGGGTGTCTCCCTCTTCAAGTTGGAAATCCAACGACGAACCCGTCCGTGGAGGATCATGAATCGGGAAAGTGAAATAACTAATTTTTTTCCCAGTTTTACCCGACGTATTCCAGCATCCAGCTGCCATGCACGTGGGCATTGTCAGTTTCACTATAGCTCTGGTGAATTTCAATGGTGAAGTCCTCTGGAAATCTTCAATAATTGTTGTTGATTGCAGATGTGTCTAGTAGTTCCCATTGATTTAGCTTGTAAAGCGGGGAGAATGGCGCTAGGCTTACCGCACCGTGACGTCACTGCTGGAAGATGGCGGGAGGGAGGGGTTACTATATTTGGGTAAAATGGCCGCTCCCGGACTCAGTGATCGCAACAAAAAATATTGTTTTATTTTTTCAATGATAAACGCTAAATTCATTAAATCACTGAAGTAACAAGTTACTTTTGTTGAGCAGGAACGGAGTTTAATTACTTTTTTGGAGAAGTAACTGGTAACTTATCCAAACTTATATCAGAGATCTGATTGCAGAGTTGCCAAAATTACTTAAAAAAGTAATTAGTTATAAAGTTGAAACTTTTTTATTTAGGGATTTATTCGTGAGATCAGAATCAGAAATACTTTAATAATCCCAGAGGGAAATTACTTTTGTTACACGCTCTAGTTACAATTTTACATGATAAATACACACATCCAACTATACAATATAATAAAGATAAAAAATAAGAATAAAAAGAGATAAAATATATATACACATATAGCTCTTCTGTATATATATTTGTATGTATATCTATGTATATGTAAAAACTAAATCCAAATAAAGTGAAGAGTCCAATTAAAGTGAATAAATCCAAGTAAAGTGATACGTGGCGTGCAAAAATAGTGCATAAATGCATAAATGTCAATTACGGGGGGGGGGGGGGGGGGGCGTTATATAGGTTGATGACCACAGGTAGGAATGATTTCCTGTGGCCCTCTGTGGTGCATCTGGGTAGGAGGAGTCTTCTGCTGCAGGAGCTGGTCTGCTGGACCAGTGTGTCGTGGAGAGGATGTGAGTCATTGTCTAAGATGGACTGAAACCTGGACAGCATCCTCCTCTCTGCCACGGTGGTCAGGGTGTCCAGCTGCTCCCCCACAACATCACCGGCCCTCCTGATCAGTTTGTTCAGTCCGTTGTTTTCAGCGACCATCAGCCCACTGCCCCAGCATGTGACAGCAAAGAAGAGCGTGCTAGCAACAACAGACTCATAAAACATCCTCAGCATCGTCCCACAGATGTTAAAGGACTTCAGCCTCCTCAGGAAGAATAGTCGGCTTTGGCCCTTTTCGTAGACCGCCTCGGTGTTTCTAGTCCAGTCCAACTTATTGTTAAAGTACACTCCCAGGTACTTCTACTCCTCCACAGTGTCAACAGGAACCCCCTGGATGGAAACAGGGGTCACAGGTGTTTTTGTCCTCCTCAGATCCACTATGAGCTCCTTAGTCTTTGTCACGTTGAGCTGCAGGTGGTTCAGCTCACTCCAAGTGACAAAATGTATTTAAAGCTCCTGATAAAGCAGTACATTACTGTTCACTTACTTTTACTTCACAAATTATGCATGTACATAATCGTGCAGAAAAATCTGTAAAAAAAAAAAATCAAATCATAGCCATTCTGTCTGTAACCATTAAGATCTACAAGCAAACTATATGGCAACTGGTGGATTTTCACTAGTGAAAATTCAACGGCTGAACTGCACAACGCAGTATTAGGGCCAGGCCAGGCCAGATTTTTTTTCTTCTATTTCGAGAATAAAGTCATAACATTGCGAGAATAAAGTCGTAACATTACGAGAATAAAGTTATAAAATTACGAGAATAAAGTCATAACATTGCGAGAATAAAGTCGTAACATTACGAGAATGAAGTTATAAAATTACGAGAATAAAATCATAACATTGCGAGAATAAAGTCGTAACATTACGAGAATGAAGTTATAAAATTACGAGAATAAAGTCATAACATTGCGAGAATAAAGTCGTAACATTACGAGAATGAAGTTATAAAATTACGAGAATAAAGTCATAAAATTACGTGAATAAAGCCATAAAATTACGAGAATAAAGTCGCAAAATTATGAGAATAAAGTTGTAATATTACGAGAACAAAGTCATAAAATTGCGAGAATAAAGTCGTAACATTATGAGAATAAAATCGTAACATTACGAGAATAAAGTCATAAAATTACGAGAATAAAGTTGTAACATTACCAGAATAAAGTCGTAAAATTACGAGCATAAAGTCGTAAAATTACGAGAATACAGTCGTAACATTATGAAAATAAAATCGTAACATTACAAGAATAAAGTCATAAAATTACAAGAATAAAGTCGTAACATTTCAAGAATAAGGTCGTAACATTTCGAGAATAAAATCGTAACATTACCAGAATAAAGTCATAAAATTACGAGAATAAAGTCGTAACATTACCAGAATAAAGTTGTAAAATTACGAGCATAAAGTCGTAAAATTACGAGAATACAGTCGTAACATTATGAAAATAAAAATAGTAACATTACAAGAATAAAGTCATAAAATTACGAGAATAAAGTCGTAACATTTCAAGAATAAAGTCGTAACATTTCGAGAATAAAGTCATAAAATTACGAGAATAAAGTCATAATATTAAGAGAATAAAGTCCCAAAATTACGAGAAACAAGTTGTATTTCATGACGAATCTTACTAGAAGCCCTTTCTTCCCTAAAATGAGGAATGTGGAGCATCATGTGAAGTTCTACTTTAGCATCGGTTTGACAAATCAGGAAATCTTTTAGCAGCAGCATCAAACTGGACAGGATGTCAAAATGGACTCTGGTTGCTGATTGGTGGAGCTGTTCGTCCGTCATCTGCTGGGCGGAGCTCCAAGCTTTCTTTCTGAAACGGGTTGTATGATGACTTCATTCTCGTGATTTTACGACTATATTGTTGTAAAGTTCCAACTTTATTATTGAAATAAAGGAAAACAAATCTCTAGCCTTGCCCTAATGCACAGATGCTGGGAACAAAAGAGTTCAAGGGGCCACAATGCTTGGTCTCCCTTGTGTTTCTACTCACACACAAACACACAAAATAAACACACACACCCGCAATTTCCATGTACTCTCCTCTTTTAGACTTTCCCTCGCAGGCCAAGCTAAAAGTAGCCCTCTCACACACAGTCAGCACTTTTCCAGCCGGCTGAAAAACCGTCGCCTGCTGCCGCTACGACACGACCTGGAGCGACCGTACCTGCTCCACTATAAACACGCACGGCCTTGTTCTCAGGACGTTACCAGGCTTATCAGGGCAGAAACACTCAGTCATCAGTCCTGCTGCTGAGTAAAGGGAGTTTGCGGTTATGAAAAGAAGGGTGTGAAACAGCACTGTGGGGGGGGGGCACCACTTTCCCACCAGGAAAAAAAAAAAAAAAGAAAAATAAGTGGCAGTTTGTTTGGTGATAAGTCCAAGACATGAGAGAGAACAGCAGGGATGTTTCACAGCAAGAACTAAAGCATCTACAAAAAATGACACAGTAATTGTTTCTGTCAGCATTTTATAGAAATAAGCCATAATGTTATGACCATATATATGACCAACATTACACAATGTTGCTTTAATATCAGCATGGGAAGAATTCACCATGAGATGGAAAAACAACAAACATAAAAAAGATGCAGCTTTCAGTTTGATTAAACCAGTCGATGGTTCAAAAGTCAGCAAACTTGAGTTTCTCATCCCAAGCTTAAACTTTGACTTCAGAGAAAGACATAAATTCTGGTTTTATGTAAGTTCTTCGCTTCAACATTCAATTTGTTGCCAAAAGAAGGTGCAAAACGTTGGCGGCAAAACATTTTCCACATGGGGCCAGTCTGGTTTCTGCATTTACTCACGTTATATTTGTATGATGTTAACATTTACCCAGTGGCCTGACCTTTTTAAATAAAGCACCAAAAAGAAAGAAGGTTATGGTGACAGGGGCAGTGGCGGATCTAGACCAAATGTACCAGGGGGCCAGGAGGGGGCCAGGGTGTTTTCATGGGGGCCCAGAAAAGTATGAAATAAAAAAACAGGGCAAGAGATTCAAATATATTAAGAGTGTTGCATGAAGGGAAATTTCTTTTCAATGAGGTTCAATAAAAATTCTATTTCTTATGAGATCAATATATATTTAAAATTTAGGAATTTTACATATTTTTGTCTTAAGTTAAAACTACAGTTTTCTATCAATTTTATTTGAACTCAAGAAGAACTGTTAAATTCATCTGTAAAAATTACAGCATCTTTTTCTTTTTTTATTTGTTGTGGAAAAAAAAAAGAAACATTTGACAGATGAAAACTGGGATCCTATCTCGATACCACTGAGGCTATCACCTTGTTGTTTTTGAATAATTAGTAAAACAGAATATGTAAAGAAAAACAATGAAATAGATCCACAGGACCTATCAGTAATCATGTCTGTTCCAGCGTAGATCATCATTAGAATTTCTTTTAGTATTATGTCTTCAGTACAGGAGCCATAACAGGGGCCAGGGCATGATCTACAGGGGCACTGGCCCCCGTTGGCCCCTGTCTTTTTGCTGCTTCAGAGAAACTAATAAATAGTTTTGGCCTTTATATGGAGTACAAAAAATTAAATAAAGAGAGAGAAAAAAATACGACCAAGATAATGTTGCAACTGCAAAACACTCCGTCTAGACCAGCCGACGAGACTGGACTTAATCCCTCAGAATTTCTAAATCTTTAATATCAGATTACTAAAGGCTGGTTCCATCTAAACACACTGAAAATGCATTTTAATTCCAGTCTAGTTCCGTGCCTCACAGAGAGGGGTATGTTGCATAATGATCAGGAATGAAAGAAAGAGCAACTTCTACTGCAGGATTTACAAGTCAGGCCAGTTTATTTCATTTCAAACACTGAATGTTCCAAAGCTGCAGACAAATGTCATGTTCGATAAGCTGTTCAGGCATGAGATAGGCAGCCAAGTGGGTGAATGGGTGTCCTGAGACATGATGCTATTTCACAATGTGCGAACGAGATAGAAAACTGAAGTGTGAGACGGTGTCAGGGTCTGCCGCTGGCCGACATAACCACAGATAGCAGCGCCAAGACGGGAAAGTGGAACGCCGCTATGGAGGAACTCCATGCAGCATTCATTGATAGGGCAGAATTTGGTGTTCTTTAAATTGTGTTTTAAAGAAAAAATTATCTTAAATTCTAGACTAAAACATTTGATCAATATAAATGTTGTTGCTAACGTCCAATAGAAATGAGTCTTTGCTCTTCACTGCAGCGGAAATCCACCCCTGGAAGTGACAAAATATGATGTTTAAAATGCAATTTGTAAAGAATTTAATTCACAAAGCTTAACCTGCAAAAGAAAAAAAAATTGAAAATATAAAATTTTATTTCCTGAAATAAAATAAAAATAATTTTTTATAAACTATAGATTTTACAGAATAAAATATGAGAAAAAAATAAACTTACTTGTGCAAAATGTTCTTTTGATTAAAACATTTTTTTTCCATTTCTTATCAAATTTTATTTCTTTTTTTTTTTTTTTTTATTGAGTCACTGACTATTATAAACTAAATTTTTTTTAAATCAGGTTTGACCCGCTACGCTTCCCTGTGGTCTCTGCGTGGACCAATAGAAATGCTGTTTCTATCGCAGACTCACTTCTATTGGTCCAGAGATGAACGCTGCCAAATGCGATCTGGAAAGAATCCAATCCCAGAAAATAAAATATGGAGAAGAAAAAAATAGCAACTTAAAAATATTGGTTGAACTTTTGCATACTCAAAAGTTCAACCAAGGTGAACTTTTGAGTATGCAAAAGTTCAACCAAGGTGGTTGGCTTTGGTCGCAGTACCGCCACCTTCTGCTCTGGAGTCTAAACGCTTCGCCTCTGAGAAAAAGGAGCAGCGCATGAACCGAACGCAACACACGCGAACCGAACCGAGACAGTCGAACCGAACGGTTTGGACGGTTTTCATAAACTGTTCCATCCCTAATGCATATATATATATATATATATATATACACATGCTGGGAATCCCGAGCGGCTGCCTTAGGTCCAGTCGCCTCTTGAGGGTTTTCCCGTACTGTTGGTGGCGGCCGGAAGTAGATGTTAGTGTTTTTCATGTATGTAATCCAAACTGTAAAATGGCGTACTCATGTAGCGCTTATTCAAGTCAGGAGGCTTCAAAGTGCTTTACATTACGTTCATTCATTCATTCGCGCACACGCTCTCACACTGATGGTGTGGTGGTGGGCTACATTGCAGCCACAGAAGCGAGGCTGCCGTACACTGGCGCCACCGGGCCCTCTGACCACCATCAGTAGGCGACACGACACTGAAAGCCAGAGCCTGAACCGTCAACCCTTGTATATCAGCGCAAACTCCTTCACCCGACACCCCTGCAGGCACCAGAATAATAAAAGAACATATTCTGCAGGCAGGTTTCTTTATTTGAAGTTAATTTAGGCGTTAATAAACTGTTTCAGAGGAGTGATCATAGCGCTCTGCATCAGCAGGGCTGTGTCTGACTCCCTGCCAGCTCCCAGATCAGCTTCTCTGGTTGGTTGATGAGGCGCGTCCAGCAGATAAAGTTACATTTTAACTCCAGCAGCTGCTGCTTCTGAAGCGCGGCAGAAGCTCTAAGGCGCTGCTTCAGCTGCTCAAAACGCGCTGCAGGACCTTTTGCTGCGCATTGACTAGCGTCAACCATTGACTTTGCATCTAAGCTAGCTGGTTCTGCTGCCTTTGCTGCTAGCGTTCTGAACGTAGCATTAAGATATTTTTTCTATTAAGAAATTTTTTTAAACTGTATTTTTTTAATTTATTTTCTTCACATTTTACTTTCTTTGCTTTCAATAATACTAGTACAAATGTCCCTACATACATGGTTAGGAATACACTTTAATGATTAGCATTAGGCTAATTGTAAGGGGCTAGTCATAAATGGACAAATTATTAGAAAGTCCAAATATGGGTCAATTTACAAACTTCTGTGTGTGAAAAAACAAACCACAGAACAAATTGACCCATATTTCTTGTCACATACCAAGCATTCAGACCGAGTGTAGAAGCATCTTTGGGTTGCAGCTCTGAACAACATTCCGTATCAGCAGAGCGGGAAATACAGCCGGACGATTAGAGACAAGCAGCCATCAGGCCTTCTGAAAGGAAGCATTTCAACTAAATCCTTCCCTTTGGGCATTACTTACTCAGATTGAACAAAGCAAATAATTTTTAAATCTTGCTGGAAAATTTGATTTAGGTTTGGGATTTGGTTGGGTCATTTTAAAACAATAATAGGTGTTAATCTAAAATATTTTAGGTTCTTCCTGCTGGAAATTGAATAATTTTCCTGGTCTAAAGTTCTTTGCAGCCTGACAGGTAAATAGGAGGAGCTTCATCTGCAGGAAGCTGACTCCTCTCTGATGTGGAATAAAACTCAGACTGAATGATTAATGCTTTTTTACTGCAGGTTTGTGCATTTTAAATGGTCATTCGGAAAAGTGAAAATTTAAAAATAAGGATCACGTGTGCTGCTGTTGTTTTAGAAATATCAAAGATTATTTTCTTAGGTAATTCAGAGGTCAACTATCATCCATTGAGCTCCAAATTGAATCTAAATGATCTAGCCTACTTTTTCACACGGATCCTGGGTCTGGTTCTGCTGGAGGTTTCTTCCTGTTCAAAGGGAGTTTTTCCTCTCCACTGTCGCAACAAGCATGCTTTTTGTAAGGGATTGCAGAGAGTCACTGACAAAAAGCAAGCAAAAAGTTTTGCAGCAATCTCATCCAGGAGCAATCCTGCAAGTCAATGAGTTGATGCAATCAGCTGGTTTTCCTGACATAGAAACTTTGAAAAAATCTAACTGAACAATAAAATTATCTGACGCCCTATAAAAATATAAAAAAATCTGACACTCTATAAAAATAAGCCAAATTGAATTTATCACATTAACTCCAAATGAACACATTGAAGTTTATTGCTGGTAGAAATATGAATTGATTCCTTTTTTTATTTAAAAAACAAGTTTCAGATCTGGAGAATTCAATTCCCTTTCCAGTTCACCAGATCATCCAGTCAGATTGAGTCAAAGTTTTCTATCTGAGGAAAACCAGCTGATTGCATCGACTCATTGACTCTTCAGCAATCCCTCACACTAAGCATGCTTGTAGCGACAGTGGAGAGGAAAAACTCCCTTTGAACAGGAAGAAACCTCCAGCAGAACCAGGCTCAGTGTGAGCGGCCATCTGCTGAGGCCCACTGGGGTTCAAGGAGACAGAAGCAGACATAGAAAAAGGAGCATAGATACAAAAGGCAACTCTCAGCAAAATGACTCTCAGATTCCAAGAAACAATTAAGGATTTACGTTTCCTTATAACAATAATGCTTTTATTTTCATTGTTGGAATTCCTTTCGCAGGAGGGTTAAGGCGTTCCTTCTCCTGATGTTTGACAGACACCCTCCTGGCTTTAGACAAAGGGCGTCAAACTCACAACTGAAGCTGCAGTCTGTGCTAAAAATAGCTCCCAGGTGGGGGTTTCTGCTGCATGTTGTGGACCAGTCTCCAGCAAAACAGATCCAACCGTTGCTTGGCGTAAACCTTCCCAATGCCAGCTGGCGACCGTCCAGATTAGCCAGGCCTCTGCAGTTTCCACAGCGGTGCCTCTGGTTCCTCACTAACGAGCCATTATCAAACCAAAACAAACACAGATAACCGGCTCTGACGTCACTGCAGACGCACAGAGGGTGGCGAGTAGGAGACACGGGGCAGCATCTCATGAAACAAACGCCATTGTTGACCAGAACCTGAACAAAGGACGACTCAACGCAAGAGCCGTGGAGTTAGCTGGAAAATGTATGCGGAGGAGGAATGAATGAGCTGAGGTTGGCCCAGATAAGAGCGTGTGTGTTATGGATCCAGCTGGAGAAGGCAGGCCTGCAGCTTTGACTAGGTCGCATTTGGTCTGATGCCAAAAAGAAAAAAAATCCAGAGCTGGCGACAGGAACGCCGTAAACTTAAAGCTATTGTGCAAGGCCTGCCGTTCGCCTGCGTCCTCCTCTCTCTGTGAAAGCAAACCATTCACGACAGAGAGGTTCCACACAATGGCCGTCCATCTCTGGCCCCGACACTGCCCTGCCTGTACAGAACAATAAACAAACGTATTCAGTCTTTCCAAGGCCCCGCCCCCGAGTCTGCGTTTGTGTTGCCACTGCAGCAAAAAGGTGGAAGAGAGAAGGCCAAAGGTCTGCAGCGGCGCTCGTCAGGTCGGAGCGGATCTATAGAAAAAACTAAGAAAAACTTCATGCATGGATGAAGTCATTGATGCTTTTAGACGTCAGAGATTGTCATTAGAAAACAACTTGCAGGTTGTAAAGGTCTTTGCGTTTTATGGAAAAAGGAAACAGGATTAGTCAGAGCCTGACATCACTTCTCTGTCAGACAAGATGAAGTCTGTACATCCAGAGGAGCAGGCTCTGTATTTATGAGCGGATGGTCTTAATGGTTATAAAAATTTTAAAAAAGAAGATCATCCATGTTTATGTTTCTCGTCTGAAACCGGAGGAAGTTCATCCTGTTGCTGTAGGAGGGAAGGAGCATCCTAGATAAGCTGCTGAATCACAGCCGTTACACAAAAATGTGTTTAATTACTTTCATTCCTTCGATCGAAAGCAGCCACTTTGTCTGGAAAATATGACGAAAGGGACAGAGTTGCTCAAGAGGCTGCAGACAGAAAGCAGATCAGCTATGGAGTGAACTTTGTTCCATTATTGTTGCAACAAGCACGTTTTGTGAATGCAAATAAAAAATAAAAAAAATGCACTCCAGAAATTAGACTTTTAAAAACCAAAAACGGGTTTAGAGATTAACAACGCTGTTTATCTCTAGGGCTACGTTCACACAGCAGCCTAAAGTGACACGAATCCGATGTTTTTAGCCCATATGCGACCTCTAGTTGCTCTTTTTGTGGCAGTCTGAAAAATGCAAATCCGAATTTTTCCAATGCGATTCAAGTCACTTGGCTCTGTGGTCCTGAATCCGATACGAATCGGATCTTTTCGAAAGGGGCCCGAACGGCCAGGTCGCATTCATCCGACCTGAACGCCATTAATACTCAACAAAGGTCCCTATTCTGTGTCTTGCTAAGCAGAAGCAGGAAGATAAAAAACATGGCGGACGATGATGCAGAGAGCAGTGTTTTTTTAAACCATCTTGAAAAGCTTGAGTTTTTAAGTGTGGGAAAGATCGCTAGATGCGCTCCGGCGCTACCATCCATGTCTACTTCCGTAAACACAGAGCATGCTGGCCTGTGACGTCATTGCGTCCTCTACTGCGCAGGCGGGACACTAGCATTGTATGAAGGCAGTTCACCAAGGGAATCACATGCAAGTCGGATATATTTGGAAATAGCAGAGCCCCCCCTTTAATCTTTGCATAGAACATCCTTCCTCAAAATAATCTGAGATTTTACTAATTAAATAAGATTACGAAAAACGCAAATATATCGCAATTTGTTAAATATTTTGAAGTAGTTTTAAGTATCATGTTTTGAATGTGCAATTAACATTGAAATCTAATAATAACAATAGAAAAGGAGACCATCCATCCATGATGGGGCCGGTGCTTCTCTCTGGCTGTCTATGGGCGAGAGGCGGGGTCCACCCTGGACAGGCCGCCAGTCTGTTGCTTAGCAACGCAGAGACACACAAAGACACGCTGCTGTTCTGACCTGGTATGCTCATCTGACAGAACATCGGGCACAGAACACTGTGCAATATTTTCAATCGTTGCACATGGCTACGGCTAAAACTGTACGACAAAACTGAAGGGTTTAAAAGTTCGCAGCTCACAATAAATGTTTGCTGATGAAGATTCTCAGTCATCCAGGTCGTCACCATTCCGTCAAAAGTCAAAAAATATCCACTGGACTTGGTTTCCAAGATTTGAAGGCATCTTCAAATCTTGGAAACCAAGTACAGTGGATATTTTTTTGAATTTTTTCGGAATAAATGTTCGCTCTGATGCGATATACCTGCTCACACTGTACATCCAAAAACCACATATCAGACTCGGCACCAAAAGATGGCGTC
Organism: Cyprinodon diabolis; assembly: GCA_030533445.1. Taxonomy (NCBI): domain Eukaryota; kingdom Metazoa; phylum Chordata; class Actinopteri; order Cyprinodontiformes; family Cyprinodontidae; genus Cyprinodon; species Cyprinodon diabolis. Next base: position 2,413,304 of record CM060067.1, on the reverse strand, counting down.
GGTCAATCTGGAAGAAGAAGAACTCCCTTGTTTGCGCATGCCCAGTTCTCCAGGTTCTGGTAAATCGGCTCGTAGCTCTAACCTGACTCCAATGGATGGATTTGCTCCTCATATCCATCTGGAAACCTTCCGTTGAAGTAATTTTGGGAAGGGGCGAAAATACTGGTTAGCTGATTGGCCTATGTTGGTGATAGACGGGCCAAATAAACCAATCAGATCAACGAAGCATATGACGTACTAACAGAACGAAGAGGAGCCAATTGATAGATCAAACTCTTGCCGAAACCAGTGGGGAGAAGAGCAAAAACATCTTTTCCTCTGAGAAAAGCCTCCAGAGCAGTGTTTTGCTCTTCTTTCAGTGAAGAAATACTCTGTAATTCCGATAAAACTTGCTCGATAGCCACGCTAACGCTAGTTTCATCGGCTGAAGCCGCCATGTTCTTTAGACTGAACTGTCGCGCTTCTCGTTGCGTCACACTTCAACCCGCCTCAAAGCCAACGCTGATTGGACGTTCGTTTGGTGAACGGCTCCAAATTTTCTTCAACTGAGAGTCTCCAGACTGATTAGCGAGTGAAACCTTGAAAGCTCGCGAGATCAGGATGGTCTCACGAAGCTATCTTAGCTCTGCTCTATCAGCACGATTTGCCCACAACCACCTTACCATGGCCGACTGAATTTTAAACATGTTTGATTTTCTCCCGACCCTAAGATTCCTGATGGGGAGGTGGTCATGAGAGGCTGGTCGCCCGCATTACCCCCTGTATGCTACCCGATGCAGCCCGCACCATGAGGCTGAAAATAAAAAAAAAATTCTCACACAAAGGGGCAAAAAAAATCGTGCACTGTATAACCGGCTTAACAGTCATGTTTATGGACTGTGGGAGGAAGCTGGAGTACCAGGAGAGAACGCACGCATGCACAGGGAGAACATGCAAACTCCATGCAGAAAGACCCCAGGCTGGGAATCGAACCTAGAACCTTCCTAAAGCAACCCTGCAGCACCGTGCAGCGCTATAATTAATGTGAAATTAACATCGTTTCCAGGTTCAGCTTTTCAATTTTGTTACGGTTCACCACCCTGCTCCATAAGTTTAGAGTTTAAATTGGTCCCAATTCATTTTTTGTATGTATAAGAAATAATTTCTACATGATTAGAGATTTTTTGATTAAAAAAATCAAATTTGAATCATAAAATTGTTTGTTTTGAAAATATTATTAGTTCTGACTGGTTCTGCGATTTTTTTTTTTTCTGTTCATTTATCGGAAAGCACTCAGAGAGAACTTAATGATTAGCCAATGATTTGCAGAATGCATGAAGGGCCGTTTCTAGAGAAACCGGAAAAGGAATGCCAGGCATGCGGAAGATCAGCAGATGATCACACATCAGCTCTGGAGACGAGACGCACAAGAAACAGAAACCATCAGCTGAAGTAAAACAGGCCCTCGGGACGCATGTGTGACATGGAGATAATGCAACAACCTCCGAGAAATGGAAAACTGCAGCGGCTGATGATGAAGATGGCATATTAGCAGCATCATCATCCTAACAGTCACATGTTTCCTTTGCACCATCTCAAAGTCCAGCTTAAAGAATTTATGATCTTTCTCTCTGTGGTTGAAGGTCGAACGGGGAGAGAGGTGGAGGTCATGGCGAATGTTTTTAGGGTCACATGGTTCCACCACCAACCACATGGAGATAGTCTGAGCACCAATCATGCATTTGGTTGCTAGTGCTAACTCGGCGTTTCCCCCTGTGTGGAAAATCCCAGCAAGAAAAAGCCCAGCGAGACTTTTCAGCTAAAACAGAAACAAACGGATCAGAAGGAGAATGAAAGAGATTCAGAACCAAAGAAAAACTCTGGAAGTTTCCAGGAGCTTTTTATCTGAAAACAAAAACAGCACAAATCTTCTGCTGCTGCGATGCGGCTCGAGTATGGAGTGAATTTTGTTCCACTATTGTTGCAAAGAAAATATTTTGAAGTCTGAAAAAGTTTTTAAAAGGTTTTTAAAATAACTTTTTTTCCCTTTTCTCAGAGGCTGCTCAGTGTCATAGCTGCTGCCTTGCAGTAATACGGTTCTGGGTTCGATTCCCGGCCCAGGGTCATCTGCCCAAAAACAATATTAATTTGGCTTGGTATCCATAATAGCGCTGCATGATGCTGCAGCAGGAAGTTTCTGAGTTCGATTCCCAGCCCGGGGTCTTTCTGCATGTTCTCCCTGAGCATGCGTGGGTTCTCTCCGGGTACTCCGGCTTCTCCCGGACCATGAGTATGAGTGTTTGGAGTATGAGTGTTTTAAATACAGATTTTAATTAAAACCATCTGAATCCAAAGTCAGGCAGGAACTCTAGGCAACCATGATGAACAAAGGAGGTATGAGTTACAATTAGTCAGACATGAACGGCTGCTCCCACAGTTTCAAAGACGTGTTGGTAGCAGGAAGAGGCCCACGCCACGGGTCACGCTGGGGCCACTTCCTCTGCAGCCCATCCCCCAAAAACCCATTAAAACTTTTTCATGCTGAAGTTCATTTACCAGCAGCTAATTTGTCCTGCAACTATGTCATTAAGAGCATTTTATGGAGTGAATTTTATTCCTTTATTCCTGCAGCAAAGAACACATTTCTTAAATTGAAATTAGAATGAAAAAACACTGACATTTTTCATATTCTACAAACAATTTAGAGTGACTTTGACATTTTCTCAAAACTTTTTTATTGACATTTTTTTTTTATTGTTTCCAAATTTCATCCTAACACTTAATTTTTTTCAGACTTCAATTTTTTTAATGTTTTAAAAAATTTGTTTTACAAAGTTTTACTAATTGCATTCTTCTCAAATTGTCTTTTAAAGATCATTCTGTTCTGCCCAATAGTCCAATACAAATGCTTGATGAACACATTGACCAATTAATATTTTCCAATATTAATGCAGATAGAAATAGAAAATCGAAATTAGAAATGCACCTTCACTCGTCAGTCCAGAGGAAAGCCCCGCCCCCAAAAGGTGAAGAAAATGTGATGTGGAATAAGCTATTAGGAAAAAAATTAATTTGTGAAAATCCATCTGAAAAAGAGCAATTTTGGAAAAAAAATCTATAGAAAATAAAAAAATCTGTAAAGAAAATAAACCAAAAATAGGATAAAAAAAAAATTAAAACATAAAGCCTATAAAAAAGAATGGAAAAAAAATTTAATCTGGAAAAAAAAAATCAAATATGACAAAAAAAAAAAAAAAAAAAAAGAATTAAGAAAGAAAGCAGCAAAATGAGTCTAAAAGCCATGTCTATTTTAATTCAATTCAATTCAATTCAGTTTATTTATATAGCGCCAAATTCACAACACATGTCATCTCAAGGCACTTTACAGTTCAACCAGATCATACAGTCAAATTGATACAAAGTTTTCTATCTAAGGAAAACCAGTTGATTGCATTGACTTTTTAAGAAACATTGCAATTTTTTTTATACATTTCTATTTATAAAAAAAGGATTCTTTCCAACAATAATGGAGGAAAATTGTTTCCCTGGCTGCTGGCTGAGAGGATGGAAGAGCTCAGAGGTGAACAGGAAGCAGCCCTGGACTAAATGACCGGCTTTGTTCACTGCAAAAGGAGTTAAATAAATCAAGGAAAACAAAAGCACCCAAAGTAAACGTCTGTGACAGAGAGAGTGAATGAGGCACCTGGCTGGAGCCGGCAAACACACACCCACGCTGCGCATGAGAGGACAGAAGAAGAAGAAGACAGGGGGGGATTGTGGGTCCCGCCCGGCGTTAATCGCCCGCCTGCTTTATTGGAAGAGAGCTAAAAGCTACAGGTGTTCCTGAATGGGACACACTGCTCCTTGTTTGGGGATGCCTGTTAAGCCCCCCCCCCCTGCATTTTTTCCTCTTGCCATTTAAAAGTCAGTTGGTATCATAAACATGTGATACGGATAAATCAGCTCAAAGGTTGGATACTCCTTTTCTTTTATATTACCTTACCTGCAAAACTGGATGAACTACAGCCCACTCTCACAGGAAATGACCATATTTGGACACCCGGCTTATGAAATGTGCTGCATGACAGAGGAAATATGCTTTACTGTAAGTTCAGAAGCGCCTCAAAACCAGTCGGACTGGACTGGGGGACCCCCCCTCCCTGTAAATTATGCACTGCTTTTAGTGGAGTGCTTCATTACTGGGGTTTGTAACTCCCATCAGGTGCATCTATGGAAATGGGAAACATACATGCAGGAAAAAAAAAAACGTGTTTCTGAGAAATGCATTAGTTATGGTTTAGTAAATGATTGATATTTCCAAGCAAAACTCACGTGTTTGGATTAATGATGGTGTCGTTAGCGACCGTCTTTCCAGCAAATAAAACCTGGAGTTAAATGTGACGTACAGGGCTCCAAAAGCACGCTAACTTCAGGCGTCTAATGGGGCAAATTAAGGTCACTGCCGCTGCAATTATATGGAGTTCATTTTGTTCCATTATTGTTGCAAGTTAAAAACAAATCTTTTTTAAATTGACAAAAATGCAAGTAAAAAGTGAAACTTTGTAAACTGTTTTAATAAAAAAGGTTGTGAGAGTATTTTTTTTTTGTTTTCTCAGATTTTATTTCAATTTTCTTATCAAATGTATTATTTATTTATTTTTTTTTAACAGATATATTTTCTAAATTATTTTTTTTTCAAATTCCTTTTTTACTAACTCCATTCTTTTCAAATTGTTTTTAAAAATAAAAAGGTTGGAGGGCACCACCATGTGATCGAAAGACGGTACTGCACAAGACAGGAGTACACATCCTGATAAGTATTTGTAAACATTTAGTTATGAAGGAAATTCTGCATTTTCTTAAAAAATAACAAAAAAACTACATGTTCAACATGTTAGTAAATATTGTAGATCTTTTTTCAAACTCTTAAGTAAATTTGCCAATGAAATAAGATGATTTAGATTTAAAACAGGAAAGAAAAGTGTTACTTTAAGTGTATAAAATCTAATTCTCCTACTTTCAGGAAGAAATATTTTTTCCATTGGCTAATCATCTTATCTACCTCCGTAAATTAGGAAAAAAATAAACTTATTTTAAGAAATGTGTACTAATTTTTAGATAATTTTTTACATTTTAATAATAAATCATTTCTTTCTGGTAGTACGTTCTGATAGAGGTGACCATTACTGATTTACATGTATCCATGGACCCCTAAAGATTTGCCTTTACATTTTACTTTAAAACTAAGCTTTAAACTTTCCTTTTTGATAAAGCTTATAGTTAGAGTGGCTCAGGTTATACGGATATATCTCTACAGTTATGCTACTATGTGCTTAGGCTGCTGGAGGACATAGGGACCATTTTCCCTTCTTCTGCTTCATTCTGCTTCTAATGGTGATATGAAGGAGAGTAAATGAGGCGAAGACCTGAGAGAGGAAAACAGTCAACTTACAGTCAAACCTGCACACAGTTGCACTCCGGTTATATGATGACCTCCATTTTTATTTGTAACGAATTTTAGAACATAAATAAATGTTTGATTAATTAAATGTTCCAGAATTTATCTTCCTTTTAGCGTAAACCTATCGCCTAAAAATCCCAACAAAGTGTGTTAAAATCTGATGTTTTAATTGGATACTTCGATCTGTTATTAATGACGGTTATTTGCTTCGATATTAAAGAAAATTCAAAATCGGTGAAAACGGACCCGATCCATAGTAGCAGATCTATTTAGTTTATATCAATAATATATTTAAGTTTTAATTAAAAATCTCTTTAACAGCAGAGAGTTTATGCCTTTATGAGCAACTGTCATTAAAGTCGGAGGGAAGCGGCTGTTCCAACCGTTGCATTTCCGAATTCTTCCGAGTGGTGCACGACTTTACACCAGTTAATAAAGTGAAAGTGATTGGTCGTTTATCAAGGGGGCGGGATTGTTCAAGGTTCGCAAGCTAGTTTGATTGTGGCCGGTTTGTTGGAAGCATCTTGCTAACCAGTTAGCAACTTAGTGCTAGCAGGTTCCCAATGGGAAATTCCATTGGGACCAAGTAGCACTAAATTGGTGACTTAGAAACGACGCTGTCAAGGAACGCTATGGACAGCGGAAACATGCAAGAGGAGGAGAGTTTAGTGTCGGAGGTCGTGGATGAGTCTCCTCCGTCATCCATTTTTTATTTAGAGGAGGAAAGCGGGGACCAAGATGTGGAAGAGGACGCCAGGGCGGCAGAAGCTTGGTTTGGTGTACAAGGCTTCCAGCCGTACATGTTTGAGCCCTTGCCTCGCAACGCTGCCAGTTCTGTTAGCTCTACGCCTGCAGAAGACACAGACGTCCATCCCCGTGGACACTGGGACGCAACTCAATGGGAAAGGAAAGGATTCTGATTTCAACCGTTGCGTATATTAGCTGCGACATCTGAATCAAGATGCTATGACCGAAAAAATTGATGACCGTTGATATATGATTGGCCGAATTTAGGTGTTCAGGCTGACTTAGAACTAACTGGCCTGCAGAAGATAATGAGGAAAAAAAAACACAGATTTTAAGACAGGATTTTTTTTTTTAAATAGAAATGTTCTACATTTTGGGACAATATGGTCTGATAAATAGTACATTTATATATATGTTTAAGCCAGAATAATTTGACATTTAAATATGATTTCCTTATGACTTTATTAGTTTAAACCTTTACTGTTAATTATTGGTTTTCAGAATGGATTTTGTAGCATAAACAGGATTTCCAGATTTTATGGCTTCTTTTTTTGACCTAATAATAATTTCTACATGTAAACATTCTCCATATACTTGCTTATGGAGAGTAAAAATGAGAACATTAAAGCAAACAGAGCTCTGGTATCTAAAAAACTATCCGGATCTGCACATGTCCAAATTCATCTGAATCAGGAAGTGAAGAGATGTGGATCAGTGCATCCCTGGAAAAAACTCAAGAGGACTCCAGATGGCGCCGTTGAGTTGACCTCAATAAGGAGACTCCACAGAGCATCAGGACCGGTTCATCTGGAAGGTGACATCTTTGTCTGCAGGGAGGGGTTGTGGGGTTTAAGCGGTGTGGCCGTCAGCTCTGTTCTTGTTCTTTGAATCTGATTTATGGTTTTTATTCTTTTGTTTTTTTTTGTCTCAGAGGTTGAAAGCAGAAAGAAAGTGGAACCAAAGCCGAGTAGAAACTGAGCTGCAATCAGGACAACTGATCTGCAAACCCTCGACACAGTTTCAGAGATGAGAGGAAGGTTGGGTGCAGCTTCTCCTGCCTCTCTGAGATGGTTGCTATGACAACACTTCCTGCTAGGCTGACACCGTTAGTAAACGGCGCTCACGTTGCTCGCTGTGTGATCCACCTGGTGTGTTTCAGGCCAAACTGAATGATCCTTTCCTAACCTGCTACTCCTGCAGAGGCTGAGATCGGATGGAGGCGGACGCTGTGGGCTGAGACGGAGCGTTCCCACGCAGCACAGACATAATGCTGAGGAAAAACATGGCGGCTCCTCCTGTCGCTTTGTAGACGCTCAAATAGGTCACATCATCTAATGAATGACAGGATCAGACAAGCTGGAGCTGAATCCATGCAGCAGTTAGCATTGGACTGATGACTGTCTATTAACTGCTATCCTTACTTTGTAGTGAATTTTGCTCCACTATTTTTGAGAAGCAAAGAACACGTTTTGTAAATGGAAATTTCAAAAATATGCAATCAAGAAAATAAACTTTTTTTTAATTCAGAAAAATGTTTTAGATTAAGATCAATGAATTTTTAGATTTTCTTTTCATGAATTTATTTTTTTAAAGATTTTGTTTTCTGATTTTTTTCCAAAAATTATTTTGATTTTTTTTTTTTATACATTTGCCTTTTTCACTTAATTTTTTAAGCTTTGCTTATTTAAGAAAAATCTATTTTCCAGATTGATTTTTACAAGTTTTTTCTTTTTAAACTGGATTTCACAGATACCCATCTCTTTACCTCTGGGGGCGGGCTTTACTCTGCCGTGAGGAGTGAAGACGCTTTTCTATTGGTCAAGAGCGAGCCCTTGTATTGGGCTTGGTATGAAGAGAATGTAATCTGTGAAATACATCTTCAAAATTTATGCAATTTGTAAAACTCAACCTGAAAAAGAGACACTTAACCAAATAAAATACAATCTGAACAGAAAAAAAAATTATAAACTAAAATCTGACTCTAATACTCTCAAAATCTTTTTTAATTAGGAAGTTTTTTTAAGTTTAATTTCCAGATTGTATTTTCTATAAATTTCCATCTACAAGGTATTTTATTTGCTTGCAACAATAATGGAGCAAAACTCACTCCATACTCTGCAGCTACACCTCCAGAGTTGCTGGAAATCGCATTTTTATTGCAACGGTGAAACTTCAATACGACCTTGAACTCGATAACTTATTCATCTCAGTTGGCTGAACTTAAAATGAGGCTTTTACCAAATAAGAAATCACATTCCTTCAGCTTGGTTTCTGATCACAGCAGAATCTCTGAATATAACACTGGTAGTTTGTGAAATCTAAAAAGTTAGAAACAAGTTTCCCAGAAAAAGACCCTTCTGAAAAACAGCAAACACCCAAAATGAAAGTTATTTTAGTTTCCACTAGGAGTTTAGTAGTTTAAAGTCCTATATCTTGCTTTTTCAAGCCTTCAACAGTCAAAGCTCTGCTCCTCCCACATCTGGTCCTGTGCACTGCCTGCCAGCTGGCTGAAAAGAGTTACCCAGTTTCCTTACTCACAAAAGTACAAGCTGTTTGGAAATAACTCCAGTTATAATAAAACAGGAGAATCATAATGTGGGGATGAAGGGTTCTCATCTCAGCTCTTATGCTACGTTCACACCTAAAGCAGCAGGAGCAGCAGGTTTCCATGCAAAGTCAATTGTTGACGCAAATCAAGGCGCAGCAAGAGGTCCTGCAGCACGTCTGAGCAGCAGGAGCAGCGCTGCATGGGCTTCTGAGCATTTGAGACGCGTTTCACAAGCAGCAGTTGGAAAAATGTAACTTTAGCTTCTGACGCGCCGCATTAACCAATCAGAGAAGCTGATCTGGGAGCTGGCAGGGAGTCAGACGCAGCGCTGTTGATGCAGAGCGCTATGATCACTCCTCTGAAACAGTTTATTAACGCCTAAATTAACTTCAAATGTAGAAACCTGCCGGCAGAATATGTTGGCTTTTATTATCCTGGAGGATTACGTACGTGAAAAACGCTAACATCTACTTCCAGCCTCCACCAACAGTAGGGGAAAACCCCAAAGAGGCGAGCGGGCCTGAGGCAGCTGCTGCTGGGGATTCCCAGTGACAGCGCAGCGCCGGTATGTGGGGGTCTGAGCGGCTCCCACAGAGAAATAATCTTTGAAGGCAGGATGGTAATCTGGATGAACTGACTGCACAGACCATGTTTTCAGGAGGACTTTCTCACTTCAACATAGATTCTAACTACTTTTGACCCGCTGATCACAGCTAATATAGCTGCCATTGTTCCAGGCAAAGAAAGGATAGGGTAGCTCCGCCCACCGCGCATCAGACCCACTTTTGCACCGCGCAGCTAGAGCAGCAAAGATGCTTCAGCCGCGCATCAGAACTAAACTTGTACAAGCATCAGAAATAAAGCAGCAGACAAGTTTCTCACTGCATGAAAAGTGGGATTTTCGTCAATATGCGGCACTGTAGATTGTCGTGGAAGTTCAGGTTAACAGCAGTTTACGGTAATTTGCAGGCATCGCCGAAAACTCCCATAAATTGTCAGAAATTGACGTGGGCTTTCTTAGGCAGTGTTCCCCCCATGCCTCCCCCCCATGGAATTCTAGGGGAGGCTTTAACATGTAAATGAAAATGCTGTGAGCTATACAAATGCAAATCAGGGTTGCAGGGGGAGTTTTACCCCAAGTGACATTTTTCTAAAGGTAAGAAAATCTCTGATACAAAGAGATCAGGCTCAGTATAGCCTCTTACATTTTAGCTTGAATTGATTTATTTAATTAAAGTATAGAGACCAAAACAGATCTTTAGCTGACAGAGCAATACATTTAGAGCAGTAATTATTTTAAAAAAAAAGTGCATTTAAGAGAAAAAATAAAATGTTGTCTGTCAATATGCTTAATTCACAATTACCTAAGTGGAAAAGTTTCAAGAAATGAGTCTGAGATGATTCACTTTATAACATGGCGCATTATCCTGTTGGAAGTAGCCATCAGAAGATTGGTACACTGTGGTCATAAGGTCCGGCCAGGTCAAGATCCGCAATTGCAATCGCACCAAACAGGAAAAAGAACATCGACAAATTCCGGTTCGTCAAATTAAAATATAGCAGCAACAGATCGGTGACTAGAAATTATAGCACAATTCTTATATATTAAAAAAAAAACTAACACCGTTTATTTAAATGATTGGATCCAAACTATTGGTTATTCACCAACGAGGAAGCAGATTTCTCATCTCCATCAAAATATTTATTTTATACCGAGGGACTTAAACTTTAATCAAATCCATTCAAAAGAAACTTCTTATTACAGGAATGAAAAGAGATGCTGAGTTTGGGAGTAGAGAACAGGTTCATTCAAAAAAAGCAGTTTTGAATTATCCTTATCCCCGTTACAAAAATCTACAAAAATATATATATATATTTGGGCAGAAACTGAACATCTGCTGGATGATGGTGGGATTTTTTTAATATGTCATATTAAATTAAGCTCACAGGAATGAGTGACTCTAATTTAATGCTATTTTAATGCTATTAGAAATGATTTTAATGCCATCAACAAGAACCATGAACACAAGTTATTAGTGTCCATGAAATATGAAGGAGCTGTAAGCACAGATCCATGACTCCTGTATGTATGTAAACACACACACACACACACACACACATATATATATATATATATATCCTCTAGCTTTTTCTCCGCCTGGAGCTTCCTTTCCGAACATACGGCTTTATGATCAGTTCCACGCAAATTAATAGCGATATAATATATCTGACGAAATTGTTTTTATAAGCATTTTTTATTAAAGAATTATAAATACTTCGATTAAACATATTTAAATAATTTTAGTGCCAATTAAGGCCTTGTGATTCACAGGAAGCAGTACGTCGTCTTCACAACTCGGAGACTAATTGAAGGCGCTATGAACCGGAGCAAGGGTAAGATTTAAAGAATATGCTTTCATTCTGCGGTAAAAGGAAATGGATACGGATAGATACCGATCATAGCTGTACATTTTGTTTTCACAGACCTCCTATTTGCTCGGAGCCATATCAGCAAGTCCAGATTTGCACGATGTTAATAAAGACAACATTGTGTTTAAGTGACTTGTTTTAATGTTTTCTCCTTCCTTGTTACTGTGACTTGCGTTTGATTTTTTATTCATACCACTCTCATTTAATTGTTTTCCAGCTGCCTGTAAGACGTATTTTGAGACGGTACGCAGGAGCTTCAGATATACGCAGCCTGAGAACACGTTGCGTGCGGAGGCTGCCAAGCAATCTGCTCGGAGTCGGGCTAGAAGAAAGAGGGTAAAACTTTATTTGGTGACTATTTTTCAGGGGCATTGATAGATGTGTTGTGTCCATACGCAGTGCGATGATTCATTTTTTTTTCTTTCAGCTGCTGAAAGCGAGGCAGAGTGTGCTAGCAGATGAGGAAGTGGAACTCTGGAAGTCCGCCACCGTCGACCTCATGTCGAAGAAGAAGATGGCGTCGTTGGCGGTGTCTCTGGATGGATTGTACGGCCGCCGTCATTTCGTAGGCCGGATCTCACTGAACTCTGTGTTAAGCTGCGGTCCCGGTTAGAAGCGATGCCGAAGTACAGGGCCACGCACAGTAGGCGTCTGCACATCGGACCTGCCTCGGAGGGAATGCTGCCAGTTACCTCCAACCCCGAGGAAGCAAACGGACCGTTCACGGAGTTTTAATTTTTAGATATGCATGTGTTTGGATACGCGTTGTATATAGTTGTGTGTGTTTTAATAAAGCTCTTTCTTTGCATAAACAGCTTCCTGGCAAATGTTCATTTCCTGTATAAATTCATTCATGTCCTTGATGGTAGCCTAATAATTGTGTAGTAGTGTAGGATAACATAAATACACAGCATATGAATGAATGAATAAATATAAGAATGAATAAATATATATATATATATGTAAATTTATATGTAAATATATATATATGCCAACCAATCACGAGCGACTTTACTTGTTTAAAAAGAAGTGGTTCCGTCCAATACTCAGTAAGAACATTAAAGCCTGGCGTGGCCACGTGTGGTTTTGCTGCCAATCACGAGCGATTTCACTTGTTAGAGAATAGTGGTTTCAGCCAATACTGAGTAGGTTATTCAAGCCAGACCTGGCCAGCCGCGCGGGTTTGCTGCATTCATATGCTAATTAGGGCCATTAGTACAGCTGATCGCTCTCCACATACGTCAGAGTCCGTTTCCGACAATTTGTGGCACGACAAACGCGGGCAAGCGCGGGTTGCAAATTGTCGGAAACTGACGAAAATCAGGGAGATCTGCGGGAGTTTACGGGGACGAAAATCTCACTTTTCATGCAGTGTCTGCTGCTCCTGCTGCGTGCGGTCTGAATGTAGCATCAGGTTTAAAACTAGGCTAGGCTAATCAGCTAAGTAACAAAATCACATAAAAATTCCAGCTCATTTTAGCAGGAGCATCACCTTATTCTGTCTAAGAGGTGCGATGCGTCACAGTCTGATTGAAAAATGATACGGAGATATTTTAGAGTCGACATCTTGACTCAAGTCATTCGATCTGATTGATGAAGGCTGAATTCCAAACAGGAATCTCCTCAATCTGGGCTCTGATTGGTCAAAGATTGCATTGGATCAATGCTAAAAGTGAGCGTTAGCCGCAGGGCTGAAAATCTCAGCTTTATCAAACATGGACACCAACAGAAAAGCTCATTTCCTGGATCAATTTCACCAGTTTGCACTAAGCTGGGTCCTCTACACCAGCGGATGGGACCCCTGGGGGGTGGAGTCAATTGGTCTGTGTGCAGCCCAATAGAAATGCTGTTGCTAACAGCCACGCCCAGCCGCCTCATTCCTATTGGTCCATTTACAGACCGCCCTGAAGTGTAAAGGGGAATCTATGGAAAGAAATCTATTCAAATATTTATAAAAATAAAGAACACTTTTCAAAAATGTTATATTTCAATACAATGTGTTTCAAAGATGGATCTTTAAAAAAAATTGTTCAGATTAAATTTTTTTATATAATTCTTAAAAAAAAAATTTGCATATTACATTTTTGGAAGCTTTTAGAAAATAAAAACTAAACCCTTTTGGATTGAGAATTTTTTTAAAGTTTGAATTTTTAAAAACATCATCTTCAAATTAGCTTTTTTTGACAGATATTTTAGTTAGTCAATAATATTGAACCCAATTTCTCACCATGAAAAATGTTAAAATGTAAATTTTAAACAAAAAGCCACATTAACAAATTAAACAAAGCATGGATCTCAAAGCATGGTTGCGGAATGCATGTATCTGCTAATGCAAATACGAGAAAAAATACTCCAGTACTGTGGAGTAAATTATATAAATGGCGATTTTGAAAAATGTGAAGCAAATCAATAATTAAATAAAAAAAAAACTGATTTAAAAAAAATAACATTTTGAGATTAACTTTGTTTTCTCAGATTTAAGTTTTCTAAATTATATATAATATCAGTTTTTCACTCGTTTCACTGAGCTTATTTAAAATAAAAAAAAGTTTGTTTTTGCCAGATTAAATTTTTAAAATTTCATTCTCTTCACTTCCAGCCTGTAACAAAAATCTGCTCTTGACCAATAAAAATGTTCTTGCTAATGTTCATCAGATCAATAGTAACATGAAGGGAACGTGATCTGTGAAACGCAATGTAAAAATGATGCTTTTTGTAAAATTCAGTCAGAAAAACAGGAAATGCATAAATCAATATTTGAAAGAACGAAATATACAAATAACTTTGAATATATAAATATATTTGCAAAAATGAAAATCTAACTGTTTTTTATCAAATTTCAATTTTATAAAGTGTTCTGTGTTTGCAACTAGGGCTGCAAAATTTAATTGGAATAATCATGATTTATCGATTTTCATGTCTCAACATGCTCCATACAGAATTCTACACGTGGAAAAGTTTTAGCTTAATTTGGTTTAATTTTTTTAAATAGTCTTCTTTTAGGAACCTTATACTATCCAAGTATTAACTAATCAACTGAAAAAATAATTACCAGATTAATCACTTTGCAAAATAATCCTTAGTTGTAGCCCTATTTGCAACAATAATGGAGCAACATTCACTCCATACATTATCGGTCAGGCAATGTACCAGCCGATCTCTAGTAAAACCGTATGAAAACTTGTTGATTTTTCCATTTTAATTTTTGTTTTTCCACTAGAATTATTTAGGATAAATGTTAAAAAATGATTTATGATGCTTTTATTTTATGACGTTACATAATCTGGCATTTTAATAGGGGCTGTAGAATCTTTGAATATTGGTGTAGAGGTGTGAGAGCCGTGTTGGGAAAACTATCCAAATCATTGTTCTTATGAAGGAAGTAGAGTTCTCAGGGAAGCGTGTGTTAGAGAAGTCCGTCCTACTTCAGCAAACTGTCCACAGAGACGATTCCACAGTTCATGCTATGAGGAAACGACGCCCAGGAAGAAAAAAAACAAAAACCAGTCCGCAGAGAAGCTGATCGAGTCAAGCAGCATTCCGTCTCTGCCTGAGAACCTGCCTGGCTTCACGAGTCTCATCCTTTCGTTAATCTTCTAAATTCATGCATCACATTTCTTTTTTTTTTTTTTTTTTTACTCCCATTCCTGCAGGAGTAAAAATCAGCTTTGAAACAGGCGGTTTCAAAGCTGATTATCATCTAAACATTTGACTTCTAATAAAAAACAAACCAGCTTCTTCTCCTGCACTTTGTGCAGAAAGAACTGTAGGACTTCCAGAATCGTTTTTTTATTTCCCCTAGAGGTCGGCTGATAATTTGGGCCGCTGTTCTGTCAGACCAGCATACCTACAGTCAATACGCAAGACGTCAGATTTGCGTTTATCCCTTTAGTTTTGTATGAAAAACTTAAAACTACGTTGACGGGCGTGTGTCCCTTCGGTGATGCACAAAAAAAACTATTTAAAGGTCAGATCACCATTCGCTTCAAAGAACATCAAAAAGTAAATCAATAAATAGTTTATCCTCTAAATGTGCAGGGTCATCTTTGAGCACGCCATTTCACTTTTCTTTCACCAGTTCACCGCAGTTCTTCCAGCAGTCCACACTTTCTCTGCTCTCTTTTTCTCATCGTCTTCTCCTTCTTTCCCATCGCCCGGCTTGCCACAGGTTTGCCTGCTGTGTCTAAAAGTAGCAGCAGCAGCAACCCAGACTGACAGCTCATTGGCTCATTTGGATCACGTGCAGCCTGGAGCCGGACGCTCCCCAGGGCTTTACCGTATTAACAGGAGAAGAGGCGCAGGTGAAATTAGACACTGTCATCAGACAACAAGCAGTAATTAATAAATGTTTTAAATCAGGTTGGGTCCGGATTAGCCAGCAGGTCTGCTAATCCGTGACCTCTGACCTAAAGGGGTGAAAGTGTATTGACTATGGGTATGCTCATCTGACAGAACACCGGTATTTGCTTCTTTGTTATTTTGTATTTTGCAGATCAGACTCTGGACGGTTTGGAAAAATCTGGGTTAGACTGATGTGGAAATAATCGGTACGATATCGGCCTTATAACAGAAAAAAAAAAATCTGTTGATCTCTAATGTCTCACTTTTAAAAATCTATGCAACATAAAAAAACAAATCCTTCAAAATAAAAGCCCAGGGAAAGAGTTGATCCTGCTGGGCGTGTAGAGGAGGCCAGTGGCGGTTCTAGACCAAATGTACCAGGGGGCCAGGAGGGGGCCGGCGTGTTTTCATGGGGGCACAAAAAAAGCATGAAACAAAAAACAGAGCAAGGATTCAGATACATTGAAAGAACTCCATCAAGTGACACATCCATTCAATTAGGTTTAATAAAAATTCTGTCAATAAAAAATATTTATTTTTGCTTTGAAAATATTTGGATTATCATAAAAATCTAAATAAAAATCTCTTAGCGTAGAAAAAAAGCAACTCAAAAAACTGTAGCTACATAACTATCTAAAAGACCAAATAAAGCTCATATTTGGAATATCAAGTCAATATACATTCATAATTTAGGAATTTTACATATGTTTAACTTAATTTAAGTTTATATTGCAGTTTTCAATAAAATCAGAATTAGAATTCAAGAAAAGCTGATAAATTAAGCTTTAAAAATTAGAGCTTTTTTATTTGTTTGGAAAAAACATCTCCATAACACTGAAGCTATCGCCTTATAGTTTTTTAAATAATTAGTAAATAATTAGTATTTAGAAATAGAGGCAAATGTCCCATATTTGGTGGAAAAGGACGCACTTTGTCCCGTATTACAGGGAGAGTAAAATAATAGTCAGTAAAAAGCAATTGAAAAAATGAAGAACAAGGGCACATTAGATACAAAACTTACGGTAAACTTGTTCCCGCCCCTGTCCTGCGTTGTGACCAATGAGCTGACAGCATATATGCAACTATCCAGAATCTGTTCATCCTCATAATGATGAGAATGATTTTACCGTTTTCCAACTATAACCTCCAGTCATTGCATTTAAGGCACAAATATGTTTACAAGTTTGCTGTTGCACTAAAAATGTGCACTATTTATTTATTGTTTTATATACAGTCTGAAGTTAAGCAGAAAAGGCTTATGTTTGTGTACAGAAAACCAGCAGGAAAAGCACCGATCAATAGTTAAAGCCAGGAGTCACCAGATAGACTAAATACTTATTTTATTCAGCAGTTTGTTATTTTGTATTAAAGTAAGTTGCTGGATAATAATGTTTTCCATGTGTTCATGTGTCACACAAATATGCATCTAATTCAATGCAGGTTTGAGTCAAACAGTTAATAAATAATAATTTCACACACAAAGGGGGGCTAAAAAAATCCCCACGCTAGAGGGGTGAAGGCAATCGGGTAAGCTGGGATGCACAGGAGGGGTCCCTTTTTTTTTTTCCTAAGGGAGTTGTTTTTTGTCTGTGAACTTCCGATGGAGGTGTGCGCGGGTTTGCGACCGTCCGATGTCAGGATTTCTTTTAAGGAGTGCGACGACAGTTGTAGAACCTCTGTGCGTGGGGGGGGGCGTGGTCGCACACAGAGACAGATTTGACGGCAGAAGTAGGCAACGTTCACGGCAGCCTGAAGTAACCAAAAACCGATATTTTGGCCCATATGCGACCTGATTCCGATCTTTTCATGACAGTCTGAGAAACACAGATCCGATTTTTTCCAATGCAACCCAGGCCGCTTGGCTCTGTGGTCCTGAATCCGATACGAATCGGATCTTTCGGCCAGGTCGCATTCATCCGATCTGAATGCCATTAGTAACCGAGATAGGTCACCCTTCTGCTTCTTGCTACTCAGAAATGGCAAAAAAAACACAAATAATAGTGGACGACGATGCGGAGAGCAGTATTAATGTTTAACCATCTCGATAAGATTGAGTCTTTAACGTTGGGAAAAATCACTAGATCCATGTTACTTCCGTAAACACAGAGCACGCTGGCTTGTGATGTCATTGCGTCCTCTACTGCGCATGCGGGACACTTAGGTTCTATGAATGCGGTTCACACAGGAGATCAAATACAAGTCGCATAAATTTGGAAATGTGCAGCAAAACGTCCTGCAGCGCGTTTTGAGCAGCAGGAGCAGCGCGCCGTGAGCGTTTTAGCATCTGACACCCAGCAGCTGCTGGAGGTGGAAAAATGTTACTTTATCTGCTGGATGCGCCTCATCGACCAATCAGAGAAGCTGATCTGGGAGCTGGCAGGGAGTCAGACACAGCACTGCTGATGCAGAGCGCTATGATCACTCCTCTGAAATATGCCGACAGAACATGTTAGGTTTTATTATCCTGGTGCCTACAGTTTGGATTACGTACATGAAAAACGTCTTCCAGCCGCAAGAACAGTAGCGGAAAACCGGGAAGAGGCGAGCGGGCCTGAGGCAGCTGCTGCTGGGGATTCCCAGTGACAGCGCAGCGCCGGTATGTGGGGGTCTGAGCGGCTCCCACAGAGAAATCTGGATGAACAGACTGCACAGATGAAGTTTACAGGTGGACTTTCTCACTTAAAAAAATTATTAAAACTACTTTTTACCCACTGATCACAGCAACTATAGCTGCTATAGGGGATGGTAGCTCCACCCAAAGTGCATCAGACCCACTTTTCTACCTTCTTCTGCGTCAGAACTAAACTAAACAATCAAACATGAAGCAGAATGGGTGTTTTTGCTGCTTCTGCTGCTTTTGGTGTGAATGTAGCCTAATGTCTACAGGGGCACTGGCCCCCGTTGGCCCCTGACTAGAACCGACCATGCAGGAGGCTGAGATGGGCCTGATTGGGATACTAATGAGGGGCCCTAATCAATGGCTGGTTTGTGTTCTGTCCTAATGACCCGGGGGGGGGCGGGGGGGGTCAATCCGTGACTCCCTCTGTGTGTGTGTGTGGGGGGGGGGGGGGGGGGGGGGGGGAGCAGGAGGCCCTCAGAACGAACCCCGAGGATCTCCATCATCAGCGGCCCCAGACTGAGAGCAGCAAGCGGAGAACACCTGTTGCTGCGGAGCCAGAGGGACCCAGCGGGAGCAATTGGGGGCCAGCGGGACCCAGCGGGGGCCAGCGTTCTTACCTGTGCGGAGCAAGCGCTAATGTTCCCCCCGGGAACTGGAGCCGTGGCCGTGGAGGAGCTGGGAGGGAGGAGAGCTTTTCCTTTCTGCTCGGTGGGACACCGCGGCTCCAACCACCTGTTCTCCAAAACGCCTCTTTTTTTCCCACCCTACTCGGCCGCCGTAGATGATCCAACCGTGAAGGTTTTCTCCTCCCGTGACGCGTCAAACATAAATCAGTCTTCCTGCTCTCTCAGCTTGAACGAAAACTGCCGAATGTTGTCGGTTTAAAGGAGAGGCGGAACAAGCCGAAACTCCAGACAGGCGGGGCTGAAGTTGGTGTCTGATTAGAGTCACCGAACGAATCATGCTGCGTTCAAAGAGGCTGGGAAATATGGGGGGAATTTTGCTCCATTATTGTTGCAAGCAAAGAACGCATTGTTTGCATTGATATTTGAAAAAAATATATATATATATATAAAAAGTCTCAGTACAGAAATTTGTTCTTGATCCAAAAAAAAAAAAAAAAAAAAAAGGTTTGATAGTAAAACAAGGCTTTGTTTGGCTACTGCGTAAAAGCTTGAACTCAACGCTATTCCTCACTGGAAAAAATGGAAATCTAGATTAGTCTTTTTTTCTTGAAATAAGTGCATTTGTCCTTGGATTGAGGAAGCAAAAATGGCATTTTGCCAATGGAATGAGACAATTTACATAAAAAATAAGATAACGTAGTTCACTGTCTTATTTCAAGGGCATTTTATCTAATTATCTTACTTTAAGAGTAAAAATACTAATTCCATTTGCAAACTATCTCATTTACCTACTCAAATTAAGGGTAAAAATAATTAATTTAAGAAATGTTTTACTTATTAGTAGATCGTTTTTCCATGGCTGACATTTTGAGTTGAAAAGCTTCCTGGAAACTTGGAAACAATTACCAGTTGATTGTTTTTAATATTTTTTTTTTCTTTTTGTTAATAACTTTTGTTTTCTCATATTTTTCCACTTCTTTATTTTCAGATTTAACTTTTTTTTTTTTTTTTACAAATTATTTCCTGGTATCTGTTTTTCAGATTGACTTGATCCCGTTGGATTTTTTTTCAAATTGCATTTTGCAGATAATATTCTCCTCACGCATTTCTATTGGTCTTCAGTGAGCGGTTTAAAATGAAGAGAATGTGATCTTTGAAACACAGTTTGAAGACAATGCAATGCATACTAGTCAATCAGAAAGAAGAGAACATTTAAAAAGATTTATATATATATATATATATATATATATGGAAAACATATATACAGCTAATTTTTATTCGTTATTTTTTTATATATAAAAACAGAAAAACCTGTAAAGTTATTTTCAAAGCCTTTTTGTGATTAATGGGTTTTTCAAAGTTTTGTTTCTGGGTTTTTTGTTTCTTATATCTTTACCAGCCCACATGACCAGCAGATGGAAACGGCCTACAACAAAGGCTGTGTTCGAATTCCTGGGCCGCGTCCTCCAAGGACCCGGTCTACCTGGACTGGATCCTTCTTAGTCCGAGACCGGAAGACTTTTGGGTGCAAATCCAAACAGGTCTACCCTTCGGCGGGTTGTTGCTTAGCAACCGTGAAAGCCGACACACAAAGCAGGAAAAGAATGAATACTGACGTTTTCAAAACTGTTTGTTTCTTTCTTTTGTTATTGTAAAGAGAACAAAGACTACACTCACAAGAATCCAGAGTGGAATAAAGGTTCCAACCACCGGGAGCAGGAACAAATCAAATCAAATGTAATGATAGAAACCTTAGTCAGTTAAATAACCTGCTGCTGTCATTCTGCACATCTCTGATGTTGCTGCTATTTTCAAATATCCATTAACGTAAAAATGTCCATAGCTGCATATTGGTTATTTATTCCCCAGTTTTATATTGTTAAAACACTTTACAGTATTTTATTGTTTATCTTTCAACTCTTCCCTATTATGTTATTCTTAGAAAGGTCCACATTTGGACTCTCTCTCACACACACACACATATACACTGTACCAGAGACTGCACCTTACGTGCACAACAAAAAATACTTAGTTAAGCAAATTGTGCAAAATAGTCCCCACACTGCAGATTTATTAGGATCTGTCCTTAATCGATTAATAATGGAGTAGCAGAAGGCTCCCTGAAGAAGACTTCTTACTAAATTAAAGCAGGTGAAACTAAAACTTTTCACACTTGATGAGTTCTGGATAAAGCAGATAGAGGGAAAAGGATTTTTTTTTCCTAATGCAAAATTTTTATATATTTTTGTACAATGTTTGTATAATTCCTGCTTTAAGTGTCGCTCTGACAACTAAAGGCCTGTTTTACAGTCTCTAGTTAATGATTAATCCATTACTAAATTAGTTGATTATTTAAATAATTGATTAACCACATAATGGATTAATTGCTTCAGCCCTAATACCTTTAATTCCTCATAAAGGGTTAAAGGCTTTGAACATGAGCTGAATTTAATCTGGCATTTTAAAAACCACTAAAGTGCAAAAAAGTGAAAAACTCCAAAGCAGATGCCAACTTCAACAGCCAGAATCAGAGTGAAAAATGAAAATATTTTTTTAATGAAGGTCAACTTTAAAAGAGACTCAGAAAATAAGACATGAATCTTTTAAAGTGTCTAGGTAAACATCAGGGATCTAGTTGCAGCACAAACAGCCTGATGATCTCTAATAACAGATCAAATGGCAGCATATTTGATCTATATTTTAATTAAAGTTTAATTTAATGCAACTCTGCTTTCTAACATGTCACCAATAGTGAAATAACTGAAAACATGTCTTAAACTTTAGTTTTTAACCCTCTGGTAAGTTATTTTCATGAATTCCAGTTTTAGCGCCTCAGTTCTATTTGTAGCCACAAGAGGGCGCTTTACCCCCACCTTTTAAATCACATCAAATATTTAAATAGTGAACTATTTGAGTTTAAAAAACAGAATTTTGTTCTTAGAGCTCAACAGGGTTTATTCCCTACATAGGTGGGAAAAAAAGGATCACATGAGAGAATATATTGATAATGAGTTTATTTAAATACGCATTAAAAAAAGAAAATGGCTAAACTAAATACAGAGGGTAGAAGGCTATGATCAACATCTGAAATTCAGAGCTTGGTACCGACAGTGTGGGAAGATAAAAATAAGCACTTGGATATAAAAAAAATGGATATCTACATAGTAACATAATAAATGTAAATTATTTTACCAAAGCAGTAAAAGTCCAGCGTACATTTTTCCCTCAGTGATAAAAAAATCAGAAATTTAAAATAAAACAACGTATCCCCAAACAGACTGTAGTGACAGCTCTAAGAGCTTGGATAAAAGTAGGCGCGCGTTCGCTGAAACGTCTCCGTTCATCCTTTAAACTCTTCAAGTCTCTGCAAACAACCTAAAAACAATCTGGAGCGTTTTGACGGCTACAACATAAAACATCCTACCTCTTTAAAATCCATCTAAAGCAGCTTTTTCTGTACCCAGCTTCGTCTCAAAGGCATTGTGCAACATTTAAAAAAAACACCACAGTGAACATCTAGTATGAAATTCGACAGCAAGTCGTCTGAAATCAAGAGGACCGACGCGGAGGTTAGAAAAGGGGCGCCACCTGGACCGGCTGGAGGATCTGTGATGAGTGCAGCTCCGACAGGTGGATTGTTGGCGCTCAGGGAGGCGGGACGTCAAAGCAAAGGTAGCAGGCGGCGTCTCGGACAGTGTCAACTATTCCTGGGCCTCTTTCCCGGTCATTTTGTAGATCTCAGTGGGTCCGTCTACATGGGTGATGGTGGTGGTCAGCTGGATGTCTTCTCCGCTGGCGGCGCCGCCGTCACCTGGACACAGATCATCAGAACCAACATTGAGGATTTTTAAATCTGGAGAAAAGAAATCCTTCAGAAACTTTTAAAATTAAAATACATGTTTGTGTTAAACCCACTTTACTCTGATACCTGTAAATAAGTTCAATGTTACCAGCTGTGTTCAGAGATGAACTAAACTGTCAACAAGTATGGAGAGAACTTTGCTCCATTATTGTTGCAAAGAACATTTTATGTATATATTGATGATTTTTTTTTTTTCTAAAATGATGAACATTTGATATATCTATCTCTCTATCTATCTCAAATATCTATCTATCTCAAATATCTATCTATCTATCTATCTATCAAATATCTATCAAATATCTATCTATCTATCAAATATCTATCTATCTATCAAATATCTATCTATCTATCAAATATCTATCTCTCTATCTATCAAATATCTATCTCAAATATCTATCAAATATCTATCTCAAATATCTATCTCTCTAATATCTATCTCAAATATCTATCAAATATCTATCTATCTCAAATATCTATCTATCTATCAAATATCTATCTCTCTATCTATCTCAAATATCTATCTATCTCAAATATCTATCTATCTATATCAAATATCTATCTATCTATATCAAATATCTATCAATCTATATCAAATATCTATCAATCAATCAAATATCTATCAATCAAATATCTATCAATCAAATATCTATTTATCAAATATCTATATCAAATATCTATCTATCAAATATCTATCTATCAAATATCTATCTATCAAATATCTATCTATCAAATATCTATCTATCTATCTATCAAATATCTATCTATCAAATATCTATCTATCAAATATCTATCTATCTATCTATCAAATATCTATCTATCAAATATCTATCTATCTATCTATCAAATATCTATCTATCAAATATCTATCTATCAAATATCTATCTATCTATCAAATATCTATCTATCAAATATCTATCTATCAAATATCTATCTATCTATCTATCTATCTATCTATCTATCTATCTATCTATCTATCAAATATCTATCTATCAAATATCCATCTCTCTATCTCTCTCTCTCTATATATATATATATATATATATATATACACCCCCCCCCTCATGTATATAATAGGACATTTGAAATATGAAAATCTGTAAAATTAAAAAATTTAATTAAAAGAAAAGCTGAAAAGCAATATAATTTAAAATAAAATCTGAGGTTATTCTTAAACATTGTTTTGTCTGAAGCCATTTTTTTAAAGTTTAATTTCTAAATTGCATTTTTTTTTTGTTTTTTGTTTTTTTTTCAATTTTCCATTTCCAAACTTTGTTCATTTTATTCTCAAAGATGAAAAAAAAGCCGTCACCGTCTGTCGTTTTCATTGTTAGAATATAAAACACCTCAAAATCAAAAATTTTTATGTTTTACATATTAAAAACAGGAATTTCCCTGAAAAAGAAACACAAAATGTCCTAGTCAAAGTCCAAACTCAAATCAAACGGCTTTTCTGGGTCTTTAAAAACAGTTTATCACTGGAAAAAATCAAAATCTAGATAAGTCAGTTTTTCTTAAAATAAGTGCATTTGTTCTTAAATTGAGGAGATTAAAGAGACATTTTGCCAAAGGAACAAGACAATTTAGATTTAAAATAAGAAAACACAATTACATTGTCTTATTTCAAATGCATATTATCTAATTATCTTATTTTAAGGGTAAAAATACTCATTCCATTGGCAAATTATCAAATTTACCCAAATAAAGGGTCAATACACTTAATTTGAGAAATTTTTACTTATTTCTAGATGATTTTTGCAGTGAATATGAGCCTGAGTGAGTCGGCGCTGCAGGAATTGCTGCCAATAGGAAGCTCTCAGTAGTGAGCCTCTGTTTTGGGGACTGGGGGTGGGTGGTGATGGCTGGCAGCCGAATAAACTTACATCACATTTAAACCGGTCTAAATGACAGGAAACGAGGTCTGTGAGTGAAAGAGCTACAGATATGCATCAGTTTCTGGATTATCTTCTGTTTTTAGCAGCAACTTCCTGCAAACCAGGCAGCTTTACTGGTTCCCATTTGCATAAACACTTCCAGCTTAAACACGAGCAGAATTTGAAAAGAGCTTCCAAACTTCCAGCACTTTCCGCTCGTCTCAGACGGGATGGATGGATGGTTTTCATTACTTCCTTGCACCCCCCCCCCCTCCGCACTGGAAGCGAGCCTAGCCTCCATCAGCATCACCGTCTGAAGCCAAAGAGCCGTCTTTACCTTGGGAACCCCTGCCCCTCCCACCCCCCTACAGCTTCAGTGATACTTTTTAACACACATACAACAAGAACATGCTGATCCCCCCCCCATTAATCCAAATCACTGTCAGAGTTCAGAGCACATAGTTACCCGTGATGCACTGACCACTCGACTGCTCGTCTCCGTAGCGTTTGTGCGAAGGTGCATACAGGAACATGATGGCGAAGACGTACAGGTTCCACATTCCATAGATTCCAGTGAAGAAGGCGCTGTTCATCTGCACCGTGTGATCCCCCCAGTGCCAGTGACCCTCGTTCACCTGGAAACAAACCAGGAACACTTTCAATGTCGTTCTATGAAGATAAAAATGTTATTCTGTTTTTTTTTTTTTTTATAAAAGACTGTAAAGTTCACCTGCACTCCTAAATAGGGATGCACGATATTGGGATTTTGGCCGATATCCGATATCCGATATTTTAAAACCCATGTAGCCGATAACCGATATCGATACCGATGTTAAAGCTGGACAAAAATAAGTAGTCATTGAAAATAGCAGTTTTGTTATCCATTTCTGACACTTTGAAAAATAATATACTCAAATATATTTTCATATGCTGATATCAAATAGATTTTTAAAAACGCGGTATTGATCTATTTTACTTTCAAAATCTCTTGAAATTTCATCGTTCTGTTATAAACTCTCGTGATATTTTGCAAATTCTTGTGAGATTTTGTTAGTAAAATAGATCGATACCGCGTCAATATATCAACATATAAAAATATGGCAACATTTGGTGAATTTTCGGGGAATTTCGTAGCATAACGATGACATATAGCAATATTTCATTAGTAAAAGAGATTGATATGGTGTTTTTAAATGGCAATATATCAGCATATGAAGATATTGGGATATTTTAATGTGTCAATATTTTTTCCCTCGTCTTTAGAAGTTTTTAAGTCTGTAAAAAAGAAGTTTTTGAGGAAGAAGAAGAAGTAGTATTTTTTTTTTTTTTTAGACTTTAGAAACTCAGAAGCTGATCAAATATCGGGTTAAATATCGGTGGGGTGGCCGATGTCCGATATTCAGTTTTAAGGCCGATACCGATAGGGGGCCGATTATATCGTGCATCCCTACTCCTGTTACTATAGTAACAACTCTTTATATGCATCTTGCACTACTCACTTTGACTGATTACTGATTTGCACTGCCGACTGTTTATTCACAGCACCAATTGTTTACATTTACATCTGCAATAACGTACTTTCACTGTAATATTCAATTACCATCCACTGCACTTTAACCTAGATAGCTTCTGTCTAAACTTTATCATTTTATAGTAAAAACCTTTTTTTAATGGTAATATCCATCTGTATATTATATACGGTACATATCCAGCTGTAAATTTAGTTCATAACACTAGTGATCTATATATTATATTCATTATTTATAATAGTATTCGTCTCTATACTCATTCAGTAGAACCCATGTCCTGTATTTATGGAACCATTATTTATCCTGCACTTGCTGCTTTTGCACTTCTGGTTAGACCTAAACTGCATTTCGTTGCCTTGTACCTGCACATGTGTAATGACAATAAAGTTGAATCTGATCTAATTTAATCTAAAAAAAAAGCCTCCATCACAAAGGCTCACCTGGTTGATGATGAAGAAGATGATGGTCATGGCGGCGCAGGTTAGAGTCACCAGCATGAGGAATTTGAACCTGAAAATCAGGCCCTGAAAAAAAAAAAAACCAACTTATTATATTTATCCCAAACAGTTGATATCGGGCAACGGAGAAAGGGTTACAGTTTTAAAGCCAAATTGGTCACCATGCAGCTCTATTATAGAGCGAATATTTTATTCTTAACAGAGTTGTTATGTATTCAGGGTTCCTTCAGCATGAGACAAGTTAAATTCAAGACTTTTTAAGACTTTTTAATGCCACTTTAAGACCAAATTCACAAGAAACGAAACGCAAGAAAAACCTGCTTGTGACAACTTAACCCAAAGGTTTATTTTAACATAAACCGCTGCACTAATGTTTCAAATGTTGAAAAGCTTCCCATACAGGAAGAAAGCTAAAAACACACAAATGACAGATATATTTTAACAATTATTTAACTGAATTCACAAACTTTGTTTTAGCAGGGAACAAAACAAATCAGTTTTAAGGCCCCAACATAACCAGTGCTAAGTCTTTTTTGCAGCTATTTTTCTTTGTCTGGTTTTCTTAGTATGTTTGATTTGGTGATAAGTGGAGGCGTTGCAGAGACAAGGGTGGAACTAAACTGAGAAATACCGGCTGTTTCTCTCTAACTCCATTTTGACGCTTTGAGTTTCGTGCTTCGCATGTGCGACTCCACTGCCTTAATTCCCATCGTTCTGAGCTTGAATGACTTCTAGCATAAAATCCACTGAGCCTCATGTACACTCACCGGCCACTTTATTAGGTACCCCATGCTAGTAACGGGTTGGACCCCCTTTTGCCTTCAGAACTGCCTCAATTCTTCGTGGCATAGATTCAACAAGGTGCTGGAAGCATTCCTCAGGGAGTTTAGTCCATATTGACATGATGGTATCACACAGTTGCCGCAGATTTGTCGGCTGCACATCCATGATGCGAATCTCCCGTTCCACCACATCCCAAAGATGCTCTATTGGATTGAGATCTGGTGACTGTGGAGGCCATTTGAGTACAGTGAACTCATTGTCATGTTCAAGAAACCAGTCTGAGATGATTCCAGCTTTATGACATGGCGCATTATCCTGCTGAAAGTAGCCATCAGAAGTTGGGTACATTGTGGTCATAAAGGGATGGACATGGTCAGCAACAATACTCAGGTAGGCTGTGGCGTTGCAACGATGCTCAATTGGTACCAATTGGTGCGTGAAAATCCCAGTAGATCAGCAGTTTCTGAAATACTCAGACCAGCCCTTCTGGCACCAACAATCATGCCAAGTTCAAAGTCACTCAAATCACCTTTCTTCCCCATACTGATGCTCGGTTTGAACTGCAGGAGATTGTCTTGACCATGTCTACATGCCTAAATGCACTGAGTTGCCGCCATGTGATTGGCTGCTTAGAAATTAAGAGTTAACGAGCAGTTGGACAGGTGTACCTAATCAAGTGGCCAGTGAGTGTATGTTCCCTGGTTTTAGCCATGGAGGAAACTCTTGGCTGGAGACAATTTTGGTTACATTTAGACTTGCTCATGTTTTCCAGACAAAAAGTTAATGGTGCATCTCCCAAATGTCCCGGCCACAACAACGCTTTTATTGGTTCCACTATCGGGACGGAACCAATGATGGCGAGCCGTTATTTTTTTTTATAATAAAAAAGAAAAAATTGTCAATTTTAATGTTTTATTTAGATTACAAAAATAAATCATAATAAAAATAATCCTATTTATGATGTTTTAAAAATTAAGACCTACGAAAGACTGATTTAAGACATTTTAATACCAATTAAGGCCTTAGTTTTATTTTGAAGAATTCAATGCCTTTCAAGACTTTTTAAGGACCCGCGGGAACCCTGGTATTGATCATTTAGAAGTCGATAAAACCATCACATAACTTTCCAAGTTTCTCAAAATAGCTTAAAAAGGTCATCATGATGTTCGTACGGCTTCATTAAAAACCACGGAGATAAAATCAGAGCAGAATCTAACGTACCTCATAATGCAGGCGTCTGGCTTTGGACATGGCAGGCAGAGACGTCCTTTTACCGCTGATGTTACGGAAGACTTGAAACACCATAAAGCAGAGGAAGAGGAAGTAGAGACAAGCACAGATTCCTGCTACGATGATGAAGGACATCTGAGGAAGCACTGGTCAAGGATTTAAAAAGCTAGTATCAATATGCATCGCTTTAAATTAGGCTAATATCTTCCTAAGCTTTAAATTCCCCTTTTTGTCATGAGAAACTTTACTTGCACATTATTTTAGGGCAATGGAACAAATTATTTCATCAAGTCGTGAAAATACCCCCCAAAACTTAAAAAGAATTAAACAATGTCTTCAAGATGAGCAAGAAACAAGAAGCTACATGGCAAGTCCCAATTCAGTTACTAACCCCAGTGGGCCTCAGCAGATGGCCGCTCACACTGAGCCTGGTTCTGCTGGAGGTTTCTTCCTGTTCAAAGGGAGTTTTTCCTCTCCACTGTCGCTACAAGCGTGCTTAGTGTGAGACACACCAACTATGTACATGAAACATCAAAAATCATGATACACAGCAAATTAAACGAATAAAAATAAATCAAGGATGGATTTTTTTTTGCCATTTTCAAAAAAAAAAAAAAAAAAAAAAACTTGCCAGGTATCTAATATATATATTTTTTCAAATTCCCAAACTTTCAGGGACCTATGAGAGTCCTGTAGAAAGGATACAGCTAGCTCCGTTCCTACATCCGAGGCCCAGATGCTGTAGAAGGGATTGGTCAGCTGGACGCCTCTAGAGACACAAGAGAAAACCATTAATGTCTGCGGGAAACAAGACATGTCAAAGCTGACAATGTTTAACAATGATTAAAATAACATTAGGCTTTAAAGGAAAAGCTGAGGAATAAAGAAGTCTTTTCAGCACCTCTCACACATGTCGAAGATAAACAGGCAGCAAGAACCAAACACAATCGGGCCGACTTGCTTCCAGTAAACTGAGAAACGGTTTCTCTCCGTCTGGTCCTGCGAGGAAAGAGACAAGCAAATAAAATAGGATGTTTTCACCCTGAAGTACTGCACCTTTATCTGTTTTCTAACTACATCTGCTTTTTACGATCATTGTCACAAGTTCTGACCAAACATAACGCTTTACGGTTCGTCCTTTTTTTTTAAATAAAACAATTTTTTTTCTTTTTTTTGTTTGTTTTCAAAACAAATTAGAAAGCTCTATGTTGTATTGTGTTTCAGTGTAATCCTGTTTCTCTGACTGTGACTGGCTGGATGTGCTCTTTTAATCCTCTGACATGGGTTTCTTCCTGTTAAACAGGAGTTTTCCTCTCCACTGTCGCTACAAGCATGCTTAGTGTGAGGGAACTTTGCTTTACTGGAACTTTGAATCAATCTGACTGGATGATCTGGTGAACTGGAAAGTGCCTTGAGATGACTGGATGTGAATTGGAGCTATAGAAATAAACTGAATTTAATTACATTTTATAAAAAAAAAAAAAAGAAAGTTCCCTTAATCTGTGTATTATTAATTGTTTCTTTTTTCAATTTTAAACCAACAATGAAAACACAAGAATCTTTTTTTTTTTTTCCAATTTCATTTTGTAAACTAACTTTAAAAAGAAATGATGAACAAGAGGCCCATGAGGCGAGTAAAAAGGCAGGAGAATCATAAAATGTTCTCCATGAAGAACATTCATTAGCAGCTTAGAACGTTTTTCAGATGCAAGCCTTCATCAATCAATCTAGAAATCACAGCCGTACCCATTATAATGTAATAAGGTCACATTGGCTGTCTTCAACTGTTTACACAATGCAAAAAAATTTCATCTAAATAAGTCTTTTTTTCTTAAAATAAGTGCATTTTTTCTTGAATTAAGGATTTAAGTGAAACACTTTGCCAATGGAACAAAGATAATTTACACTTAAAATAAGAAAAACCAATTGCATTTTCTTATTTTAAGTACATAATATCTGGATACCTTATTTTAAGAGTAAAAGTATTCATTCCATTGACAAATCATCTTATTTACCTGCTCAAATTAAGAGTAAATACCCTTAATTTAAGACATTTTTACTTATTTTGAGATAATTTTTGCAGTGTAACTATTATAAAATCTGAGTATTATTTCATTTAACCTAAATATAAGGATGTTTAAATGCATGGATCATTTATGAAAATAATAGTAAAATTGCTGAACTGTGAAGAGGAGAGCAGAGAGGCTCTGCAGATTAAGAACTGCGCTCTGCTGGAGCACAAAAAAAAAGAAAAAAGGAATACCTCCTAAAGCCGGATGTACACTGTATAAATCTTTTCCCTTTTCATGCATACTTTAAAGTCATGTGAGAATTCTTCGATCAGCCCGACTTTCAGCCTGAATGTGCGTGGTGTAGTGAACAGGCGGTAACGAGGGGCGATCAGCCTCTAACGACCACCCCCCCATCAGGAAGGGTAAGGTCGGGAGAAAATTAAACATGTTTGATTGTCAGTCGGCCATCGTAAGGTGTTTGTGGGCAAATCGCTCAGTGTGCAAAAAAAAATTCCTCTTCTTCCTCCTCTCATACAAAAAAACACAGAAGCATGGGACTCAGCTCCGCAGTAGAGACGGACATTTTTTCGGGATTCCCGTGGGATGGGAGTCAGTATTAGTAACGATCACGTGATCGGGACGGTACGGGATTAAACATTAACGGGAGCAGACGGGAGCGGGAGCAAACCAATAGTAACTAAAAAAAAAAAAACTAGGATCGATGACAAAAAATAAAATAAAATAAAATAGAAAGAAAAAAAATCCAGTACTGGGGCCGCCATTCTGTAGTTTTTTCCCTTGAAGCCTACACTATAATGTGAGTCAAAAAAAACTACACGACCCAAAAACCAACAGTGCTTCTGCTCTGAGTTTCGCGCTCAAAAACAACAATGGAGGGACCCACAGTTAGCGGCGAACTCGACTGCGAAAACTTTGATTGTTTTGATTGTTTATTCACCTAAAATAAGCATGGTCTGTTTGCTTGTTTGTTACTTTTATTAAGTATTTATAATTATTATTCCTTTTACTTTAACTGACCTTTACTACAGTTAGAAACAGGAACTTAACTGACCCTTCATAGAAATTCTGATTCAACGTTTTGGCAGAAATCTTATTGAAGAGACCAAGAATGGGAGTGGAGCCGGAGCGGGAGTCATTCTGAATGGGAGTGGGAGTAATTTCACCAGGAGTGGGACGGGACAGGATTTAGATTTCTACTCTGGCCCGGGATCGGGACGGGACACCATTTTTTTCTGTGGGAGTGGGACGGGACAGGAGTGAAAATCCACTCCCGTGTCAGTCTCTACTCCGCAGTGAGGTGGCGCTACTCAGACTAAGGTTGTCAAAAGTATCGATACTGAAACGTTGTATCCGGATACAATACTCATTCTCAAAAGTATCAATACAGCCATCTAAAGTGCAGAATAGTGGAAAATGCACTTTCTAAACACTGTGTGATTGAATAATTCTGTGCACTTTTCAGTTTCACACTTTTTTTGTAACAGGTGCAGCTGCTGAGAATTATTTTTGTTTCTTAACCGGTTTGGCTAGTGTCATTTTTATGTGTGCAAAGCCAAGGAAGGAACACTTAATTTTAATTTTGTTTTTTATCAAGCTTCCCTAATATTATGCACAGCATACAACCTCAAAATATTATTCTTATTGTTGTTTTTATTTATTTATTTTATTTTTTTAGTAATGAAAATATTTCTGTTGAATTTTAGTCTTTGTTTTTATTCTTGTGGTATCGAAAAAGGGTATCGAGTATCGAATATTTTACTTAGTATCGGTATTGAGATGAAAAGTTTAGTATTGTGACAACCCTAACTTAGACTTGTCTATCCGGAAGCCAAACCAGTAGAAGAGGAATATGTGAAATGCGCTGCCTTGGCTATTTGTGCGATTTAGTGCTGAAAGCCCTAAAAAGAAAAGACGTAACAATCAATGCACCCCCGCCATCCTTCTGTGTTTTCATCTGAGAAGAAGAAGAATCTTTGTTTACCCTCTGAGCGATTTGCTCATGACCACCTTATGATTCCTGATGAGGAGGCGGCCATTAGAGGCTGATCGCCCCACGTTACCCCCTGTACTCTACACCATATATGCCCGGGTTTAGAAAACTAAGAAAATGAAGTCTAAGGAAGTTATCATGCAGAACTGTAGAAAAATGTTCCTTTAATAGGGTAGAGCAGTAAAGCTTCTGTCCTTCCTGCATTACTTTTACTTTCATACTTTAAGTCGTTTCAAAAATGTTACTTTTACACTTTAACTGGAGTAAAAAGCTTAAGTAGATTCTGTAACTTCTACAAAAGTGTTTTTTCAAACAGTAGGATTTATATTTATACTGGAGTAATAAACATTCATACTTTTGACGCCTCAGGCAGCTGTTAAAATGGAAACTATATTTTCTAAGGTCAATTAGGCTGCAGGAGAGACGTTCAAAAGGGCTGCCAACTCAGGGATTACGCTCGCTAAATTCAGCCAGCACCTGTCCAATAGGGTCTTAAAACGTGGTCTGGTGAATACTGTACCATCAGATGTTCGCCGCAGAAGATGATCCAGAAGGAAAGAAGCATGGAGTAGAAAATGCCCTGTCTGATGTCTCCAAAGAGCAGCATCCAGGTCCAGTTAAAGCCAACAGAGAACCACTCCACCGGGATGTTGATGAAGGTCATGGAGATGCCCAGAGCGAAGATGACCCTGATAAAAACAAACAAATACGCTTTTTATTAAGATGGCGTTCCTCCCTGGTAACGAGATTTCAGACGATCAGAGGCTACGTTCACACCGCAGGTCTTAAGGCTCAATTTCAAATTCTTTGTGAAATCAGATTTGTTTGCGTTGCCGTTCACATTTTCAAATATATAAGACTTCTATTTGAACTCCTGTGTGAACTAATGTCATACAACGCAAGCGTCCCGCATGCGCAGTAGAGGATGCAATGACATCACAGGCCAGCATGCTCTGTGTTCACAGAAGTAAACATGGATGGTAGTTCTGGAGAACATCTAGCGATCTCTCCCAACTTTAAAAACACAATCTTTTCAAGATGGTTAAACATTAATACTACTCTCCGCATCATCTCCACCATGGTTGTTGTTTTTCTTGCCGCTTCTTCATAGCAAAATGCAGAATAGTGACCTTTGTCGGGTATTAATGGCGTTCAGATGAATGCGACCTGGGCGTTCAGACACAGGCATCATCTGAAAAGATCTGATTCGTATCGGATTCAGGACCACAGAGCCAAGTGTTCTGGGTCGCATTGGAAGAAAACGGATCTGCATTGCTCAGGCTGTCATGAAAGGATCAGATACAGGTCACATATGGGCCAAAAAAAAAATAAAAATAAAATCGGATTTGGGTCACTTCAGGCTGCAGTGTGAACGTGGCCAAAATGGCGTCTGACATCAGTTTTTTCATCTTTATGATGCTCAGCATTTCAACAGGAGGCCAAGCTGAACAGCAGGTTGGTTAACGACAGACTCTATGAATTAAATTGGATGTAAAATGCTTTCAGCCGATTATTTATTTTCTTAAATGCAGCACAGTGTCATGTAAGAGAGCAATATCCTCTAACCGACAACCTGTTGTGCCGCCCAGGGGTGTATTTAAGAAATTTGGGGCCCTTGGCAAAGACAGGCATGTATGTAATAGCTCAGACATATTATACATACTAGGGATGCACGATATAATCTGCCCCCTATCGGTATCGGCCTTAAAACTGAATATCGGACATCGGCCACCCCACCGATATTTAACCCGATATTTGATCAGCTTCTGAGTTTCTAAAGTCTAAAAAAATAAAATAAAATACTACTTCTTCTTCCTCAAAAACTTATTTTTTACAGAATTAAAAACTTCTAAAGACGAGGGAAAAAATATTGATATATTAAAATATCCCAATATCTTCATATACTGATATATTGCCATTTAAAAACACCATATCAATCTCTTTTACTGATGAAATATTGCTATATGTCATCGTTATGCTACGAAATCCCCCGAAAATTCACCAAATTTTTCCATATTTTTTTATGTTGATATATTGACGCGATATCGATCTATTATACTAACAAAATCTCACAAGAATTTGCAAAACATCATGAGAGTTTGTAACAGAACGATGAAATTTCACGAGACTTTGAAAGTAAATTAGATCGATACCCCGTTTTTAAAAATGAATTTGATATCAGCATATGAAAATATATTTGAGTATATTATTTTTCAAAGTGTCAAAAATGGATAACAAAACTGCTATTTTCAATGACTACTTATTTTTGACCAGCTTTAACATGGGTATCGGTTATCGGCTACATGAGTTTTAAAATATCGGCATATCGGATATCGCCCAAAATCCCAATATCGTGCATCCCCAATACAAACCCCAGTGGGCCTCAGCAGATGGTCGCTCACACTGAGCCTGGTTCTGCTGGAGGTTTCTTCCTGTTCAAAGGGAGTTTTTCCTCTCCACTGTCGCTACAAGCATGCTTAGTGTGAAGGATTTTTGTCCGTTTCAATTTGCGTTTTCAGAACAGAAACAAGGCATTGTTGGGCTGCTGGATAAAACCTGGAACTAAACGCTATTTCTGACATTTTGAATTGAAAAATCTTCCTGGATGGAAGAGAAACGTCTTCAAACTTGGAAGCAAAGTCCAGTGGATTGTTTTTAACTTTTTCTGGAATTTTTAAAAGATCCTTTTTTCTCCTGCTGTACAACTAAGTTCTTTTCATATTTTATTTCTATTTTAGCTGCATATTACAGGTGCTGGTCATAAAATTAGAATATCATGAAAAAGTAGATTGATTTCAGTAATTCCATTTAAAAAGTGAAACTTGTATATTATATTCATACATTACATACAAACTCATATATTTCAGATGTTTATTTTGTTTAATTTTGATGATTACAAATGACAACAAATGAAAATCTCAAATTCATCATATCAGAAAATTAGAATATTACTGAAGACCAATAAAAACAAAGGATTTATAGAAATGTTGGCCAACTGAAAAGTATGAACATGAAAAGTATGAGCATGTACAGCACTCAGTATTTAGTTGGGCCTCCTTTGGCCTGTATTACTGCAGCAATGCGGCGTGGCATGGAGTCGATCAGTCTGTGGCACTGCTCAGGTGTTATGATAGCCCAGGTTGCTCTAATAGTGGCTTTTAGCTCTTCTGAATTGTTGGGTCTGGTGTATTGCATCTTCTTCTTCACAATACCCCATAGATTTTCTATGGGGTTAAGGTCAGGAGAGTTTGCTGGCCAATTAAGAACAGGGATACCATGGTCCTTCAACCAGGTACTGGTAGCTTTGGCACTGTGTGCAGGTGCCAAGTCCTGTTGGAAAATGAAATCTGCATCTCCAAAAAGTTGGTCAGCTGCAGGAAGCATGAAGTGCTCTAAAACTTCCTGGTATGTGGCTGCGTTGACCCTGGACCTCAGAAAACACAATGGACCAACACCAGCAGATGACATGGCACCCCAAACCATCACTGACTGTGGAAACTTTACACTGGACTTCAAGCAACGTGGATGAAGTGCCTCTCTTCTTTTCCTCCAGACTCTGGGACCTTGATTTCCAAAGGAAATGCAAAATTTACTTTCATCAGAGAACATGACTTTGGACCACTCACCAGCAGTCCAGTCCTGTTTCTCTTTAGCCCAGGCAAGACGCTTCTGACGCTGTCTGTGGTTCAAGAGTGGCTTGACACAAGGAATGCGACAGCAGAAACCCATGTCTTTCATACGTCTGTGTGTGGTGGTTCTTGAAGCACTCACTCCAGCTGCAGTCCACTCTTTGTGAATCTCCCCCACATTTTTGAATGGGTTTTGTTTCACAATCCTCTCCAGGGTGCGGTTATCTCTCTTGCTTGTACACTTTTTTCGACCACATCTTTTCCTTCCCTTCGCCTCTCTATTAATGTGCTTGGACACTGAGCTCTGTGAACAGCCAGCCTCTTTAGCGATGACCTTTTGTGTCTTGCCCTCCTTATGCAAGGTGTCGATGGTCGTCTTTTGGACAACTGTCAAGTCAGCAGTCTTCCCCATGATTGTGTAGCCTATAGAACTAGACTGAAAGACCATTTAAAGGCTTTTGCAGGTGGTTTGAGTTAATTAGCTGATTAGAGTGTGGCACCAGGGGCCATCAATTTTGAACCTTTTCACAATATTCTAATTTTCTGATATGATGAATTTGAGATTTTCATTTGTTGTCATTTGTAATCATCAAAATTAAACAAAATAAACATCTGAAATATATGAGTTTGTATGTAATGTATGAATATAATATACAAGTTTCACTTTTTAAATGGAATTACTGAAATCAATCTACTTTTTCATGATATTCTAATTTTATGACCAGCACCTGTAGGTCTTAAATCCCATTATGTTTTAATAGACTCTTGATTCAACTTTATGTCATGATACACCTTCATTACCCCCCCTCTATCAGTTGTTGTTCCTGCCTCAAAATGACCATTAACACCCGCCCAGCTAACACTCTCCTGTGAGAAGCATCGGTATTTACAACATTTTACAACACAATGACTTTGAGGCTTTTGCTGAGAAGATAAGTTTGTTTGAAAAGCAAAGTGCTTATCGAGCCAAAAGACTGCCCCACAGCAAGAAAGGGGTAGAAGTATAGATAGTTCCAACATGATGTCACGTCTGGAATGCCGCAGCACGTAGGTGAACCACAGTTGTTGCGTATCGTTAGGTTTATGGGTGAACAGAACAAAGTCGATAAAAGCAGTGAAGAAATGTTTCCATGTCTTCTGATTCTCGGTATGTAGTGAATGCAAGAAACTGACCAGCGAAGTGTGGCCTGCATGATATACAGAGAAAACACAGGCCCTCAAATATGGATTTGCTTTAATCACTTCCTATCAAGCAAGAGGGTCGATTCCTTTCCACCATCATTGCGGCCCCCCACCCCCATGCAGGGGAACAGAAGACCTCGCCTGTTCAGCTAGGCCAGCAATTCCCTTTAACAACTCCTTTAAGCGTCACTATATGGGCCATTTACGGCTTTAGTGCGTAATTTTAAAAAAAGTTACGAAGTTGAGAGGACTGTGGCAACCAGCGAACCTCCGAGGTTAACAGCAGCCAGGGCTAATGTTAGCCCAAAGCTAACGCTAGCCCATCTGCAGCAGCCAAAAATCCTTTCGTTGAAATGCCATCAGAACGCTGATAATATTAAGTGTGTATCTGCAGGATTAAATTATACTCAATTCAGTTTATTTCTATAGCTCCAGTTCACATCATGTCATCTCAGGTCACTTTCCAGTTCACCAGATCATCCAGTCAGATTGATTCAAAGTTTTCTATCTAAGGAAAACCAGCTGATTGCATCGACTCATTGACTCTTCAGCAATCCCTTACACTAAGCATGCTTGTAGCGACAGTGGAGAGGAAAAACTCTCTTTTAACAGGAAGGAACCTCCAGCAGAACCAGGCTAAGTGTGAGCGGCCATCTGCTGAGGCCGACTGGGGTATGTTTAGTATGTCTGAGCTTTTAAATACATCCATTCTTCTGGCAAAGAAAGTTTTATGTATTTATTTTGAACATCAAGTAATTTCAACCAAAGCAAGTTCCCCTCACATCACTCTGAAGTTTAAAAGGGAATCTGAGGTTTACCATCTTGATGCCTCGGAGGATCAGCATGGCAGGAACCTTTAGTAAAGCTTTTAAAGCATGAAAAAATAATCTGCTATCCATAAAATAGGCCATGACAAGTCACACATCTTAAGAGCTTGCTGGTCCTCTGGGAATAAAATCCCTGAGCTGGAAAAAAACCATTGGGATGGAGAGAGACACTTAGCATGTAGCTGTGTGTGTGATGGGGGTAGATTTGGTTTCTGGTTGGCTGGTGTGTGTAGCTGTTCTAAAGAATTCATGTGCAGCATGCATCCGTTGAGTGCTAGAAGATTTCGTAACACGTTTCACGCTTCGTCAGCTGCCTCCTGCAGCACAGATTGCAGCCTCTTTACTGATCCATCGTCCCAGCACAGCGGGACGTTACGACAACACTACAGCTTCAGATTAATATCAAAACAACATTTAAAGCACTTATAAAAGGCAAATCTGCCCAATATTATAGACAGTACTCGAGTTGGGGTGGGGGCCATTCCCCTTCTTAAATGACCATCCCCCCCACACCATCCCCTGTTACATTTTATTACTGACTATAAAATTTCTACTGTATATCACCAGCAAAAATATGACACAGCCCGCTAACATTTAGCAATCAAAGGAGTGTCCTTCCATGATCCCAGTGGGAAATTAGTCCCTAACTATGTAGGGGCAGCGATAGCCACGCTAACTCTGTAGGGGCAGCGATAGCCACGCTAACTCTGTGGGGGCAGCGATAGCCACGCTAACTCTGTGGGGGCAGCGATAGCCACGCTAACTCTGTGGGGGCAGCGATAGCCACGCTAACTCTGTGGGGGCAGCGGTAGCCACGCTAACTCTGTGGGGGCAGCGGTAGCCACGCTAACTCTATTGGGGGCAGCGGTAGCCACGCCAACTCTGTAGGAGCAGCGGTAGCCACGCCAACTCTGTAGGAGCAGCGGTAGCCACGCCAACTCTGTAGGAGCAGCGGTAGCCACGCCAACTCTGTAGGAGCAGCGGTAGCCACGCCAACTCTGTAGGAGCAGCGGTAGCCACGCCAACTCTGTAGGAGCAGCGGTAGCCACGCCAACTCTGTGGGGGCAGCGGTAGCCACGCTAACTCTGTGGGGGCAGCGGTAGCCACGCTAACTCTGTGGGGGCAGCGGTAGCCACGCTAACTCTGTGGGGGCAGCGGAAGCAACGCTAACCATGTGGGGGCAGCGGTAGCCACGCTAACCATGTGGGGGCAGCGGTAGCCACACTAACTCTGTAGGGGCAGCGGTAGCCACGCTAACTCTATAGGGGCAGCGATAGCCACGCTAACTCTATAGGGGCAGCGATAGCCATGCTAACCATGTGAGAGCAGCGATAGCCATGCTAACCATGTGAGAGCAGCGATAGCCATGCTAACTCTGTAGGGGCAGCGATAGCCATGCTAACTCTGTGGAGCAGCGATAGCCACGCTAACTCTGTGGAGCAGCGATAGCCACGCTAACTCTGTGGAGCAGCGATAGCCACGCTAACTCTGTGGAGCAGCGATAGCCACGCTAACTCTGTAGGGGCAGCGATAGCCACGCTAACTCTGTGGAGCAGCGATAGCCACGCTAACTCTGTGGAGCAGCGATAGCCACGCTAACTCTGTGGAGCAGCGATAGCCACGCTAACTCTGTAGGGGCAGCAATAGCCACGCTAACTCTGTAGGGGCAGCAATAGCCACGCTAACTCTATGGGGGCAGCGATAGCCACGCTAACTCTGTAGGGGCAGCGATAGCCATGCTAACTCTGTGGATCAGTGATAGCCATGCTAACAATGTGAAAGCAGTGATAGCCATGCTAACTCTGTAGGGGCGGCGATAGCCATGCTAACTCTGTAGGGGCGGCGATAGCCATGCTAACTCTGTAGGGGCGGCGATAGCCATGCTAACTCTGTAGGGGCGGCGATAGCCATGTTAACAGTGTAGGGGCGGCGATAGCCATGTTAACAGTGTAGGGGCGGCGATAGCCGTGCAGGGGCGGCGATAGCCGTGCTAACAGTGTAGGGGCAGTGATAGCCGTGCTAACCATGTAGGGGTGGCGATAGCCATGCTAACAGTGTTGGGGCGGCGATAGCCGTGCTAACAGTGTTGGGGCGGCGATAGCCATGCTAACAGTGTTGGGGCGGCTATAGACATGCAAAAAGTGTAGGGGCGGCGATAGCCATGCTAACAGTGTTGGGGCGGCTATAGACATGCAAACAGTGTAGGGGCGGCGATAGCCATGCTAACTCTGACCGGAGTAACAACCATACCATGCATAGTGCTTTAGGTCTATAAACCATATTAATTAGGCTATGTATTCTTCCAAAACCCCCCAAAAAATCCACAATCCCTCATCTTTTTTTTTTTTTTTTTTTTTTTTAACACAACCACACTACTGAC
Source organism: Cyprinodon diabolis (assembly GCA_030533445.1). Classification (NCBI taxonomy): domain Eukaryota; kingdom Metazoa; phylum Chordata; class Actinopteri; order Cyprinodontiformes; family Cyprinodontidae; genus Cyprinodon; species Cyprinodon diabolis. The sequence continues at coordinate 2,372,778 of CM060067.1, read as the reverse complement.
TATAGATATTAAAATGTCTGGGATAAGGAATTAAAAAAACAAAAGGATTTGAGATCTGTCATGTTTTCGTTTTTGAAAAGGCAAGTCTCTTAATAATTAATAAAAGAAGTCTGTGATTTTAAAGTGACAAAAGATGAACAGATGTTTCTCTCTTCAATAAACTGTTACTCTGAATAAAGAATATTTCTGTTCGAGTCCAACTCGTTCTTCGCCAAGAGAAGCCTTACTTTTCCAGAAGGACAGGCGGTCGGGTCATGAGGGTGATCCGTCTCCAGTACCAGATCATTATGATGAGGATGTTGGGAGTGAGGAAAGTCTTCATGGCAAACCAAACCTTAGTGAAACCTCCGTTCTGATGGATGCTCTACAGAGAAAATAAAATGCATTCTACATTTAGTATTTGAACTGGGTTTTATACATTCTTTTCAATGCCAACACCACAATAAAAACATGTCAAGAAGAATCTTTTGACCAACTTACCACAAGATGAATGTCTTTGATCTCTCCGATCCCAATATTAGCCTTCTTGCGCTCGTTGACCGGCAGGCGGATGTTGACGAGATAGTATTTATGAGCAACACTCCCCACCTCCATGAAAGGCAGGGGGTCACATTCATATTGACGGCCCTCGTTCCCATAGTTCTGGAAAACAAAAAAAAGACACAGCAGAGGGTTAAAAGGGTGGAAACAGCTCAAGTTTTGGTCCATGAGGCAGACATCCTGTCTACTTTTAAGGATGGGCTTAAAATTTCATTTTTGATAAAGCTCATAGGTAGAGGGGCTCAGATTATTCTGAGTTATCTCTATAGTTATGCTGCTATAGGACTGAACTGCTGGAAGACTTAAGCCTCGTTTCCACTACCCTTTTGAAACCGTGCCCAGATCGGTCCGAGCACTGTAGCCGAGATAACGGTTGAGTGTAAATGGTGCGCACAACTGAGCCGCGCTAAACTGGTACTAGTCCATCAGCAGGGCTCGGCGCGGTTCAGTTCTGGTTCGGTTCTCAGATAACAAACAGTGCATGAACAGACCGCGTCGTCTCCTTACAGTCAGCATCCATAATCATGAGACTTCAGACATTCACAGATACTAGCTTCCCTACTGTGCCACATGATTTTCAGTGATGATTCTGCTTAGCAGTGTGATGAACCTCAACATCTGTCGTTTCCTGCGTATGCAAGCCCTGATCAGACCATCGTTTGTCGTATCTTCACCAAAGGCTGCCTTCCTCGCCTGACTCTCCACAAACTTCCTGAATGTTGTTGGTGTAGATTGTAAGTCATCCTGGTCATAGTCATTCCAAAAAAGTTAAAAACAATCCACTGAACTTTGTTTCCGAGTTTGAAGACGTTTCCCTTCCCATCCAGGAAGCTTTCTCAATTCAAATTTCAGGAATAGCGTTGAATTTAAAGTTTTATACAGCTCAACAAGTAGCAAAACCAGGCTTTGTTGGGCTACTTAATAAAACCTCGAAAAAGTTTCCTGGATGGGACGCAAAACGTCTTCAAACTTGGAAACTAAGTCCAGTGGTTTCCTGAACGTCATGGGAGCCGCCATGTTGATTAGCTTGTCTACCCCCAGAGAGCAGTAGTACCGTCTGCTGGTGAAGATTCTCAGTCATCCAGGTCATTCCAAAAAAGTTAAAAATCAATCCACTGGACTTTGTTTCTGAGTTTGAAGGCGGTTCTCTTCCATCCAGGAAGATTTTTCAATTCAAAATATCAGAATGTCAGAAATATCGTTCCAGGTTTTATCCAGCAGCCCAACAAAGCCTGGTTTTAGTTTAGAAAACATGCAAATAGAAACGGATGAACGGGTCCCCCCCTTTGGAATGGGGGTCGTTTGGCTTCTTTGTTAGCCTGCAATGCCCCATACCTGTCCATGTCTCTGAAAGGGGGGTCGTTAAAGGGAATTGTTGGCCTGGCTGAATAGGTGAGGTCTTCTGTTCCCCTGTAAAGGGGTTGGGGCTGCGATGATAGGGGGAAGGAATCAACTCTATCGCTGCATTGCAGGTTTTTAAAAGCTGAACTCTGAGTCCACCCCCTCTTGTTAAAGTTTTTTCTAGTACCGTAGATCGTCACTAGGAGGCCAGGAACCGTGCTAGCGTGGCGTGTAAATGGTCTTAAGGAACCAAGCTCTGCACGGATCGGTTTTCAGATGGTAGTGTAAATGGAGCTTATGTTGTTAAAATCTGCTCTAAACCAGAAAATATGATGGAAATAGCAAAGGGGATCAAACATTTAAAGATTTGACAACAATTTCTAGAAGATCTTGGAAACTATAAAAGAAAAAAACGTCACCTAACACCAAAACATTTCTTTACCTTCTCAAATGAGAAGTTGCATTTTAGGTTCCTCCTTTCAAACGAACGAGCCATCTCCGTCCACTCGCTGTATAAATCATCTCTGTAGGCCAGGCTGACATCGATGGTGGCTACTGCTCCGTCCTCTGAGAAGGAGAATCATCACAGCGACAATAAAATAAAACATTTATAGCACCTTGCCCCCCCCCCCTTCCTTAACGGTAACCTAATTATTAGCAATCCGCTGTTGTTCCACAGTGGGAACATTCAGGTGTTTTAAATAACCAACGGTAGCAAAGACTAAAAATTCATACACATTTATTAAAAACTGCAAACTCAGATCAAATGAAGTGTGTAGTTGAACGCGGTGATTTGAAATACATAAAAATGATGTAATAATTAACAGCAGATCTGTCTGATCCCAGCAAAGGAGTTTTTATCAAGTCTAACAGCGCTAGGATGGAAAGATATGCATTAACGCTCCTTAGAGCACCTAAGGTACAGCAGTCTTATCAACAGACGTCTCACGCGCATCCTGTAGTATGGCATTAGGGCTTCAATGAAAGGGCAAAATTAGATTCAGCTTAAAAAAATTGTTTCTTTTCATCGCTTAGTGTTTTTTTAATGTTTAAAAAAAAAAATTAAGTAGGTGTGCTGACGAGGACATGGAAACACATTTGACAAATCCATTCTGACATAGACATTTACCTCTCATGACCCATCAGAGGTTCCCTTCCTGAATGGGATTTCTCTCTCTTTCTCTCTCATGGACCATCGCTAATACTAGCCAATATGATAAAAAGCAACCTGCCCGATTGCAACAGAGTCATCAAAACCTCGCTCCAATACTAGCTAGCTAATTCCACTTCCTGTTTTTCTACAGCCAAGGATAAAGTCAATGCATGACGATATTACGCTTTGCATCACCTGGTAAATTTGTTTCAATAGTACGGAGTGAATGTTAGTCCATTGTTGTAGCAAGAAAATAACACGTTTTGCAAAAATAAAAAAGATTGAAAAGAAAATATTTCGTAAAAGGAATTTGAAAAAAAATTGCAACCAGACCAAAAAAAAAAGATCAAAAAGCAGTTTTTTTAATATATATATATACACTCCGTACTAAGGGGTGGAACGGTTCACAAAATACACGGTTCGGTTCGGGATTTCGTGGTCACGGTTTTAGGTTCAGTATATGTTGATTGTTACACTGAAATCCCAAAAAAATTAATATTAATGAAAAAAAAAATATGAATTGTAATTATTTTTAATGTATTTTTAAAAAAAATTTAAAATTTAAAAATATATATTTGTATGTGTATATATATATTTATTTATCTTTTATTTATTTTTTTTTTTCTCTCAGCTGTAATATTTTTCAAACTTTTTTTACATCATGGTTTTTCCCCAAGTTTCATTTCTGGCTTGCTTTTAATTTTTATTTCCATTTACAAAATGTATTCTTTGCTTCCAACAATAATGGAATAAAATTCACTCCATACAGATATATATAAAACGTATCTCACATATTTAGGGTTATTTTTTTCTCTAAATGCACATAGATGAAACTGAATAAACTCCACTGTATATCTAACCTCTTAGCTGTAGATAAGTTTATGCTCCAACAAAAGATGTCTGATGCGACTAAAGGGTCAAAACGGGGAGGGGGTGAGGTTGTTGAGAGATGTAAAATTCTGGGAGTGAAAGGTGGTGTTAATGGGGAGGGGGGGCACTAAGGGAAGTGTTTCTGATTGAACCTGCCTAAACTGACCAGCTTCAAGAAATGCAAAGAGGCTCACAGTAACTATCTATTCAAAGCTGAGAGAAATGATGAAAATGAAAACATAATAGTCATTAACTCCAAAACATGGGAGAATAGCACTGGAAAGCAAAAATTATATAAAACGCCTTAAGATGCATTAGTTCAAGCATGTTTATAAAACTATACTGTAGAACAACATACTCAGACTAAAGCTTTTAGTCTAAAACCACGGCAAAATGATAATAATAACAATAATAATGGTAATAATGTTAATTGAACTTTATTAATCTCACATTGGAGAAATTTACCTCTGCATTTAACCCCTCCCCTTGGAGAGCAGTGGGCTGCCATTGTGCGGCGCCCGGGAGCAATCGGGGGGTTAAGCGTCTTGCTCAGAGACCCAGAGCGGCAGTCTGTGCGAATGGGTTTTGAACTCATAACCTCAGGATTCCAAGCTCTATGCCCTATCCCTAGAAACTGAATTTAAAGTGAATCAGAGTAAATCTGGTTGTGAAAATTGGAAAATGAAATTTGGAACAGAAAGTGGATTTCACAAAAATGAAACTTGAAATTTGTCGGCATTTGGAAAGACTGAAAAGCAGGAACTTGTAGCTCTACGGCGGTTTTCACACAAGGTGCACTGAGAGAGTCCCTTTATTTTCAGATCAGCTTAGCGGTCGCCATCTTTTAGCATCTATGAACATTACTGCAAAATTAGGTCCTGCTGACAGACAGACAGCCATGGAAGAGAGATGCCAATCTTTTTTTTTTTTTTTTAAGAAATGGAACCAATGCTTCATTTTAAAAGGTTCTTCTTAATATATGGTAGTATAACTTAATCATCATGCCAGCTCTCTGCACAGTGGGCCAAATCTGTTCATTCCTGTTTGATAAAAACTAACTAGACCCGGAGCTACCTTTCAACACCCTCGCTCAGCATGTTATTATCCATTAAAGCTTCATCTTCAGATCACATTACAAAGCCAAGTGTTTCCTCCTCCAGCTCTCCAGAGTGCCTCTTTGTGCTGCAGGGAAAATCGGCTTAAAGGAGGAGAAAGAAACCCGGTGGCCTGTGCTGCAGGAGGAGGGACAAAGAAAAGAAAAGGGGGGAACCAGATGAGACCCGGCAGCCCAGTGTCTCTGTAACGCCCTCTGCCGTGCCATTGGTCAAGCCCGACACCCTCAAATGCCAGCTCTCTTCATGCAAACATTCCTCTCCAGCCTAGAGGCTATTGCCCCAGAAACAGCTGTGTTATTGCTGGGCACAGGCCAGGGGGTTCTAGGTGGAGTGTTGCAGGTGGCGCGCTAGGATAACATGCAAGACGCTCCTTTCAGGCATGAACTAAAAATCAGGGCAGCTGAGGAGATGTTTAGTGTTCATTTGTCAGGAACAGCTGAAATCCAAAGTCGTGGACTTCCACTGAGATCAGGGAAGACATTTTAATACATTAGGTACAATTGAATCCATTCACTTTAGCTCTATACTTCTAGAACTATGGTTCTATATAATTACGGTGCATGTACCGCTGTGGCCTAAAGTGAAACCCAGTAGAACATTGTGGGCAATCCCAGAGCATCCAGCAGCTCTTCACTAACCTGACTCCGCCAGATGGATATGCGGAGCAAATCCATCTGGAAACCTTCCGTTGAAGCAATTTTGGGAAGGGGCGAAAATACTGGTTAGCTGATTGGCCTATGTTGGTGATAGACGGGACAAATAAACCAATCAGATCAACGAAGCATATGACGTACTAACAGAGCGACGACGAAGAGGAGCCGATTGATAGATCAAACTCTTGCCGAAACCAGTCGGGAGAAGAGCAAAAACATCTTTTCCTCGGAGAAAAGCCTCCAGAGCAGTGTTTTGCTCTTCTTTCAGTGAAGAAATACTCTGTAATTCCGATAAAACTTGCTCGATAGCCACGCTAACGCTAGTTTCATCGACTGAAGCCGCCATGTTTTTTAGACTGAACTGTCCCGCTTCTCGTTGCGTCACACCTCAACCCGCCTCAAAGCCAACGCTGATTGGACGTTCGTTTGGTGAACGGCTCCAAATTTTCTTTAACGGAGAGTCTCCAGACTGATCTGCGAGTGAAACCTTGAAAGCTCGCGAGATCAGGATGGTCTCACGAGGCTAGCTCTTCACCTTAATCAGTATAAAACCATTGATCTTTTTTATTTTCCTTATTATTATTTAATATTTCAATCATTCGACATGAGAAGTAATCGACTTTATTGTCGAGTAATGGTTTAAAGGATTTAAATTTCTTCTAACTCAAAACGTCAGCTTAAAGTCGTACGATGAAAGAAACTGCGCTTTAAGTTTGCTTCTGTTTTAATGCCGTAGGGAAATTAGATTTAAATGTCAAATCATTCTGGCTTAAACATTTATATAAATGTATTCTTTATCAGATGATATTGTCCCACAATTTTGATAATTTCTGTAAAAAATGAAAAAAAAAAAAAATTCGGTCTTAAAATCAGTTTTTTTTTTCCGTTATCTTCTGCAGGCCAGTTAGTTCTACGTCAGCCTGAACACCTAAATTCATCCAATCATATATCAACGGTCGTCTGTCAATCAAATGTTTTCGGTCATAGCATCTCGATTCATATGTCGCAGCTAATATACGCAACGGTTGAAATCAGAATGATTTCCTTTCCCATTGAGTTCTGTCCCAATGTTCACGGGGATGGACGTCTGCATTTTTGCGTTGCGAGGCACACAATCTTGTCATAACGAGATAATTATCTCGTTATCGCGAGAAAACAATTAATGGTTTAACCGTGATAACGAGATAGTTACGTCATTATCTCGAGAAGGCAAAGGAAAAAAAATAAGTTGAGTACGACCGCTCTCGGCTTCCGTAAATAATCAACAACTCGCACACCTAATTGTTAGTGGCGCCACCAGGGTGTTAGCCTGGGCGCCATTCCGAACTTAGTCCCGCCCACAACGTTTGAGGTCGGGAAGTTCGGTCTGGCATTGCTCAACAGTAGCGCGAGTATGCTAGCACAATATCTGGCGGGCCAATCAAATTGTCAGGGCGGGCTTTATACGATGATGGACAGATGATCAACAGTAACGTAATCAACCACGTCACCAAAGCGCACTTGGGTGACAACAACAATGGCTGCCGCTTTAGAGTTGAGGTGTGTAGATTCTGCTATTAGGTCTGTTCTAGAAGATATCGACAGCAAATTAATTTTAATAGAGGAACAGAGAAACGCGATCAAGGCTCATCTTATTCTAGGCGTGCAACTGCACGCTTTGGTTTTTGTTGACAACTTTGCGTCGCTTAACATATGTCGCGCACTCCGTTGCTCTTATTGGTTGTAGGTCTATCCAATTGAGTGCAGAGGCATTTTTTTTCCTGGTTCGTTCGAAACACGCCCCATAATCACAGCTCTATGGAGCAGCATCAGACTCATTCTGACTAGAATTGAGTAGGACTACATCAGGCTACCAGGGGGTGGCCACGAAATGGGTAAATTGTAGTAGCATCAGTTTAGCATTTCATCCCGTTATGATCAGCAAGCGACGTAACATTAAAAAAACAAAAAAAAACGAATCACAATAAAGCAAGATATGAGTTTTACTGAAGTCTTTCTGAGGTTTAACACAATAGATTCAAATCCTGAAATTAGGGCTTTTAGTTTCAGTGGCCACCCCAATATTTTTAGTGGCCCCATCTGTCCCCCTAATGAAACATTTCTGGAGGCGCCACTGCTAATTGTGACATCATGTCCTGTCAGGTCTTGGATTGTTCTGTGTTTTATGTGCCAACAAATGAAAGATGGTCTTTCTAAATAAAGGTCTAAAGATAAATAAGAATGGAGTCTGCAGCATCTGGCAGCAGGATTGGTCTGAATCACTAATTTGTTTGTCGACAGGCCAGGCTGTAAACAAGCCAGGCTCCTGACACATTTCCACTGAAACGTGGCCAAGAATGTCAACAAGTAAATGATCTTTGGGACCAGACTAACCTCCTGCTCTGTGTTTACAGGAGCTGCAACACTTTTTCCTGAATAATTTACCAGGGTGACTATTCCTAAGACCATCATCATCACTGATGCAAAGCTCAATATCTAGTGGAGTTGGAGAGAAAGAAACACTGAAAATAAAATCTAGACCAACTGATTGAACCAGATGTTTAACCTAGATAGGCGGTGAGGAAGTGGGGGCAAGTGAGGGACATGAGGGCCAAAAAGAGCGGGGATCCAGGTGAAAAAAGGGTCCCAGCGTTCTCGCGCACCTCGCTCTTCTAGCTGGTCCATCTTCACGAGTTGTTTTACGCAATTGTGGTTAGGGATGCACGATATTGGGATTTTGGCCGATATCCGATATGCTAGGGCTGGGCGATAATTCAATAACGATATATATCGATCGATAGACGTGTGGCGCAATAGAAAAAAAGAGAGTCGATAAAAGTTTGATAAAGAAACGCAGTTTTCCTTCCTTCTCATTGTAGCCTAGCATGTAGGTTTATGCTAGTCACTGCTTCCTCCCAACCAATCACAATAGCGGACCCAGGCACGCCGTCACCAAGCGCCGCCCTCTCAAACCACAACACAGAGCACATGCAGATGTCGCAGCAAGGAGAGGCGGAGGAAATTGTTCCAAAGAAGGGTTTTTGTAGTTCGGCAGTCTGGCAGTATTTTGGTCATGGCAAGTCGGACAAAAAACAAACCAGTCATCTGTAAAATGTTTCGGGAACCAGTGAAAACCAAGTCTGATAACACAACCAACTTTTTTTTATCATCTCAGCCGCTCACACCCGCAGGAGTACGAGCTGTGTAGGCCCCGCCGCGGCTCTCCTCCGAGGAATCTTCGGGAATTTCGGGAAAATATATATATAAAGTTCTGGGCAGTTTCCCACGTAGTTCTAACAATTGAGAGAAAAATGCTGAGGGGCCAGAAACTTCAAAGTAAAAACTCAGGTTAAAGCAGGAAACGGGGGCGGTGGCGGTGGGGGGGCATTTATTTATTTGTTATATTTATTTTGGTCACTTTTCTGGTCACTTTAGTTTATTCTTTGTCAGTATTTAATAACATAACTCAGGTCTCTTAAGGTATTTTTCTTTAAAACAATTCTGTTATGGTTAAAAAAGTTGATTAAATAAATATTTAATTGGAAGTCTGTGTTTGTGTTCTTTATTATAATTAAATCATTTAGCAATATCATAAAAAGTCCAGGCAGAGCTGCACATAAAATATGGTTTCAAATTTTTTCAATAATTATCGATATCGATCAATATGCATTTTTTTTAATCGATAAGCTTTTTTTCTATATCGCCCAGCCCTACGATATGCCGATATTTTACAACTCATGTAGCCGATAACCGATATCGATACTGATGTTAAAGCTGGACAAAAATAATTTCTGACACTTTGAAAAATAATATACTCAAATATATTTTCATATGCTGATATCAAATTGATTTTTAAAAACGCGGTATCGATCTATTTTACTTTAAAAATTTACTTTAAAATTACTTTAAAAATTCGTGAAATTTCATCGTTCTGTTACAAACTCTTGTGAGATTTTGCAAATTCTTGTGAGATTTTGTTAGTAAAATAGATCAATACCGCGTCAATATATCAACATATAAAAATATGGCAACATTTCGTGAATTTTCGGGGGATTTCGTAGCATAACGATGACATATAGCAATATTTCATTAGTAAAAGAGATTGATATGGTGTTTTTAAACGGCAATATATCAGCATATGAAGATATTGGGATATTTTAATGTATCAATATTTTTTCCCTCGTCTTTAGAAGTTTTTAAGTCTGTAAAAAAGAAGTTTTTGAGGAAGAAGAAGAAGTAGTATTTTTTTTTTTTTTAGACTTTAGAAACTCAGAAGCTGATCAAATATCGGCTTAAATATCGGTGGGGTGGCCGATTTCCAATATTCAGTCTTAAGGCCGATACCGATAGGGGGCCGATTATATCGTGCATCCCTACTATTTATCAAACATTATATTGGGCAAGTAAAAATTGTTTCTGGGCAAATGAAATGTGAAATTCACTTGCCCAAAGGGCATGTGGTAAAAATCCTTAACGTCAACCCCTGAAAAGCATTCGATAAATATATGTCTGAGCTAATTTTTTAAACCTACTGAAAGCGTTTGGGAGGAGTAACTGTAGGTTCATCAGCCCCCACCCTTAGAGCGCCCCCCACCCACCAACTTTCATCACAAAGTTACACCCTTGGGGGTTGCATATGGGCAAAAAAATTAAAAATAAATAAAAATAATGGGTCACTTCAGGCTGCTGTGTGAACGCAGCCTAACAGGACTGGCACAGGCTGCATTTTACGTAAACGCTTCATGCTTCATATCAAAGCCCAAATTTTTCTTCCAATAAATGTCAGTATCCTAGGCTGGAGCGCTTCTAAAGATTTCTACTAAAAGTATCTTTCCCAGTTTTTCTCTAAAGGTGTTTAATATTATCGTTTATCATGTTTCTGAAAGTCTGAAGCTGCTTTTTGCTTCTTACCGATCTGGTTGTGCATCTTAAATAAGATGTCAAACTGTAGGATGACCAACATGAACTGGAACCAGGGGCTCATCTCTTTGCCCTGCATGGGAATGTGCACGGCGAACACGATGTTGTTCGCTTCGATCCTTTTCGCCACGGCCTCTTCAAACGTGGAGATCTTTTGACAGTGGTTGGGACCCCAAGGCATGAACCACTTGGATTCTTGTTTGTTCTTGGTTGTATCCACACACTTCGTTGCCAGGTAGTCGATGGCGGTGGTGGGGCCGGGAGCTGAGAGACAGATATGATGGGGAGGAATGTTAGGGAGGGAAAAATGAGAATAACTGAATCAGTTCCATTCTAGACTTCTGGTTATTCCTGAAGACGTTTCAACCTCTTCTAGACCACCGAGCATTCAGAACCACAGACGGCATCAGGAACACATTGAAATGTCTTTAAGGCTTATAAAAAGTCCAGTAGCAAATTACTCAGCTTCTTCTACTGACTTGGATGCCTGACGTTTTGACATCAGGCATTTTTAATGCGCTTCCATCGTACCACAGTCTGCTCTCTGGAGTGGACTAATGAGGATTCAGGACCCTGAAACCAAACCCTGGAAAAGTTTCCAATACTACTGACATTATCATTTCGTAGGGCTGTTTTAGCATGGTTTAAAATCCATACATACTGTAATAGTTTTTGCACCCTTAGCTTACTTGGACTTTTTTTTCTGCAGTTCTTTCATTCCAGCAGTGGATCCACATTAAAACAAGATAAAAATTGGAGAAAAGGTCCCAGAATCGGCACTGAGGGTCTTATAGAATCAATAGAATCATGCAACACACACCCAGTGAAGGTACAAGAGCTGTGACCGGGGGGGGGGGGGGGGGGGGGGGGATTTTCCATTAGGCAGTTTCCTTCCTAAGGACCCCTTAAAACTTCGTTTACATTTAAAATTAATTCAACTATTCCTTATTTGTGAAAATCAATCATGTTTTTGATGAAAATCTTTCCACTAAAATGCCATCAGAACGCTGATAATATTAAGTGTGTCTCAGCCCCCCCCCCCCCCCCCTTCAGTGTCCACCATATTGGATCAGTCCATTTGCTGCACATGTTCAGAAAGGTCCAATCAGACAGCAGCAAACCATTTGAAAACAAACGATGCAAAGAGCAGTGTTGCCAACTTAGCGCTTTAGTCGCTATATTTAGCCACTTTTCAGACCCCTCTAGCACTTTGATTTCTAAAAAGCTCCTAGCGCCAAATCTAGAGACTTTTTTCTACTGCTGGAGACTTTGGAGACAACATCTAAAAGCAGCGAACTCTGCTCTCCAGAGCAAGTAGATTGGTAACCCCGCCTCCTGCTCTCCTCTATCTTGTCTGCTGTCATGATTCATGCAGCTATTATTTCATCCAAATGAAAAATGGAGAACAGATAAGCAGATCATGGCTTGTCTACAGTGAAAAGAAGGACTGGGTTATTTACTTTGGCCTTTTTGGAAACACAGGAAGGAGCAATCAGCTAAGTGAGCTTAGTGCTTGGAAAAAATCTTTCATTCCTTTAGAGACAGCATGAAAAGTCAGCTGAGTACAAAACATAGAGAGGAAAACAAGAAGAAAAGGGACAAGAAGAGAGGGACACAACCTAGAACAGATAATGGATGTCTATTCTATTAACATTTCTCTATCTATAGAATGGGGCTGTTTGATGTGTTGTCTTGTTAATTCAGAGGGCCCCCTGCCTGTCTTTGCCAAGGGCCCCATATTTCCTAAATCCACTCCTGGGTTGTGGTCAAGGTAAACTCTTCCTGGAGGACTAAGGCTGATTTATACTTCGAAACCAGGTCGTCTGCATAGGTGTCGCAGTGAACAAAAAGATGTCCCCGCCCCCTCCTCAGACACTCTGCTGCACGTCTCCCAAGTTGCAGGTGACTGCAGACAGGAGGCCGGCTTGTTTTGTTTGTCTGACCGCCTTTGCAGGAAACAACTCGTGAAGTTTGAACAGCTAGAAGAGCGAGGTGCGAGAGAACGCTGGGAACCTTTTTCCACCTGGATCCCTGCTCTTTTTGGCCCATATGTCCCTCCGTAGTCGGACAAACTTGTTTCCTCACCGCCTCGGCCGTATCCAGCCCTTCAGCAAATTGAGCATAAATCAAAAATGTCTGCGACTCTCCGTCAAGCTCACTGCGACACACTGCTGTTGGAGTATAACCAGCCCTTTAGAATGCAATGGATGGGGTTTTGGTAAAGGAACATTAAAATAGTTAGAAACTCCAATAAGTTGAAATAAATCTGAACACTCGAGTATCTATGTGAGTGGAAGGTCTGAACAAGGAACAAGAGTTGAAAAACAAAAACATTCATTGTGACGCTGTCATCTGTAAAGGCGAACAGAACCTGAGTAAACTTCATAACTTGTTGAAACGAGAGTTCAGAGTTATTAGTTTACATCTCTGGACACTAATAGCTTAAATCCAATTTCTTTGTGTTTATTTATAAGCTAAGGTTTAAAAATAGTCAAAATCTATGAATACATGGCAATAAAGGAACATCAAACAGTCCCAGTTGTCTGAAAGCCACGGGGAGTTTAATTACCGAGTGGAGCCTATAAATCAGCCCTATCCCCACTGCAGCGGGTCAGTGATAATGGCCAAACCCTCAGCCGGCTTCACCCCATGCCGTGCTGTCGGGTTTTGTCAGGAAACAAGGGGAGAGAACAAAAAAGAAAAGAAAAAAAATCCTTTATTCTCAATTACCCCCAAAGCCCCCGGCTACAGAGCAAACACAAAGGAATCTAGCTTCATTAAAACCATCTCCGCCTGGGAAGAGCCAAGCAGGCTAATTTATCAGCAGAGTAGAGACTCGGAGAGCAGAGATAGACTCACAAAAATCTCACATTCAGGCCAAAAAAAAACTTTAGCAAGCGATCAAGCGTGGCTCAGTAGAAATGTTTACGTTTCTGGGTAAAAAGATTAAAAAAAGCTGCATTTAAAACCACCTGACAGCGACTCCTATTCAGACCTGAAGGCAGAATTCAAGCTTGACAGCCGGCTGTGCGGTTTATGTGCATCACTGAAACATTTAGGCTTCCACTTCTAAATGAAAGGAATTTGGGGAAAAGAAAGACACTCATGGAGGGGGGGGGGGGGGTAAAGGGAAGGTAGAAATGCTGCCTGAGGGCCCCACTCACTCCAGAAAGCAGACACATACAGGAGGGGGTATGAGTGCGAGAAAAGAATATTTCAATTAGTATAAAAGCAGAGAAAGTGTGATAAATGGGTGGGTGTTTAACTAGGCTGAATGTGATGATTCAGCTCTAATGGATGTTCTACTTCGTCTTAATTAACTAGAAGTATCTCTTCTGATGGGGATATTAGAATCAGAAATACTTTAATGATCCTAGAGGGAATTTTTCTTCTTTAGACACTGCAGGTACACAAAGAATTTGTAGACATATATATATACACATAAACACACACGTAGACATATATATATATATATATATATATATATATATATATATATATATATATATATATATATATATATATATATATATATACACATAAACACACACACATATACATACACACATATATATAGATATACACATATACATACACATATATATATATATATATATACACACACATATATATATATATACACACACATATATATATATACACACACATATATATATACATACACACCTATATATATATACACATACACACCTATATATATATACATACACACCTATATATATATATACATACACACCTATATATATATACATACACACCTATATATATATACATACACACATGTATATATACATACATGTAATTACCCCCAAAGCCCCCGGCTACAGAGCAAACACAAAGGAATCTAGCTTCATTAAAACCAAAGACACTCATGGAGGGGGGGGGGGTAAAGGGAAGGTAGAAATGCTGCCTTAGGGCCCCACTCATACATACAGGAGGGGGTATGAGTGCGAGAAAAGAATATTTAAATTAGTATAAAAGCAGAGAAACACAAATCTGGTCACCATAGTTGAAGGAGACAGAAGCAAAGATACATAAAGCGTGTAAAATTTATTTTTTTGGTCAAATTAAATTAGTAGAACAGCTGTTGGGGGGGGGCGTTGGCACCAAGGCTGGTCTAACCCCAGGGGCACACATCCAGCTTCCTACGGCCCTGCCTGAAACACCTTCACTGGCAGCAGTGATTTCCTCCCCCCCCCCCCCCAACAAGTTACAGCAAGTCGGCCCTCAGTCGTTTTAGCTAAAACGTTCCATAAAAATCAACTTTCAAACTGCGCATTTAGTCCAGTTTCAACAGGCGAGCAGCAGATAAAGGAAGGAGGAAAAACTCACCAATCAATCCTCCGACCATGAAGGAGAGCGCCTGGAACAAAAGCAGAGTAACTCCCACTATCACCAACTTTTTGGTGCTCATGTTCTCGATTATAGCCCCAGCCATTGTTAAACAAGCGTTTCGTTAAAAAGAAAAAAAAAAAAACAGACTGAGTGAGAAACAGATTCACGGAGGGGAAAAAAGGAGGAGAAAACCCTGCATCCACGGCGAGCAGGAAAGACGGGCTGATGTGGGCCCCTCCACCGCTCTCTGCTCCTGCCTTCACACTCAGAAGGAGGGAAAAAAAGCAGGAATCACATGACTGAATAGCGCCGTGCTTTATCCCCAAACAGCCAACACACACACACTAGACCAGGGGAGGATCAGTGGAGCGCCTCCGCATTGCAATAGAGGCTGGAAATGCAGGTTAGGAGCTGCCAGATGCCTGGAATAGCGCCCCCGCTGTTTGACGCTATTTAAAGGAAGCTATGAGGGGCCCCATCCCACCTCCAGGGTTTAAGGATCGATGGGGACATTTTAAATATGTGAAAATAAGTTTAGACTTTACAGAAGGGGATTAGGGCCACTAAAAAAATAAAAACATTGAACTGATTTTTACATTTCATTTCAGCTAAATATGAGAAAAAAGTCAGAATTCTGACTTTAATCTCAGAATTCTGACTGAATTCTGACAGCTAACAAACATGTTAGCATCAATCCGTAGCCATGTCTGTTTTAGAGACTACCGTAAATCATCTAATATTTACGGAGCCCCCTAGGTGACATGGGGACTTTTTTTTTTCTTTTGCATTCTCACGCAAAACCTTTTGCGTAAGAACGCAAAGATAGAAAGATATTTCTAGATATTCACAGATTCGGACTTCTGGGATCAATAACTCTCGTTGTTGAAACACAAAAGACGCATCTTTCATGTCCAGATAGCACAGACTACGTATTACAAGAATCAAAAAGCGTTATTTTCGAGAAAAACGAGCCGTTCTCCGAGTTGGATGTATTACATTGATCTCTATGCACAGGCAGCGGCCAGGCGAGTGGTTAGGGACCGTCTGCAAATGGTAAAACATCAGCAAAACGTTGCAAATAAAAATCAATAACTCCACTGCCATAAAGTGCAGAGACTCCAAAATCACCACACACACCAAGGGGCTCTTGGTGACCGCACTACAACAGCTGGTTTGGAAAAATACACCTTTATTTTTTTTATTTTTTGTTATTATTAACCATTAATATTTTGCGAGGTAACGCAAAATTTTGCGAGGTAACGCAATACTTTTGCGAGGGAACGCAAAAGAAAAAAAAATTCCCCATGTCACCTAGGGGGCTCCGTAAATATTGGCCTTTATTCTATTAGCAGCCGGGTCTCTAATAATGGCCGGTCTCACTGTCAGCAGAGATAAATAATGGCCGGACTTGTATACAGGCAGGGGCTATAATTAGAACCAACATGTTTCTGGGCAGCTTGTTTTGTTTTTATGACTGAAATTGCGGAAAACAACTTGTGAAGTTTGACCAGCTAGAAGAGCGAGGTGCGCAAGAACGCTAGGACCCTTTTTCCATCTGGCCGTATCTAGACCCACAGCGTATAGCGCAGACTACGCTTCAACGTTAAGCATAAATCAAAAATGTCTGCGTCAAGCTCACTGCGACACACGGCTGGGAGGATAACCAGCCACACAATCGTTCCGATCTGAAAGACACATGTGATTACCGGTATGTCTGGTTGTAACCATGCAGCGTTGAAATGACGGAATTTCGTTGGCCTTCGTTGTTCTGAATTTCCCAATATTAGAGGATTTCCGGTAAACTAGATCTCTTGTTTTACCGTAAATGTTCTAATATTGGCTGTCATGGTCTTGGTTCTGTTGTACTTTACTTTGCTCCTTGTTTTCTAGTTTTATTGGTTTAATTCCAGTTTTGTTGTAATTTCTAGATTTATGTTCTCATGTTTTTCTGTTGTCCTCTGTTGTAGAGTCCTGCACGGGTCGAGTTTTACCAACCCGAACCCGTTAGGATGACTACCGAACCCGACCCGTCACCCGATTTTAATTGTTTTTTTAATAATTTGGTAAGATTAATTCAATTCAACATTGATGAATATAGGTTTACAAATTAATTGTAATAACAAATTCAGAAATTAAATAAAAATTTGTAAATTTGAAGTAAAGACATTGTCATTTTACAATTTGAAGTACATTTTACATAAAATCTAAGGTAGTATTTACAAGTCACTTTTTTGTGTAATGAGCAAACAGCAAAATTCATAATATCTCTTTCTAGCAAGATGTGATCATGTCTTGTTGTTAATTTGTTCTTGAATGGAATAATTTTAAACATGTCAGTTAAAATTGTATATATATTTCGACTCTCACAGCTTTGTTAAGGATCATGATGTAAAAACATAAATTTTCCATCAGATGAACTTATTTTTGCATGAAGGAATCTGTCGTCCTTCTTCTGGGACAGATGTTGCAGGAACCGATTGTTTAGCCGTAGATAAATAGTTGGGTTAAGGTTATTTTTGTTTCTTCTTTACTCTGTCACTCCTATCTGGTGTGCTTCATTTTTCAAAGACAGGTTGAAAGAATCATGAAGGAGAAGCCATTTTTAAATTTTGTTTTGTTTTGATTGTGTAATAATTTTCTCATCTTAATTCACTATGCCCAAGTCCTTGTTGTCATGATTTTATCCAAAGATCTGACCCACATGCAGAAAACCAAACAGGGAGACCAGGGGAAGGTTTAACAGGTTTATTGTGAGTTAGTAGAGAGGAGTCCAGTGCTGCTCTGAACACTGGCGAACCGGGACTGAAAAGTGAAGGGAAAGATTCTGCGGTTACTTCAGGCTCAGTGGGAAATTTGTGTTTTTGATTTGAAAAAGGGAATAAAGGCAACAGGACTCACGTTTCCAGAAAAAGGTGTCTTTCTTTGAATCCAGTCGGTGTGGGTTGTGACAGTAATAGACTTGCTCGTTGGAGGGCGGACAGGGTTTAACCAGGTAGAGGTGTTTACTTGAGGAATGGAGGAGCTGACTGCCACTTAGATTTCCTTCGGTACTTGAACGCTACTTGTGGAGATGAATCCCCTGCTCAGAGAAAAGCCCAAACAATCCTTGAGGAAAAGTAGATCCAAACCACCAGTTTGAATCCTCAGCTCAGTTTGACGTTCAGAGAATCCTTCCAGGGGGGAGAAGGTCCAAAAAAATCCAGTTTGCAGGACGACTTCCTGCCAAGAGGCAAAGACAAAAAACAACAAGGATTAAACTCAGGTGACAAAACCTCAGTTTGACTCAGCAAAACTCAGCTTGGCTAGAGTACCCAAAACTGGCAAACACTCTGGCGTTGAGGTAGTGGCAGTCAGCAGCTTAAGAGTCCTCCGCTAATGAGGCAACCATCCGCAG
Source organism: Cyprinodon diabolis (assembly GCA_030533445.1). Lineage (NCBI taxonomy): Eukaryota > Metazoa > Chordata > Actinopteri > Cyprinodontiformes > Cyprinodontidae > Cyprinodon > Cyprinodon diabolis. The sequence continues at coordinate 2,354,457 of CM060067.1, read as the reverse complement.
GTGTGTGAGGAGGCCAACGAGAACCAGGCGCCACCTGCTGGTGGAGGAAAACAAACACAACCCACACAAACTGGATTCCTAACACTTGCATTCCTGTACGGGATCACATTAAAACGAAATTAGAAACACATAAGTCTAGAAAGAGACTTTATCACCTTAATCTCTCATGTTAGAAAAAAAGGCCCAGATCAGCCCTGAGTCTTTTACAGATTGGTACAACATGCATGCAGCCAGTGTCCAAGAACCACAATCTTTGGGAAAACGCCAGGGGCGGATTTAGGACATTTTTGGCCCTATGCAAAAACAGGCAGGGGGCCCTCTGAATTAAGACTACAACACATAGAACAGACCCATTCTACAGATAGAGAAATGTTAATAGAATAGACATCCATTATCTGTTCTAGGTTGTGTCCCTCTCTTCTTGTCCCTTTTCTTCTTGTTTTCCTCTCTATGTTTTGTACTCAGCTGACTTTTCATGCTGTCTCTAAAGGAATGAAAGATTTTTTCCAAGCACTAAGCTCACTTAGCTGATTGCTCCTTCCTGTGCACAGACCCAAGCTCAGATTATCTAATGAAAGTAAGTGTCCAGGAAACACAGAGCCAGACAGACGAGCTCCGAGCCAGCTCCCATGTCAGAGGATGAAGAGAGCACATCCAGTTAGTCACAGTCAGAGAAACAGGACTACACTGGAAAACAGGCTGATCTCCAACATCTAGAAACAAAGGTGTTGATGGCAGCAGCACAGCTGATATTTCTCTCCAGGATGGAGTCACAGCCAAACAGGAACAGACCAGATGAAGCTACTATGAGAAAAAGCAGAGAGAGCAGAACGTTAGAGATTGAACTAACAGATTCTGCAGAGTGGGAGAATAGAGATAGAATGAAGCAGAATGATGAAAAAGGGGTCCCTATGTCCTCCAGCAGTCTAAGCCTATAGCAGCAGAACTATAGAGATATAGGATTGCTGAAGAGTCAATGAGTCGATGCAATCAGCAGATTTTCCTTAGTGGGAAAACATGGAACCAATCTGACTGGATGATCTGGTTGAATTGTGACCTGAGATGACATGTTAATTGGTGCTATATAAATAAACTGAATTAATTTGAATACATTTTGCAATATTCCGGAGATAAAAGAAGGAAATTGTAGAAAACTCTTTGATATGGCATTTTAATGACAGATCCTGATCAAGAATAAAGAAATATAACGTATTAAAATCTGGATTCTGTGAGAAAATCAAAGCTCTGTTCAGGGCACTCATTCTTGGGGCTCCTTAATAGCAGCTTATCATATGTTTGATAATTGCCAATATTGACGCATCTTGGCCAATACTCCACAAAGATTAGGTATATTTTCTTACTTTTTATTGTTTTAATATATTTATATAAGACATGGGATCAGAGTTGTACCAACTTCCTCTCTAATGGAAAATCTTTGCATGAGAACGCTCGCTGTAAACAGCTGAGGCTTCAGCTTCTTTGTCCTTCTCTGTAGAGCTTTAGGTGGAGACATTTCAGTTGGCTGCTACAGATGTCTCCATGACAGCGGTAGACAGGTCTGTACAGAGGATAAATCTAGCCAGTAGGCACTCATCACTCTCTAAACCTGTCCTTCACAGACATATGTCCTCCCAGGGTCTGCCACTACCTGACTGGCAGACAGACAAGAGTTTTTGTCCTGCAGTACGATAGAAAGATGTTGTCATGAAGCCGAGGACAGATGGACCCAGTATTCAAGGCCCAATCTCAGACATTCTGTAGTGGGAGAAACACAGGTAAGTGACCACGATCATCTGACTGAAGATGATGTTCTCAGTGAGTCACTTACCTGGTTTAGCAGTCCAGACCAAGAATGTCCCAGTGCTGCAGTCCCAGAGGTCATGCTGGAAGCCGGTCCTGGTCAGGGATCCAGAACAGACAGAAACAGAAACAGGTGGCAGGATCCAGACTTCCAGGCATCCACAGGCTTCCAGGAGGGTTCAGAGTCTGACTGGGACCAGAAGCATGACCAGTTGGTCACGCACAGGAGCAGACAGGATCAGGAGCAGACAGGCAGGCTCAGTGGAAGAGGGTAGCCCAGACAGGACGTGGAACCGGAACTTGAAGCAGGACTTTAAACTGGTCTCCTCCCTGGAGCCAGGCTTACTGGATAAAAACTGAACCTCCCCCCATAATGAGCCAAAACCCAGAGGACTCCGCGGGGGAGGAACAGTGGACAATCAGGAGACGGGACAAACACTAAAACCCTCTTTCCACTGGCAGCTAGGATCCAGGACAGGAACCAAATAAAACTGAACAGAAAGACTGACAGAAAGACAAGCAATGATCTGGCACTGAAAGCTCAGGCTGAACTGAATATAAACCAGAGGAAACAGGTGAGAGGAATAAATTATAATTAAGGCAGGGAGGGAAAAACGACAGGTGAAAGGAATGACTAATTAAGGGAGAGCAAACAGGCCAGATCATGACAGATGTTCATATTAATTCTAATAGTAATAATAAATGCAGCCAGAGTTCTGATGAAAATAAAATGAGTAATCATATTTCTCCTATATTTGCTTCCCTTTATTGGCATCTCGTTAAATCCAGTACATAATTAAAAATCCTCATTCTCATTAATTAAGCCATAAATAACCAAGCTCCATCTTATATCAGAGATCTGATTGTTCCTTATGTTCCTAACAGAGCACTTCGCTCTCAATCTGCAGGTTTACTAGTGGTTCCTAGAACTTCTAAAAGTAGAATGGGAGGCAGATCTTTTAGTTCTCAGGCTCCTCTCCTGTGGAACCAACTACCAGTTTTAGTCCGTGAGGCAGACACCCTGTCTACTTTTAAGGTGTGGTCGGAAAATTTAGATTTCTGTTATTTCATATATTAATTCATCCTATTTACTCACTATAAAAGTTTTTCACTCAGCCTGTTTATCCTGCAAGGCCACACAATGCCTGAGTGATGGTGTTTTTAGACCAGACAGCTTCTTCCCAACACAAGCCAGATTCTTTTTCAAGGTTTATTCATAACATGTTACTGTTTAACCAAAGTGTCTGTAATTTATTTTGACTCTGACAACTTTCCATTATTGTAAGTAAAGGGAACGCACTCTGCCCAGGCAGAACAGGGCTGAATACCAAGCGGCAAAGGCCGTATGATGAACTGTTCTCTCTTCGCAAAGATATGAAAATAAAGTACAGACTGAGTGAAATCCATCGATCTCCGTTTATTTAACTGGGGTGAATAGTTGAATACCTTTTTCCCACCACAAAGGGTGGGCTTAAAAATTCCCTTTTTGATAAAGCTTATAGTTAGAGCGGCTCAGGTTATCCTGAGCTATCTCTATAGTTTGTCTTCTATAGCCTTAGGCTGATGGAGGACATAGGGACCCCTTTTCATCTTTCTGTTTCATTTTATCTCTATTTCCTCTTCTGCAGTATTTGTTGGTTTAACCTCTAAATTTATATTTCCTCTGCTTTTTCCTCATCATAGTAGCTTCATCTGAACTATTCCTGTTTGGTTGTGACAGCATCTCAGAGAGAAATAGCAGCTGGGCTACTGCCATTAACACCTTTGGTTAGAGATGATACATTTGGGCCTGTTTTTCAGTGATATTCCTGTATCTATTGTAGATATAGCTATGGGCTCAGCTTTTACTGTAACTAACTGTATAGCATGTGTTCTTTTTCACCCTTTCTGACATAAAAACCAGCTCAGAGTTCACTGCCTATTTGTTCCTTTCCTAGAGAAAGTTTGCGTCTATAACATGAAAAACATAAATGTAATTTCAAAGTATATGAATGCTTTTAGCAATTGTTTAATAAAAATGGAAATTATTGTAAAAAAACTATGTGCCTCCTAACAACCTTCTTTGTTTTTTGTTTTTTACCATGAGTTAATATTAATTCCAAAGTTAAAAACAATCCACTGGACTTGAACTATTTCCAAGTTTGAAGACATTTCTCTTCCATCCAGGAAGTTTATTCAATTCAAAACGTCAGAAATAGCGTTGAGTTCCAGGCCTTATAGAGGGGACCAAAAAAGACTTGTGTGTTTAGAAAACATGCAACCTGATGAACGGGTCCACCACTTTGGAATGGGGGTTGTTTGGCTTCTTTTGTGTTTAACTTTTTTGGAATGACCTGGATGACTGAGAATCTTCACCATCACTTCAGATGATTTTGGTTGATTCTTAGCACATTTATTTAAAAACATCCCATATAAAGTGGATAAACTTTGCTCATCTAAGCCTTTTAAAAATAAAAGTGAATATTTCATATTCGTTTACTGTTCAGTTTCTAAAATGGCTATAAAAAAAACATGCAATCTTTTCCCTGTTCTTCTGCACCTTCTCTTTTTCAGAGGGAATCTGATGGCCTGTACATTTCAGGGCAGATATTTGTTTTTCCCATGATCATAACACAAGCTTAAATTTCACATCATTGTCACGTTTTGGTTGGTTTGAGGACCCAAAATGCAGAGGCAGAGAGGCACAACCCTGGAGACATCAGGGGAAACCAAACACAAGGAGCCAGTGAGAGACGAAGTAGGAAGACAACAACATGAGAAGCCAGCAAAGACAAGGAGTGACAGCAGAGGGAGAGAATATATAGCTGACTGAGACAAAGGCAGGGCTAACGAGCTGATGAGGAGCAGGAGTGAGAGGAGACAACGAGGGAGCCAAGGGGAAAGGAACACACACAAGAGGGCAACAACAGAAAAACCTGAGAACTAACATAAATCTAAAAAATACAACAAAATAGGAATTAAACCAATAAAACTAGAAAACATGGAGCAAAGTAAAGCACAACAGAACCAAAACCATGACACTCATTAAATAAAGGATCAAAGGCCAAAAGCTTTAAACTAAAAAGTTTTATTTAAAAGCCATTCACATGAATATATCAGGGTGATTTAAAAAGCCATGAAGACAAATATTCCGTCTACAGATCTTACAGAGCATGTTTTAAAATTAACAAGCAGAAAACTCAACAACAAAGTGTAGGATGTAACTCCTGGAATACCTTCTGTTCAACTAAACATGATGCAAAAAGAAATAACAGGTAATGGAGATGGTTTCGCTACTAGTTTATAAACCGAAGAATGCAGCGCTAAGAGATAGAAACAGGACAGACTGTTAATATTTTATTTAGGTTCTTCCTGACAATCCAAAGGCAAGAAGCCCAAACTGAGAGATGAATGAACCACAGTGGAGCTATTCAACCTCAATGAATGTAATAACATTGGTATTGGCACTTAGGTATTTGATTAAAGCAGGAATTATACTGTAATGTAGAGAGCTGATAGAAAAGAGGGCAGAGTGCAGAGGATAAGGCTGGGGTTTTGTGTTCAGAAGCGGGCGCGGATTCTATCCAGTGGATCCTTGTCCCACATCTTGGCATCCCAGGCCTGGAACCAACCTGTGAAAGTGGGAGGCTCTGCGCCCTGCTTGATGGTGGTGATGGGCAGCCCTTTGCGACCAGACGGGTCTGAGTCCACGTAGTCTTTGGCTGTGTGACGAGAGGTGAAAGAAAGAGATAGTTTCGTTCATTAAGGATGAAACTAACAGCGAGTCCAAAAGGGATCTTTATTTACATAAAACTGTTGATTATTTACACCGAAAATACATGCAGTAGGAGGTAAACCATCCTTCCCTGTGAAACACGCACCAAAAACAAAACACTTAATGTGTCTCTGGTCAAACCGAATGTTAGCGCCCTCGTAGATTAAAAAAGAGGTATATATTTTTGCCAAAACAAGCGAAATTAATTTCAATAATAAAAAATAAAAAACTCAGACGTCGAAAATGCTAATTTTTTTGTTTTTTTACGGCACTAGTGGCTCGTTTTTTTGGACAGCAGGCTGACAGGAAAGGCGGTATGAAAGATGGGGAGAGACATACAACATAGGACCACAGGTCGGCCACATCAATGACTAAGGCCTCTGTACATGGGTCATGTGTGCTAACCGCTGTGCCACCAAAGCACACCCAAAGTTGCACATTTTTTAAATTTCCATGATTAGAGGCAAATATATGGTGGCCCTGAAGTGCAAGCTGCAACTACGATACAAATCTAAAAGCGCAACTACATAAAGCAAAGCGCAACTACATTAAGAAAAACACAACTACATTAACTTACCGGAAAAGGTAGCTACCAGCGGGAAACATGAGACATCGCTGATTGGACGACGGGGCCGTTAGTGCCAATACTTCATGTCACGCAAAACATTGTAGGCAACCATTTAGCTCCCAGCGGTGGCTAATGATGGCAATTTCAAAGCCCCGTGAACAAATGAACCAATTTGACACAATTGGCCAAAACTTGACACCATGTTTGATTCGATACAGTTTAGTATGGCGGCATCTGCTGGACGCTATCAGAACTACAACTGAGCAGGTATCCTAATGTCTGCATAATTTCATGCTTGAACTTGTTTGTTGCATAATAATAGTGTAAATAAATATTATAGAAATAAATAACAAAACTAATGTCTGACCTGTGCCCCATTATTATCAGGTTTTAAGTTCGGATCCCACCCGTTTCCACTTAGGATACTTCTCGGCATGTGTGACCTATTATTTGAGTAGGCTGGACCTACAACTATATAAACACATCAATAAATTATCCTTTAAATAGTTACTTCTACTGTTTTCTTCGTTGTCTACTGTGGTGTATATATATATATATATATATATATATATAGATTGTATATATGGTATCTGTATCGGCGAGTACCAACAAATACGGCATTGATACCATTTTGAGAGCCAAAAGTTTATTCAACTATTGTCACCCATTCTAGGTAGGCAAAAAAACCTAGCCCAATGCCTATGCTGTAGTCTGTGCCTATAATCTGTTATAGTCTATGTTTCAAATTTACCACGGAATCGCCAAGATGAGGACTGCATATTGTGGGATAGAAAGTGGGATAAAATATCATAGAAACATGAACTAACTATACTTAACAATACAGAGTGGTTTTACATAAAGTGACTGTTATGGTAAGAGCCTGGTTTTGAAAACAGATCGCATATATACTGTTATCTCATTAGCAATGGGATGCGAAGTGCCCTTTTTTAATGTAGTCTAGTTAAATAAATCCCAAAATTTAGAAAATTTCTATTTAAAAAAAAAAACTGTAACTAGGTCAGCCTCAACACCTAAATGCGGCCAATCATATATCAACGGTTATCTGTCAATCAAATTTTTTCGGTCATAGCATCTTGATTCATATGTCGCAGCTAATATACGCAATAGTTGAAATCAGAGTCCTTTCCTTTCCCATTGAGTTGCGTCCCAGTGTTCACGGGGATGGACGTCTGTGTCTTTGGCAGGCGTAGAGCTAACAGAACTGGCAGCGTTGCGAGGCAAGGGCTCAAACATGTACGGCTGGAAGCCTTCTACACCAAACCAAGCTTCTGCCGCCCTGGCGTCCTCTTCCACATCTTCGTCCCCGCTTTCCTCCTCTAAATAAAAAATGGATGACGGAGGAGACTCATCCACGACCTCCGACACTAAACTCTCCTCCTCTTGCATGTTTCCGCTGTCCATAGCGTTCCTTGACAGCGTAGTTTCTAAGTCACCAATTTAGTGCTACTTGGTCCCAATGGAATTTCCCATTGGGAACCTACTAGCACTAAGTTGCTAACTGGTTAGCAAGATGATTCCGACAAACCGGCCACAACCAAACTTGCTTGCGAACCTTCCGCCACAACAATCCTGCCCCCTTGACAATCGACCAATCACATTTACTTTATTCACTCGTGTAAAGTCGGCCACCATCTGGGGAGAATTCGGAAATGCAACGGTTGGAACAGCCGCTTTCCTACGACTTTAAAAATGTTTAAAGCCCAAATTACTTAAACAAAACACATTTAAAGATCCCCTAATTTTTTGCGTTGATCTTCACACCTCTAGTGTAACCAACCTATTTTGGGCGCTCCATTCTTTTCCTCGTCGTTGGCCTCATTGCCGACCCAAAGGAAGAGCTGCAGAAGGGAAAGAGACACATTTAGTCAATATGGTACCATAGCACCAGGTTTGAGGCTCCAGTCAGAGCCAGCAGAGCTCTAAGTGCTTTTGGGTGAAATAAAAACACTAATCTTACCTGATCCCAAGCATCCAGGATCATGACGTCATCAGTGGCCAGATCTGACTGTGTGAAGTCTCCTGGTACCTCTTCCACCTGAACAACAGTGTAAAGTCAGGCTGGCAGCTTTTAAATCTGCTGCTTTTTACTACCACATTATAATAAATAAAGAAATTCTGACATGACGGCATTCGACTTACGATGAGCCTTCCTGTTTTGTTGGAGCAACCGAACAGACGAGGAGGTCTGGCTGTGCCCTGCAGGCTCTTTGAGGTCTGGTACTCCTTTTTGCCGCCCAGAACTGACCAGAAATCAGCTGAAGAGGGAAAAAAAATTTAGCCTTTAGCTAAAAGCAGCTAACAGACACAGGGAGACTTTTTTTCTACAGCAGATCTAATAGAGAGGTTTAGGTTAGAATGGAACGTGGATTTAAACAGTGCTGCCCCACCCCCACTTGTTGCTGTGTACTGCCTGTCAGCTCTCTAGTGGCGGCCTAGTGGTTGGGGTGGAAGTTTTCAATAGGGGGCTCACGACCCCTAGGGGATCCACATAGGTACTGCATTGGGATTGCGAAAGTTTTGGTAGATTAGACTTTTTTAATAGTAAACCCTGCAATTTTTTCCACTATTTGAAATGTCTTTAAATCCACATTAACATGAATTGAACAGACTGTAGTAAATAGATAAATGGAGCCAGAAGATGTCTTTCAGTCATCAAAGCTCACATTCAGCGACACATAGGAGCTCTTTCAAGCTGGGCACCGTTTCATTCACAACACCTGTCCCATCAACCAGGAATCAGAAATACTTTAATAATCCCAGGGAGGGATTACTTTAGTTACATTACTCCATCTGTAATAGAGGGACTATAGGACCAGTTTGATAGAACACTATTTCATACAATATATATAATTAGGGGGTCCCCGCTCCATCTGACCATCCTGCTTCATCTCGCCATCAGTTTGGGGTCCTTGGCCTGGAAAACTTTGAAGACTCCTGGGTTAGTAACCTGACTCTGGAAACCTTCCGTTGAAGTAATTTTGGGAAGGGGCGAAAAAACTGGTTAGCTGATTGGCCTATGTTGGTGATAGACGGGCCAAATAAACCAATCAGATCAACGAAGCATATGACATACTAACAGAGCGACAATGAAAACAACCACAAGCCAGGCTACTCTTGCCGAAACCAGTCTGGAGAAGAGCAAAAACATCTTTTCCTCTGAGAAAAGCCTCCAGAGCAGTGTTTTGCTCTTCTTTCAGTGAAGAAAACTCTGTAATTCCGATAAAACTTGCTCGATAGCCACGCTAACGCTAGTTTCATCGGCTGAAGCCGCCATGTTCTCGTTGCGTCACACCTCAACCCGCCTCAAAGCCAACGCTGATTGGACGTTCGTTTGGTGAACTGCTCCAAATTTTCTTTAACGGAGAGTCTCCAGACTGATTAGCAAGTGAAACCTTGAAAGCTCGCGAGATCAGGATGGTCTCACGAGGCTACTGGGTTAGGACATTGCACTTGGAATCTAGAGGTTCTATTCAAGCCCCACTCCCACAGACTGCCACTCTGGCTCCTAGAGCAAAGACCCTTAACCCCAAACTGCTCCCTGGGCTCCACAGTATGGCAGCCCACTGCTCCATGTGGAGTAAAAATGTTGAGATATGTCTGTTCTTAGCCTCAATGGCTCCAAACGAAGGTCATGAGAGATAAGAATGAGTCACACAGCCTCCTTCATGGCATGAAAGGGAGGACTGCTGTTATTAGGAGCTCCATCTGACCAGTGGAAGACAGATTTACCTAATAGGGAACGGCCTTTATGAACTCAAGATGTTTTTCCTCCAAATGTTCAAGTGTGAGAAAGTTCTTTATGCAGGGGGTGGGTTGGTTCCCCTGGGGGGAGTGTGTTTGGGATTTCTGTAAGGTATAAATAAATGTACTGAGGTTACCTCAGTCAGAGCTCTATCTTTCCATCGGAGGATGTTAAATAAATATGAACCTTATTTCCTGCAAGAAATGCTTCTGTCTCAGCTTCCTAACTCCACATCCCCAATGGGATGGGTTAAATGCAGAGAGTTAATTTCGCTGCTCTGTACTTGTGACAATGTAATAACAATAAGAGCTAAAAAACAAATGTTTTCTTAACTTTTGAGAAAGAAGCATTAGACCATCTTGTAAACCTGCCTCTTTTTCTCCGCATGCATTAAAAATGAGACCCACCTGGCTCCTTGCCCTCTGAGACATTGTTGGGACTGCCGCCCAAAAAGCCAACAACGTGCTTGGCCGCGTTCATCTCCTCCTCGCTGGCTCCCACGCCGCGCCACACAAACAGACCTTTGGGGGATTTCAGCACGAAGACGTCGTTGGTGTTCAGATTGGAAGCCAAGGCCTCGACCTGATTGGAACAGAGTTAGAAAACTAAGACTGAGCTTCCCCGCATGTGACCGCAAACACTGTGATTGGAAAATGTACATTTCTCTTATTTCATATATTGATTACGCTATTTACTTACTGAAAAAGTTTGTCTGTGAGGGGTGTTTGTAGAAAAGACACTTCTTCCCATAACAAACCAGATTCTTTCTTAAGGTTTATTTATAACAGGTTACTGTTTAACCAAAATGTCTGTAATTAGTTTTGACTCTGACTTCTTTCCATTGTTGTAAGTAAGGAGGAACGAAAGGCTGCCCAGGCAGAACAGCGCTGATTACCGAGCAATAAGGGCTGCATGATGAACTGTTCTCTCTTTACAAAGATGAAATAAATCGAGTAAAATCCATCGATCTCCGTTTATTTAACTGGAGTAAATAGTTGGATACTTTTTCCCCACTACAACACCTGTAAACAAACTCACCTCTACAGCACGGGTGGCGCCGGAAGAGCTCTGACGGATGTGGAAGAGACGGGTGCTGCCAGGCTGAGACTGCCCACCTTTACGAGAAGTTCCCCCGCTGTGGATGATCATGGGTTTGCCCTGGAAGAGGCTCATCAGGTGGGGAGGCTCCTGACCCTGAGTCACTCTCACCTGTGGATAGGGGGGGCCGAGCTGATTTAAAACCCTTCTCAGAATTAACCCTTTATAGGGCACTCAGTGAAATACAAGACCTTTTTACCTTTGAAACATTAAAAAAATATGGATATTCTGAGGGCAAAAATGAATGTCAATGTAAAAAAATAACAAGAGTATGGAGCCCCTAAAGGGACATGGAGGGGAAAAAAAGAACTTTTGCGAGATCCTGCAATAGTTTTGTGAGATCTCGCAAAAGTTTATTTTTTGCGAGATGTCGCAATACTTTTGCGAGATCCCAGAATATTTTTGCGAGATCCCCCAATACTTTTGCGAGATCCTGCAATACTTTTGCGAGATCTGGCAATACTTTTGCGAGATCCCGCAATACTTTTGCGAGATCCTGCAATACTTTTGCGAGATCCCGCAATACTTTTGCGAGATCCCCCAATACTTTTGCGAGATCCCGCAATACTTTTGCGAGATCTTGCAATACTTTTTCGAGATCCCGCAATACTTTTGCGAGATCCCGCAATACTTTTGCGAGATCTCGCAATACTTTTGTGAGATCCCCCAATACTTTTGCGAGATCCCGCAATAGTTTTGCGAGATCCCGCAATACTTTTGCGAGATCCCGCAATACTTTTGCGAGACCCCGCAATACTTTTGTGAGATCCCCCAATACTTTTGCGAGACCCCGCAATACTTTTGTGAGATCCCCCAATACTTTTGCGAGATCCCGCAATACTTTTGCGAGATCCCCCAATACTTTTGTGAGATCCCCCAATACTTTTGCGAGATCCCGCAATAGTTTTGCGAGATCCCCCAATACTTTTGCGAGATCTCGCAAGATCTTGCGAGATCCCGCAATACTTTTGCGAGACCCCGCAATACTTTTGTGAGATCCCCCAATACTTTTGCGAGATCCCGCAATAGTTTTGCGAGATCCCCCAATACTTTTGCGAGATCCCGCAATACTTTTGCGAGATCTTGCAATACTTTTTCAAGATCCCGCAATACTTTTGCGAGATCCCGCAATACTTTTGCGAGATCTCGCAATACTTTTGTGAGATCCCCCAATACTTTTGCGAGATCCCGCAATAGTTTTGCGAGATCCCGCAATACTTTTGCGAGATCCCGCAATACTTTTGCGAGACCCCGCAATACTTTTGTGAGATCCCCCAATACTTTTGCGAGACCCCGCAATACTTTTGTGAGATCCCCCAATACTTTTGCGAGATCCCGCAATACTTTTGCGAGATCCCCCAATACTTTTGTGAGATCCCCCAATACTTTTGCGAGATCCCGCAATAGTTTTGCGAGATCCCCCAATACTTTTGCGAGATCTCGCAAGATCTTGCGAGATCCCGCAATACTTTTGCGAGACCCCGCAATACTTTTGTGAGATCCCCCAATACTTTTGCGAGATCCCGCAATAGTTTTGCGAGATCCCCCAATACTTTTGCGAGATCTCGCCAAAGTTTTGCGGGATCTCGCAAATAATTTTTTTAATTTTTTAAATAATACATTTTTTCCCTCCATGTCCTTTTAGGGGCTCCGTACAAAAGTGCCTCTATAAGAAATTCATGAAAAACACACAGAGTGAAAGAAACACATTTTTTTTGGTCCAACATAACCTTAGAGGCATTAATGCTGATTCTGGCACTTATATATTTTTATTTTATAAACCTAAATATAATTGTTAACTAGGCTAATTAACTTTTTAACTTGACTTTTTAACTTTTCAATTAGATTTTTACCTTTTTTCTTAAGTTAACTTTTTTTCCGACTCAATTTCTAGTAGGTAATATATCATTTAAGGGCTCATCTAATTGGTGAAATGTCAAAATAAGATGTACACACATGTAGCAGCATCTTTGCTGAATGACTGGATATAGATCTTGTGCTTCTAGACCTCACGGAGTGACATGAAGGGGGGGTTCATTTGTAAGGGGTATGAAAGTGAGGGTTAGGAATAAAAAATACAGACTACGCAAACTGCATACAGCTGTTCACATGGAGGAAAAGAGCTGCTCAGAGCATCAATCATCTTGAACTTTAGGAAGAGACATTCAGTAAAAGTGAAGAAGTTTGAAGACATTTAAGAGATCCTAGCAAGTTCCAGGACTGAGAACTTTCTTTGACAGTAGTGCAGAGCCATGAGGTTGGTGTAAGAACCTCTAACCAGAGCACTTATGGGTGAGAGGCTTTTGATGCAAAAGAAACCAAATATTTATGTTATTTTTTCCGCAATGGTGGCCTCTGTATTTATTAGTTAATGGAAAATGAGCAGCTGGGATTTAAATGAGACTGAGAGCAGAGGACATGTGTCAAAAATCAACAGGCTCAAACCTGTGAGACATTGAAGAGGAGGGTCAACCCCTCTGGCTCAGCCTAAAGAAACCAGGCCTGTCAATCAATAAGATCAAAGGCCAAATTAAATGTGACAGGAAGTACAGGAAAGACAGCAGAGTCTCGAAATGATTGAAATATTCTCACTTCACAGCATCTTTATGATCGGATCAATATATTTCCACTATCTTTAGGAAATTCATGGAGTGAAAATTGTTTCATTGTTCTTTCACCAAATAACATGTTTTTTAAATGAAAGTTTGAAAAAAAAAATGCAATCCAGGAATGAAATAAAAAAATTCTTAATTTAAAAAAGATTTAGAGAACAATTTTCCTTTCTTCTTAGATTTTATCTCTTCAAATGATTCATTCTTCATAGTCTTTATTTACATTTTATTTTTTCCTCATTTAAAAAAGTAATTTTTTTAATATTTTAATTTCCTTTAATTTAATTAAAAAACATGTTCATAGTTTTTTTATTTTTTTTATTTTGTTTGTTGTTTTTTTTTAGACATTTTTTTTGGGTTGAATTTTACTCTTTAAATTCTCTTTAAATTGCATTTTACAGATCAGATTTTCTTCACTTTTGGGGGCGGGTTTTCCTCTGGTGTGACACAACTGCAACACAATTGCATTGTCTTATTCCAAGTGTAAATTATCTAAATATCTTATTTAAAGATTAAAAATACTCAATCCATTGCAAACTATCTCATTTACCTACTCAAATTAAGGGTAAATACACATCGTTTAAGAAATTTTTACTTATTTCTAGATCGTTTTTCCAGTGTACAGCTCAAATTGAAAAGAATCACATTTGTAAAACTCAAAAAGTGAAAATTAAAATCTGTAAAAACTATAAAAAAGTCAATAGTCAAAAAGAAATAAATGTTAAAAAATCCAAATAAAATATGTGAAAACAGCAATATTCTTAAAATCTTCTTTCAATTAAGATTTTTTTGAATGTTTCATCTCTGGATTATATTAAAAACCAGTCATTTGTTTGCAGCAATAATAAAACATAATTTATTCCACAGAAATTCTCCAGATATCCAACAAACAGGATCTGAGTTCTGAGTCTGTGGGACTCAAACTAACGAAGACTTTTATCACAGGACGCCCTGCTCCAACCTCTAGGCCTCCACTCCCCCAAATATTGTCTAATCTTTCAAAAAGAAAAATAAAGAATAGATTTGATAACAAAGCCTTAGCAGCACATGAAACAATTTAACATTTTAAAGCTGAGAAAGTCACATTTTCACAGTTTGTTGATGTGTTGCCATGGCTACAAGATCATGAAAGGTTTATCTATTACACTAAACTAACGCGGTTTGGAATGAATGAGCTAAAATAAACCAACCAGGCATGTTGGGTTTATTTCAGGTGGTTATCAGCAACCTTTATGCTGTGCTGTGCACTGCTGTGTAAATAAGGTCCGGTCAAAAGTAAAGAAACACTGCCCTCTGCTGGATATTATGAGAACTGATTTTGTTTGCGTCATCAAAAGGAAATCAAGTTTTATGCTGGAGGAGATTCTCAGTCATCCAGGTCATGGTCATTCCATAAAGTTAATGTTAAATAACAAACCACTGGACCCTTAACGACTGCTTTTTCAGAGGAATGAACCAGTATCGGGTATTGCAGGGCAATTACGACCTCAACGACTCCCATTATTAAGGGGTGGGGCTGGTTTTCCAGTTTCAAAGTGCATGTTTTCTACGCCATTACAAGGATTTTGTTGGGCTACTCTATAAAAGCCTGGAACTTAACGCTAATCCAGACATTTAGAATTAAAAAAGCTTCCTGGATGAGAAGCAAAACGTCTTCAAACTTGGAAAAACAAAGTCCACTGGTTTGCTTTTTAACTTTAACTTTTTGGACACACATGCTTCACAAAATAAGTCAGTGATCGTTACAAAAATCTCCATAATTACAGCTGTGTGTAAAAGTTGTACCCAAACTTGGTTTTATCGATAACAAATAAAGCAAGTTCCTATTTTAGCTCCTCTTTAGCATTTTATTTCTATCTTTTGACAACACTGCTAATGGGACAGGTGAGCAGGAGCAAAAGAAAAAGCCAACCAAAATGATTTTGCAGACACTGGTCTGTTCTTTCTGCCTCGTAAGGTCTGTCATGTTCCAACCTGAACTGGGGATCCTCCCATTGAGTCATCCAGCTTGACTGTGAGGAACGCCGAAGCTGCCAGTTCATCCTGCGTACACTTCAGCCCCTGCCTGACAGAGGAGCACACCGAGTCTGAGCCATTCTTCTTCTCTGGGTCTTAAACATCTCTACCTGGTTCTGCTCTCTGTTTCCTCACCAGGTGTAAATGATGTGTTGCTCCCTGCTGCCCTTTCTGTAACTGTAGAGGATGAGGTAGCAGTCTCCGCCGTAGAAGTGGCCGTGGGTTGAAGGATCCACCTGTACCCTGTCTCCGCCCTCGACACGCCAGATCTAAACACAGCAGAACGAAGGTGTCACACAGCCGTGCTGCGATGGCTCTCTGTTCAACATAGGAACACCCTCCTACCTGGACCTTGCCTTTGCCGTCATCCACCATGCCGTGCTGGGCCGCCATGGTTGCGTTTGAGTGCAGAGAGGAGGCATCAAAGGGAACTTGCTCCACCTTGGCGATGCGGCCAATGGTGTAGGCCTTGCCTGGTCCTGTTGTTTCATCCTTGTCCCTCCAGTCACTAAAAAACTGCTTGAACAGGATTGTTTCTGCCCCTGCAGGAAGGACTTGGATCTGCAGGTGAAACGTGACCGTTAGCTTTGTGACACAATGGGGGACCTTTTGAAGAATGCATTGACCTTACCTGTGTCTTATTGCTGTATCCCTTGTCTTTAATGAACTGCTGCCCTGCAGACATGGCCGCTTTACGCTCAGAAGGATTGGCCTTCGGACCTTTATGGGTTCAAAGGAAAAATTAAATGAAAAAGCATAAAGGGAATTTGAGTTTCTTGACAAAAAATAATTGGCAGAAAGACTTTGTTTCCAAGTTTGAAGACGTTTCTCTTCCCATCCAGGAAGCTTTTTCAGTTCAAAATGTCAGAAATGGCATTTAGTTGAAGGTTTTATAGAGTGGACCAAAAACAAAGCCTTAGAAAACATGCAACACTGAAAAAATAATGCAACTGTTTTTGGCATTTACTTAATCATATTTAGGTACTTTAACAAAATTGTTTTATGTTAGCATGGTAGGACATAAAAAGAAATATGGTAAAGTAACTAAATATGATAAGAAAAATGCCAAAAGTGGTTGCATTATTTTTTTCAGTGAAATTGAACCGGATGAATGGATCCGCCCCTTTATTATGGGGGTCGTTTGGTTTATTTGTTTTGTCCACTCTATAAAAGCCTGGAACTCAACGCTATTCCTAACATTTTGAATAAAAAAAATCTTCCTTGATGGGAAGTGACATGTCTTTGAACTTGGAAACAAAGTCCAGTGGATTGTTTTGAACTTTCCTGGAATAACGATGACCTGGATGACTGAGAATCATAGAGCTGTAATATTATGAGATAAAGACATTCGCTGTTTAAGTCAGTCATGAGCAGTGATGTTCCAGCTTTTATACGATCACAAATTGTTTTCAGTATTTCTGTTCATGATGACGACGCTAGAGGTTCCATCAATTAGCAGCATGTTTTACCAGCTAATGCTCTAGAGCAGAGGTCTTCAGCAGGGGGTCTTCGACCCCTAGGGGGTCCATGGAGGTACTGCATGGGGGTCGCCAAAGTTTTGATTGATTAGTTTTTTTTTTTATATTCCCCCCTGCAATTTTCTCCACTAATTGAAATGTCTTTAAATCCACATTAACATGAATTCAACAGACTGTAGTAAACAGATAAATGGAGGCAGAAGATGTCTTTCAGTCATCAATGCCAGTGGTGGTTCTAGACCAAATGTACCAGTGGGCCAGGAAGGGGCCTGGAGGGGACCAGCGTGTTTTCATGGGGGCCCGAAAAGCATGAAATAAAAAACAGGGCAAGGGATTCAAATATATTAATAGAGCTCCATGAAGTGAAATTTCTATTCAATTAGGTTTATTTAAAATTCTATGTCATATTAGATCAATATACATTCAGAATTTAGGAATTTTCCATATTTTTGACTTTTGGTTAAAATTACCTTTTTTCTACAAAATCTGAATTAGAACTCAAGAAAAAAAAAACAGCAATTTGTTTTGAAAAACACATTTAGCAGATGGAAACTGGGACCCTATCTCAATCCCACTGAAGCTATCGCCTTATGGTTTTTAAATAATCAGTAAAACAGAATTTATAAAGGAAAAAAATGAAATAGATCCAAAGGAGCTATCAGTAACCATGTCTGTTCCAGCGCAGATCATCATTAGATTTTCTTTGAGTATTATGTCTTCAGTACAGGAGCCATAACAGGGGCCAGGGCATGATCTACAGGGGCACTGGCCCCCTTGGCCCCTGTCTAGAACCGCCCGTGATCAATGCACACATTCAGCGACACACAGGAGCTCTTTTAAGCTGGACACCGTTTCATTCACAACACCTGTCCCATCAACCAGGAAGCAGAAATACTTTAATAATCCCAGGGAGGGATTACTTTAGTTACATTACTCCATCTGTAATAGAGGGACTATAGGACCAGTTTCATAGAACACTATTTCATACAATATATATAATTAGGGGGTCCCCGCTCCATCTGACCATCCGTTTGGGTCCTTAGCCTGGAAAACGTTGAAGACCTCCAGCTCTAAAGACATTTTTTATATATAGATTATTGCATGTTTGGAATAATCTACCTAAATACATCATAGCCAAAATTTCTTTTTAAAGGATTCTGAGACTCTATTTGATGCCCTGAAGTGTTTCTTTGTTTTATTTTATTTTTCATTGTTTTTTATTTTACTTTTGTATATTCTCTGATCATTTCTAAAGTGCTTTGTGTTGAGAAATGACATTTTTAGAAATCCAGTATTTGAGACTGTGTTTTGTACGTTTTAAATGTGGATCCCAGGAAGACTAGCTGTTTGCCATGGCAACAGCTAACGGGGATCCTTAATACTATTACAAATGATGGTTTAAGGAAATTGGTAAAAAAGTCCAACATGAATGACATCTGTCCAGTAATGTCTGTGGTTTAAGCTGCTGCGTTATTATCCAGTTATAAGAAGACTTCTGGTACCTTTCCAAACAAAGATGTTCTTGTCCACCCCGTTGTCCAGGATGTAGCATTCATCAGGGGACAACATGGCCTGTTTGAATGGACTGGACTGAGCCACACAGGACACCTTCATGGACCCAGAGGCATCTGAGATCTGAGGACCGAAAACACACGATCAGATGAAAGTGCAGTGAGGAGGGACCCTCTGGGATTGCATCGTACCTTTGTGGTTTTTTGAACCAGGGGTGCTGTATTAGGGGGGACAAGTTAGGACTATTCTAAGGGCCCTTGACTGAGTGGGGGGGCCCAAAAGAAGAAAAGATTTGTCCCACTAAAATTTTTAAATATAAAAAAGAAAATCCAGCAGTAAAATAAATAATCTTCAGCTTCTCCCTCATTTTTCAGCAGTAAACAGTAAAACAAAGCATGAATATCATTATACACCCCCTTCCTGTGAAACTGCAATAAATGGTTTGGTCCTCAGCTCCTGCATCGCATCAGGTCTCCCCTTCCTTCACTGGCAGTTTGCTCTTACCGGTCCTTAAATGCCACATGCACGTCATTTTACGTAGTGATAATAAAAGAAACCAATGAACCATAAAACTTGTAAATAAGCAGCCGTTTGGTTACAAATATTCGCCTGGATTTCAAAGTCTGGATTTCAAAAAGGAACGGAAAGGAGAAAGAAGAGAGAGAGAGAAGGCGTCCGATACCGGAACCCATTTTTTATCCCCTTCTCATTTTTCTAGAAATGATTGTTACCTGAATAGTTCAAATTGATAATAGATTATTAACCTGTTGAGTAAAATAAGATGCTATCTGCTGGAAACAACTACTTAAGGCCTGGTTATCCTCCATCAGGAACTAGCTGTGGGTCTGGATACGGCGGAGGAGAAGAGGAAGTGGGGGCAAGTTTGTGTGACAACGGAGGGACATGAGGGCGAAAAGAGCGGAGATCCAGGTGGAAAAAGGGTCCCAGCGTTCTCGCGCTCCTCGCTCTTCTAGCTGCTCCATCTTCACCAGTCGATTTCCACAATGGCGGTCAGACAAACAAAACAAGCCGGTAAGGAACCAAACAGGAAATATGCATAGAGTAGAGCGAATAGAGAATTGACCAATCAGAGGCTGATTTATAATCAGAAACCAGGTTTAGCTGTAGGTGACCCAGGGATGTAGCCAAAACATTTTTATAAGGGTGGCCAGGCAATAACCAATGTACACTGAGGGGTGGCCTACAGTGCATCGGTGCCAGAACCTCAGGATCAATCTTTTTTTAATGAGCACAAGATCCAAATGTTCTAAATAAAGACAAAATATCCTTTCCTATAGCCTTTGGTAACAAATAGATGCATATATTTAAACATCTTCCTAGATAAAAGGTATAGTGGATACAATTCTTTCAGATTTGAGTTCTGGGGCGAACATCTTTTCCTTTGTCATTAGTTACAATTACTAATAATTTTGCAAAATAATTATATTTACAAATACTAATATCTACATAAATTGATTATTTAATACGTTTTTATTAAAATGGTTATCTACTATTTAACTGAATATTCCAATATGACTTGCAGAGAAACATATTTTTCTCTTTACCCCATTTAATGTCAGTATATTGATGTGCAAAATTAACCACAGTGTCAAGTAAATGTTAATGTATGAAAAACTAAAATTTTTTGAATATTCTACTTGAGAGTATTACTGTTGCCACTGTTTGTATTAGAGGGGGAAAAAATGGTAGGTGTGGCCACAGGGGTGGCCAATGATTGGCTTAGGGTGGCCATGTCTACCTCTGGCCCCCCATCTAGCTCCGCCCCTGAGGGGACCGCAGACAGGAGGTCTTTGATTGGCAATCAGCTAGTTCCTGATTTTCCCTCTTGCGTTGTGGAGTGGAATAACATAGCGCAGACCACGCTTCAATATTGGGCAGAAATCAAAAATATCTGAGATAAGCTCACTGTGACACACTGCTGCAGGAGGATAACCAGCCTTTAAAGTCGTAGGGAAGCGGCTGTTCCAACCGTTGCATTTCCGATTTCTCCTAATTGGTGCCTGACTTTACACGAGTGAATAAAGTGAATGTGATTGGTCGATTATCAAGGGGGCGGGACTGTTGTGGTGTAAAGTTCTCAAGCAAGTTTGGTTGTGGCCAGTTTGTGGGAAGCATCTTGCTAACCAGTTAGCAACTTAGTGCTAGCAGGTTCCCAATGGGAAATTCCATTGGGACCAAGTAGCACTAAATTGGTGACTTAGAAACGACGCTGTCAAGGAACGCTATGGACAGCGGAAACATGCAAGAGGAGGAGAGTTTAGTGTCGGAGGTCGTGGATGAGTCTCCTCCGTCATCCATTTTTTATTTAGAGGAGGAAAGCGGGGACGAAGATGTTGTGGAAGAGGACGCCAGGGCGGCAGAAGCTTGGTTTGGTGTAGAAGGCTTCCAGCCGTACATGTTTGAGCCCTTGCCTCGCAACGCTGCCAGTTCTGTTAGCTCTACGCCTGCTGAAGACACAGACGTCCATCCCCGTGGACACTGGGACGCAACTCAATGGGAAAGGAAAGGATTCTGGTTTCAACCGTTGCGTATATTAGCTGCGACATCTGAATCAAGATGCTATGACCGAAAACATTAGATGACCGTTGATATATGATTGGCTGAATTTAGGTGTTCAGGCTGACGTAGAACTAACTGGCCTGCAGAAGATAACGAAAAAACCCACAGAATTTTTGGGACAATATGGTCTGATAAAGAGAACATGTATATACATGTTTAAGCCAGAATGATTTGACATTTAAATATGATTTCCCTACGACTTTAAGTGTCCAATACGAATGTCTTTCATGGGACCTCAAAATCCTTGCGGCCCCCCTGTTTTAGACTGTGCTGATGTGGAGCTTTGTTCTAGCAGATCCTCTTTGCTAATTAAACTACTAACTTTCACATTCAAGTAAAATTTATTTTGCTTTCACAAAAAAACTAAACAAAAAACAGACAAACCAACTTTAAAAATGATCAGAGCCACAAGTATTTGAATCCAGTTGGCCTGATTTTTTACCATGTAGAGGGCGCCCTTCCTCTTGTTGGAGGTGTCCACCTTGTCATCATCCGGCGTGCTGGGAGCAATGGCAGATTTGGGTCCAAGAGCCTAAAAAAAAACCAAACAAAAGATTATATATCTGTGTTTAACCTGGTTAGTTCAGGCTGCAGAGCCACAAACCTTCGTCAGATCTAAATAAAAACAGATGAATCCAAAATGTTTTCTAGTTAGTCAGCCCGTTTCCATGTAAAGGAAGTGTTTACAGATTCACCGTGACAAAGAGCTGGCACAGAGACAACAAACGCCTTTGTGTCCATCCGTTCCCACACTGACTAACTTTAATTACACAGAAAGAGCCTGTTTGAGGCCTTAATATGATGCCGTTCTGCAGGAAAAGAGAGAAATAGTTGTTGTTTTTTTACCTCTATGATTTCTGAAGGCTCGCTGCCCTCCTCCACCATGTGCACCTTGGCTCGCCCATTTCTTTCATTATCCCTGATGTCAATGGCCACCTGGGAGGCCTTGAGGCGCTCAAAACGGTTACACTCACTGCCGCACCACTGATACACGTCCTGCAAGAGGAAAAGAAGAAAATAAATCCTTGTAAATCCTGTGATGAAAGGAGGTAATGGACCTGCAGCTCTAGCTTCATTTTGGACACGGGGTCAACAGGTTTTTGTCTTCATGGACAAGCAACTACCCTCTAACAGTGACTCAAAAAAGTATTTACGACCTTAATATGAACTAGAAAAACAATTTATTTCAATTTCAGTTCAATTCAGTTTATTTCTAGAGCTCCAATTCACAACACCTCATCTCAAGGCACTTTAAAGTACACCAGATCATCCAGTCAGATTGATTCAGTTTTCTAACTAAGGAAAACAAGTTGATTGCATCAACTCATTGAATTGAAGGCAATCCCTCACATTAAGAACGCTTGTAGCGACAGTGGAGAGGAAAAACTCCCTTTTAACAGTAAGAAACCTCCAGCAGAACCAGGCTCAGTGTGAGCGGCCATCTGCATACAGAAAGCAACTGTAAAAGGCAAACCCGTCCAGGAAACACAAAGCCAGGCAGATATAATTGCGAATTGAATGAAAATTGTGTTGTTTTTAGGGATACAAATCTGAAAAGGGGCTTTTAAAGCTCTGTTATTTTTATTCCACCTTATTCTAGCCAACTAAAATAAAAAGGTAATTTTTCTAAGGGAGCTCTGGACAGGCGGCAGCTAATCTTACGCTACGTTCAGACCGCAAGCAGCAGAAGCAGATAGTTTACATGCAAAGCCAAAGGTTGAGGCGTATCAAGGTGCAGCAAAAGGTCCTGTAGCACGTTTAGAGCAGCAGGAGCAGCGACTCACCAGCTTCTGAGTATCCCCACACCCCCCCTGGAGAAAACTCTTTTAGCCGACACTGGATCAGAGTTAACTGATCGGCCTGTTTTCCAGTGTAGTCCTGTTTCTCTGACTGTGACTAACTGGATGTGCTCTCTTCATCCTCTGACATGGGAGCTGGCTCGGAGCTCGTCTACCTGGCTGTGTATTTCCTGGACGGGGCCGCCTGTGGAGCTGGTTGACAGTTGCCTTTTGTATCTATGCTTCTTTTTCTATGTCTGCTTCTGTCTCCTTGAACCCCAGTGGGCCTCAGCAGATGGCCGCTCACACTGAGCCTGGTTCTAATGGAGGTTTCTTCCTGTTCAAAGGGAGTTTTTCCTCTCCACTGTCGCTACAAGCATGCTTAGTGTGAGGGATTGCTGAAGAGTCAATGAGTCGATGCAATCAGCTGGTTTTCCTTAGATAGAAAACTTTGAATCAATCTGACTGGATGATCTGGTTGAACTGTAAAGTGCCTTGAGATGACATGTGTGGTGAATTTGGCGCTATATAAATAAACTGAATTGAATTGAACTGTTTGACCACGATATGAGCTTGAATCACACTTTCATTGGTGTTCTAACACACAGCCAGCTGGGCGCCTGTTCACAGAGAAATATCTGTCTGAAGGTTATGATTAAATTAAGCTTAGCATTTAACTGCACAACACACTGAAGCTACCTGCAGAAATAAAAGGATATCCATCTTATCCAGCTTTCAGTGAATCAGCTCATTCCTCATAGAGCTGTAGTATCAAAATCCATCTTGATTTGAGCAGGTAAAAAAGGCGTCTTACCTTTCCTAGGTCAATGATGAAGCAATCTCCTTTGTTGAAGCTGGACCAGGACAAATCCACCTCTGTTGCTCTGATGGCCCTGCGACCCTTCACGTGAAGCAGGCGCTTCACGCTCATATCATTGGTGACCACGTGCTTGAAGCCAGACGCCACGCCTCCTTTCTGCAATAAAAAGGTGACATCAGAACGGCCGTAAACACGGCTGAAATGTTAGAAACCCTGGAAACATGGTCACACATTTGACTGACAGAAAAAAACCTTTAGAAGATATTTGTTTGGTATGAAAAAGAAAAGCTTAAAATAAATAAATGCTTTCTATTCCTCTCTGGTTGTAACAACATATTTAAAGCAACTCACACTAAACAATTACATTAACGTATAACTAGGGTTACATGCCTTGCCCAGAAGCAAACTGACATGCAGCAGAAAGCTGGAATAGAACTAGAAACCTCTGGATTGTAAGACTCTGAGACTTCATGATTGGAGCATCCAGAGTTTATCTTTGCATAATGTCTGTATATCATCCTTCTGGGTCGTCTGTAATGCGCTCATCTCTTGAGCCCAGCCTTCGCTGGAATCTGGGGGATTTAGATATAACCACTGATCCTCTTTAAGGAGGATCATTTTGTAGGGGCGGAGCTAGAAGGGGGACCAGGCATTGACCACCCCTATGGCCAGCCCTACCAGGTGATTTGTTGTTCCTATAGGTTTATCCTTCATCTCTATAACAAGCAGTTCCCTTCTAAACCACAGGGTGGCAGTAGTGAGAGGCCCAGTCTCATTCCTCTCACTTCGTTCCACTCCAAGAAGTTCCCTCCACAGTGAAGTCCACTAAATGAGTGAAGTGCAAGTGAAGATTTTCTCCCTAAGAAATGGGACACCACTACACTGCAAAAAAATAAAATCTAAATAGGAAATCTTTTCTTAAAATAAGTGCATTTTTTTTTTTTGAATTAAGGATTAAAGTGAGACACTTTGCCATTGGAACAAGACAATTTACAGTTTAAACAAGAAAAAAACAATTGCATTGTCTTATTTCAAACGCATAATATCTAGGTACCTTATTTTAAGAGTAAAAATACTCATTCCATTGGCAAATCATCTCATTTACCTGCTCGAATTAAGGGTAAATACACTTAATTTAAGACATTTGTAGACATTTTGAGATCATTTTTGCAGTGTAGTTGCAAAATTACACCCCAGCCCAGTAGATGGCGGTAATACATTGCCTGTACAAATCAGTGATATGTTCACCTACATCATGCATAAACACAGTGAGTCACAACCTTCCGTGTGTTTTTATTTTGAGTTTTTGTACATGTTTGGAAATGTCGGCTCCAGCAATTATTTTACCTATTTCTTGGGCGCTGATGATCCATGTGGTCAATCAAGAGAAGAAATGTGCAAAAACCAAAGACAGCTCTGCTGCATTTTGGCCTTATTGATCTGTTTCGGATATATGGACTCATTTATTTAGACAGTAGGTTGCGTTTAACGGTCTAGAAGTCTTTTTCGGGTGGAAGGCGGGGTCTAAAACATTATGGGAGACTGACATTTTTTGTACGAAATTTCAAAAAAGAAAATTTGCAAATGCTGTTCTTGGTAATTATTTGATAGTGACTGGATGCACAAACCTGACATATAGTTCGTATGGCTGTAAGAGCTTTCTATTGGCCAGAATCACACATATGCTTTTGAATATTGTCTCCTATTTTTGACGCCTTAATGAGAAAAAAAAATGATTTTACTGTCATGGAAGACATTAGACAACTGTTTTATTTTTCTCTATGGAATGGCCAAGGAACTATAAAGATATTACTCATAAACCTGAAAAATCAGGTATTATGACTGTTAGGTTCAAAAATGTAGGTTCATAAAAGAGGAACTGGTTCCACACAGAAAGGGATTTTTAACAGCTTCTGCAGAAGGAGAAAGAGCTTCACCCAACTCACTAACCCTCTCTCTCAGACCCCCCTCCTGCAGAGCCTTTTTATTAACAGAACATAACACATGGTTACAAAACAGAGTATTCTTCTGACAGGACAATTGATCAGGTCATAAGACAGAATGCTTCACTCACTGAATCACAAGACAGAGGGAAGCATCTCATTTCTTCAATGTTTTATATGTACATACATTCATTTTATAATCATCATTGAATAAACCTAACAATCACAGAAACAGTTGTGAAAGTTATTCAATGCATGCTAGCAGCTACATGTAGTTTATCCCATTAAGTCCAATGTCTGGTGCTGATGGAGGGATGGCGTTGCAGTCAAACTTTAGGCTTGGAAAAATTCCATCCATTCCATTTTGTTCCGCTTTATCCGTGGCCGGGTCGCCGAGGCAGCATTCCAAACTTCCTGATCTGCACACACCACCTCCAGGTGCTCTGGGGGGACCCCAAGGCGACACTAGGCCAGCCCAGAGACATAGACCCTACAGCGTGTCCTGGGCCTTCCACCAGTCCTCCTCCCAATGGGACATGCCTGGAACACCTTCCGAGGGAGGCGTTACCAGGAGGCATCTGGAACACATCTCAGCTGACTCCTTTCGGTGTGAAAAAGCAACGACTCTACTCCAAACTGCTCGCGGGTAACTGAGCTCCACAACTGATCTCGTAGGGTGTGCCCAGCCACACTGCGAAGGAAACTCATTTCGGCTGCTTTCCACAGCCTGTATGTATCTACACTAGGGGTGTGCAAAATAATCGTCATGATGATGCATCGTGATTCTAATTTTCGTGATCTACTGCATCGATTCTTGACGCCAAGTATCGATTATTAATTCTAAAAAATAAATAAATAAAATTGCATGAATGGTTGGCGATCATCAGCCAAAAACAAGTGTAATACAACTTCCAGTCCAGTAGATGTCGCTGTGGATGTGTTGACGCACGCTGCCTTGTGTCACAAGCATTTCTGGCCGCGGGATACTGCGCCGAGTCATTCAAAAACAAAATATAGATGAAAAAATATTGCAATGCATCACAATAATTCAAGTATCGTGATGCATCGTGATAGAATCGCATCGTGGCCCGTGAATCGTGATTCGAATCGAATCGTGACTTCTTTGGCAATACCCACCCCTAATCTACACTGAACTAACTGCTGCTCAGGGAAGGCAACGAGAGATAAACACAACAGATACAATGATCTGCTATGAAGCTGATTTGTTTTACAAAACATGCAAAAAAAGCTCCTGAAGGGATGTTGCAGAGGAGATTAAACCTGTGACCTCTAGTCGGAAACTGAAGCTGTCATTTTATGAGAACAATGGAAGGGAACTATCTAGTTAGGTGGTTTGTTCGGTGAGTTCAGCAGCATAAGTCAGACCTAGAACCAGAGCTAAAGCACTAAACTCAATTTAGACCAAAGAACGGACACCGCATGTGTGCTGCTCTTTGGTCTTTAAATGTTTCTGTGGTAGCAATGCAGGCCCCGCCCCCCTGGTGTCTGTAACAATGAATGCGCTGTTTTTTTTTTACATCTCTTTGCAGGTGATGAAGCAGACTGAAGATGCTTTATCATTATCTCCTCGTTCTTTCATCTTTTCTCCTTTTTCTGTTTTTCTTTTCCTGTTCTACCTACATTGCAGTGTCCATATAATCTGTAAAACTCCCTGCATGAATTATAATAAAGTAATTTATGTGCATAAATAAAGCAGAACACTAAGGCGATAGCTGTACTGCTCCACTTGTGAAAGCAATATCTGTTGGGTTTTTTTTAGCATCTAGACAATTATTCTTATTGTCACATTGCCAGACAGGACACTATAAAAATGTGCAAAATCAGCATGTTATTTAACTGACTAAGATAGAAACTGTGCAAATTCAGTTGGGAAAAGTGTGGGTTATAAAGTCTTCCAGCTGCTGGGAGGAAGGAACTGTGATAATGCTGGTACTGCATTTAAGGTGCAGTAAAATCTGTTGGGCCCTTTTTTGGCATCAAGACAATTATTATATAAACAACAAACACAAAAAAACCCAATGAATTTGCCAAGGCTGGAAAAGTTAATAGTGATTCTTCGCAGTGAGGGTGCGTGAGGACCACCATGTGCAGCACAGCCTTTCCAACCTCCAACTGGAGCAGTAAACAAGAATTTCAGTTAATTACATTCAGCTTAAACCGAGCTTGCTGTGGGTGGGGGCGTGGCTGCTCTTTGCCTGCTCGTGTGGAAATGAGAAACACATTGCTGGTACAAAAAAAAACAACTAGTGGTTTAGCTGCGTGTTTCAGATGTCCTTTTTTGCACTATGTGAGATAGCTGCTGGGGAAGGTGCTCCCTGAACTCCTGAATCATAAGCTCAGCTCTGTGGCAAAGTACGGGAAACTAACATAATCATTAAACAGCATAATTATGTACAGGTCAACTGATTGCAGCTCCTTCCCCCAAGGTATTAGTCACCCTGACTCTCAGAGTTTATGTCAGTTTGGTTCCCTTTTTTAGTTAAACTAGTGAAACTTTAACTGGAAACAATAAAAACATTTAAAAAAAAACAAACAACAAAGCTATTCTTCCAGAGGAGAGCTACTTTATCGTTCGGTTATCAACCCAGTGCAGATGGTTATTGTTGTTTGTAGAGAACCAGAAGTTGTCTCCCTGTAATCAGTCACAGTGACTGATATCCTGCAGCTGTATGATGCCGGGGTTATAGCTGCAGCCGAGCTTTGAAATGAGCGATGTCATCGGCATGGTAACGAATAATAAAGGCCAACAGGCTGGGGTTAAATACGCATACAGCTTATAATTATCTGTGGGTTTAGGGTGAGAATAATCGTTAATTAACATAAACACTGTTTATCTACTGGATGGACATTGATGTTATTCACTGTGTATTTAATACTTTCTGTACCATTATTGTTGCAAACAAAAAACATGATTTCAATCTTTTTTATTTGTTTATTTTTTTTCAAATTTCTGTTTTTCAGATTGAGCTGCATTCCTTTCAATTTAACTCAATTCAGTTTATTTCTATAGCTCCAATTCACATCATGTCATCTCAGGTCACTTTCCAGTTCACCAGATCATCCAGTCAGATTGATTCAAAGTTTTCTATCTAAGGAAAACCAGCTGATTGCATCGACTCATTGACTCTTCAGCAATCCCTCACACTAAGCATGCTTGTAGCGACAGTGGAGAGGAAAAACTCCCTTTTAACAGGAAGAAACCACCAGCTGAAGCAGGCTCAGTGTGAGCGGCCATCAGTTTTCCAAATTTTCTTCCCTTCCAACCAAATACAAACGCTCGCTGTTGACTGGTACAATGTTGTTCCTCCTCGTCCAGACAGACGTTAAGTCCATAATAATGAGTCAGATATTTGAAAAAAAAAAGGAAATCTATAAAAAAGAAGAAGAAATGAAGAAAATAAAACCTTAAAATTTCATCTCGGGATGATAGTTTTTATATTTCAATTTGCAAAATATGTTTTTTTTTGTTTTTTTTTTTAAATGTGTTCCTTTCTTGCAACAATAATGGACCATAACTGACTCCATAACAATAATGTAAAGTGCATTATATTTTAAAACAACACTTAAAAAATAACAACTGTGAGGTTTTCAGATACTAGGCTTCCTGTCAAAGGTATTCATGAGACTTTTCCTGGCTCACATTTTATAACATCATATCCCTAAACCTTGCACAGTTTATATGTGTTTTATTTATGCCAACAACAACGAAGCAGATTAGGGGAATTGAAGTGGAATGATTCACGGTTAATGAGGGCTTCACAAATACTAGTCTAAAAAATGTGGCATGTGTTTGTATTTAGCCCTACTGAGCCAATAGCATGCAACTCCATCTTTTGTGAATTTTTTGCAGCTGAATTTTTTTGCAGGTGAAATTTTTTGCAGCTGAATTTTCATCAGGTAAAAATTCAGTGTAAGGAATTCAATGTGTAAAAATGTCAGTATTTAAAATTCGGTGCTAAAAAAATTTTAGTGTTTAAAATTCGGTGTAAAAAAAATGAGACTGTTTTTCTTCCGTAGTTTTCATGATTCTGTCTGTTCTTCAATGTTCTCTTACCTTAGAGGACTTCATAGAACAGATGGATTTATACCAGGATTGCATTTTGCACTTCAGAAGGCAGCTTGTTACACTGGACTTTATTCCACAAACCCAAAGTCAATTAAAAACAAATGTGCCTTTTAGTTGTAAATAATTTTAAGAACAATGCTTCCTTTTCCATTTTTTTCACTGCAGTATTATAATGTATTAATATTAAATACTGTTGCACAGACTGAAGATCTACTTTAGTCTTTTATATAAAAAGAAAGAAATATAGTGAAGTTTGTGGCTGCTGCATTACAAGATAAGCAAGAGTCAATTAAGGTCAAACATCTTTGGACCATAAATTATGAGAATTGTGGAGTAAAACATGTTGAGGTACGTCTGTTCTTATCCTCACAGGCTTCAATCGAAGGTCATGAGAGATAAAAATGAGTCACACCGCTTCCTTCATGGCATGAAGTGGAGGACTGCTGTTTTGAGGAGATCCATCTGGCGAGTGAAAGATATATGAACCTACCAGTGTTCTTGTGTGAGAAAGTTCTTTGTGCCGGGGGTGGGATAGTTCCAAGGTGTGTGTGTTGGGATTTTTGTAAGGTATAAATGTATGTACTGAGCTTTGCCCAGTCAGAGCTCTATCTCTCCGTCTGAGGATGTTAAATTGATTTGAACCTTTTTTCTTGCAAAAAATGCCTCTGCTTCCTAACTACATAGAAATAAAGCTTTTTCACTATAGATATCATCCTAGATATATTTTAAAACAAGGATCTCGCTTTGCCCACATTGTTCTGGGCAGACCGGTGAGGCTCACCTGGTACTTGATGCCTGACTTGAAGTATCCCAGGAAGGTGGTGGACTCGTTGTTCTGCATCTCCCTGAACTGGACCGGCCCACCGCCCAGGAAGTCATCCAGCTGTGTGGCAAAGATGGCCGCCGCACCATACTCATCCTGCGAGCACTCGTTGCCTGCAGAACACAAACTGTTTTATAAATAGAGTAGCTCTCTGGTTTTGCTTTCAGAGCAAATCGTTGCGCTTCGGTCGGTTTAGTGTTTTTACAGGCACACATATCCGGTAACGTCATCCTGTTATTTTTCACATGACTGACATCTATGCCAACAGACTGGTGTTGATTCTCTCTGCAGCATCTTAAACACGGTTGCTTGTTTAAGCCACCTTTAGAAGGTCACTGTTTTTTTGGTTTAAACTAAATATTAAGACTCTATAGCTCCATTTACACTATCCTCTGAAAAACGACCTGTACCAAGCTTGGATCAGGTAACAGACATCCCAAGTCTCCCGGAAGTTCCAGGAGTCTCCCTGATATCGATAGTTGTTCACGGATGCCTACAAGTCCCGGATTTTAGACTATGTGAGGTGGTGTTTTTTTAATGCGAGTGATAGTGTGCAGGCAATAGAATAATTGATGCATCATGTGCGGATTAGAAGTCCTTCGATTGCGCAGACAAGAGAGAGCGGGGTGCGGGGAGGAGAGTGCAGCATATCTGTCCAAAGCGATGCTCTGTTCAACAACGTTCCAGGCGACTGGTTGTGAGAGAGCGTGCTGATTGGTTTAAAAACAAGCCAATAAGTTTCGGTTTACTTTCTGACAGTCACCTAGTTACCACCCAAAGCTGTGCATCCTGTGAAATCGGTTGAATCCTCGAGTAAAAAATGAAAATTTAAGACTCATTTTACAGCAGAATATACTAAAGTATGGCCATGTCTAGTGAATCAAAAGCACAACAGATGATCTAGGCTGGACAATTGAAAGTATTGAAATGTATAAAAGTAGAATACTGTTCTGCTTTGTGTTTAAGAAATTACCGTTAGTTAATAAACAGTTGTTGAAAATGAGTTTTTGGATCTTGGGATTCCTGAGTTAACCGTGCAGATCTCGATTCCTTACGATTATTGAAACATCACGCTAGCACAGTTCCTCGCCTCCTAGTGGCAATCTACAGTACTACCTCATCTATAGAAGGAAACAGGCAAACCAACATGGCGGCGCAAGTAACATTCAGGAAGTTTTTTTGGAGAGTCAGGCGAAGAAGGCAGCCTTGAATTTGCTTGACAGAGTCGGCTTTTGGGAAGTGGATACAACAACACAGACATCCTGTCTACCTTTAAGGCTAGGCTTAAAACTTTCCTTTTTGATAAAGCTTCTAGTTAGAGTGGCTCAGGTTATCCTGATCTATCTCTATAGTTCTGCTGCTATAGGCTTAGACTGCTGGAGGACATAGGGACCCCTTTTTCATCATTCTGCTTCATTCTATCTCTATTCTCCCACTCTGCAGAATCTGTTAGTTCAATCTCTAACGTTCTGCTCTCTCTGCTTTTTCTCATAGTAGCTTCATCTGGTCTGTTCCTGTTTGGCTGTGACTCCATCCTGGAGAGAAATATCAGCTGTGCTGCTGCCATCAACACCTTTGTTTCTAGATGTTGGAGCTTGGCCTGTTTTCCAGTGTAGTCCTGTTTCTCTGACTGTGACTAACTGGATGTGCTCTCTTCATCCTCTGACATGGGAGCTGGCTCGGACCTCGTCTGCCTGGCTGTGTGTTTCCTGGACGGGGCCGCCTGTGGAGCTGGTTGACAGTTGCCTTTTGTATCTATGCTTCTTTTTCTATGTCTGCTTCTGTCTCCTTGAACCCCAGTGGGCCTCAGCAGATGGCCGCTCACACTGAGCCTGGTTCTGCTGGAGGTTTCTTCCTGTTCAAAGGGAGTTTTTCCTCTCCACTGTCGCTACAAGCATGCTTAGTGTGAGGGATTGCTGAAGAGTCAATGAGTCGATGCAATCAGCTGGTTTTCCTTAGATAGAAAACTTTGAATCAATCTGACTGGATGATCTGGTGAACTGGAAAGTGACCTG
The DNA here is from genome assembly GCA_030533445.1 of Cyprinodon diabolis. Classification (NCBI taxonomy): domain Eukaryota; kingdom Metazoa; phylum Chordata; class Actinopteri; order Cyprinodontiformes; family Cyprinodontidae; genus Cyprinodon; species Cyprinodon diabolis. The sequence continues at coordinate 2,321,810 of CM060067.1, read as the reverse complement.
AGATGACATGATGTGAATTGGAGCTATAGAAATAAACTGAATCAAAACTGGATATAATTGACAAACGATAGTCTAATTGGGGCTTTCAGATGCAGGAAACGACGACAGACGTTGAGGTTCATCACACTGCTAACCAGAGTCATCACTGGAAATCGTGCGGTAGGGAAGCTAAGATTTTATGAATGATTACGGAGGCTGACTGTAAGGAGACGACGCTGTCTGCTCATGCGCTCTTTGTTATCTGAGAACCGAGCCAGAGCTGAACCGTGCGGAGCCCTACTGATGAACTAGCACCAGTTTAGCCCAGTTCGGTTGTGTCTGGCACACTTCGGTTCAGTTCTGCGTGTCATTTACACTCAACAGTTATCTCGGTTACCGTCTCTGCACGGTTTCAAAGGGGTAGAGTAAACATGGCATATGTCACACACCGGTTTCTGTTTGGGTTCCTGTTCCTGTCGGCTCCTTTATTCAAACCCACTCTGGATTTAAGTTCACAAAGGTTCAAGCTGACAGCCTTCACTGGGAAAATAGGACGCTGCAGAGAGGAAATGATCAAAGGTGTAGACTTGCGTCACGTTACTGAAGTCAGATTGCAGCAGATTTGGACTTTGGCACCAATGATTCATGACTCCACTTGGACTCGATCCCTCTCACTTAAAAATAGTTGGTATCCTCGATCAAACAGAAAGCGACGTGCGATCCAGGATAAAACACTGTAAATATATATAAGCATATATATATATATATATATATATATATATATACACTATATTGCCAAAAGTATTTGCTCACCTGCCTTGACTCACATATGAGCTTAAGTGACATCCCGTTCCTAATCCATAGGGTTCAATATGACGTCGGTCCACCCTTTGCAGCTAGAACAGCTTCAACTCTTCTGGGAAGGCTGTCCACAAGGTTTAGGAGTGTGTTTATGGGAATTTTTGACCATTCTTCCAGAAGCGCATTTGTGAGGTCGCACACTGATGTTGGACGAGAAGGCCTGGCTCTCAGTCTCCGCTCTAATTCATCCCAAAGGTGTTCTATCGGGTTGAGGTCAGGACTCTGTGCAGGCCAGTCAAGTTCATCCACACCAGACTCTGTCATCCATGTCTTTATGGACCTTGCTTTGTGCACTGGTGCACAGTCATGTTGGAAGAGGAAGGGGCCAGCTCCAAACTGTTCCCACAAAGTTGGGAGCATGGAATTGTCCAAAATGTCTTGGTATGCTGAAGCATTCAGAGTTCCTTTCACTGGAACTAAGGGGCCAAGCCCAGCTCCTGAAAAACAACCCCACACCATAATCCCCCCTCCACCAAACTTTACACTTGGCACAATGCAGTCAGACAAGTACCGTTCTCCTGGCAACCGCCAAACCCAGACCCGTCCATCAGATTGCCAGATGGAGAAGCGCGATTCGTCACTCCAGAGAACGCGTCTCCACTGCTCTAGAGTCCAGTGGCGGCGTGCTTTACACCACCGCATCCGACGCTTTGCATTGCACTTGGTTATGTATGGCTTGGATGCAGCTGCTCGACCATGGAAACCCATTCCATGAAGCTCTCTGCGCACTGTTCTTGAGCTAATCTGAAGGCCACATGAAGTTTGGAGGTCTGTAGTGATTGACTCTGCAGAAAGTTGGCGACCTCTTCGCACTATGCGCTTCAGCATCCGCTGACCCCGCTCCGTCAGTTTACGTGGCCTACCACTTCGTGGCTGAGTTGCTGTCGTTCCCAAACACTTCCATTTTCTTATAATACAGCTGACAGTTGACTGTGGAATATTTAGGAGCGAGGAAATTTCACGACTGGATTTGTTGCACAGGTGGCATCCTATCACAGTTCCACGCTGGAATTCACTGAGCTCCTGAGAGCGACCCATTCTTTCACAAATGTTTGTAAAAACAGTCTGCATGCCTAGGTGCTTGAATTTATACACCTGTGGCCATGGAAGTGATTGGAACACTTGATTCCAATAATTTGGATGGGTGAGCAAATACTTTTGGCAATATAGTGTATATATATATAGTCACATATGTATATATTTATATTTTACTGTGGAAAGTTGTATTTCTTTAGATGATGAATGTGTACAACATGTTTTCCGATTCTGAAGCTGTTTTTATATTTTTTTTTCATGCATTCTAGAGAAAATAAAGACAGAGAATAGTAGACAGGTCCTGTCAGGTGAAAACAAAGATCTAAAAGAGAAAAATAAAACTTTGCATTGATCCCTAAATTACTGTACAGCCTTCCTGTCAGAGTCTTGGTTTTTTAGTTCCTGTTTTTCTTGGTTTTCCATTTGTTGTCCTCTGCTGCCCTCTTGTGTCCTCTTTCCCTTGCTGTGTTTTCTGTTCTGCCCTCACCTGTTTTCAATTCCCTCGTTAGCCCTCTCTTTGTCTCTGTCCCCTTTAAAAGCCCTCCCTCTTCAGTTCCTGTTTGCTGGATCCTCGTCTAACGTCTGTCTGCCTTCCTCGTCTCTCCCTGGTTCCTAGAGTTTGGTTTTCCCCTGATGTCTCCTTGGTTCTGGTTCGTTTGGTTATTTTCTGTTGGATTTTGATTCCTGCCTCAGTTCCTGTGAACCTTAATAAAACCACTTAAATTCACCTCAGCCTACTGGTCTCTGCATTTGGGTCCCCCAAACAAACACCTTTTCCTGACACTTCCCTTCAGTCTTGAAAGGACATTACCTGAAGTTCCTCAAAGCTGTTATAAGTTTGTGTTTATAGTGGGCCCAGTGGGAGATCTTTTCTGAATTCATACCAGATTTAAGAAAAATCAGTTGATGTTTTTCATGTAGTCTGCTCCGCTTTGCTATCTTTATTGGAGAAATTATTTTTTAGACAACTTTTTACTTTCTACTTCTTACATTTTATAATAGTCAATAGAATTGTTTGTTTTGTTTCATTTAAGCTCATTCATTCATTCATTATGGTCCGATGGTATTTAAACAAAAATAAAAAACCATCAAAATAATTAGTTTCATCCAGACAATTCATTTATTTGTGTTTGGACTCGGTGCTGCCCCAACTTGTTGCTCACCCCATAACAAAATAAATAGTTTTTCAAGATGATGCAAAGTTAAATTTGACACTAACTGAAAAAAATAATGCAGCCGTTTTGGGATTTACTTAATCATATTTAGTTAATTTAACACAATTGTTTCATGTTAGCATGGTAGGACAACGGTTGCTTTATTTATTTGCAGTGCTGTTACCATTAGTTATAAAACTAAAAAAAATAAAGTCTAAGGAAGTTATTATTCAGAATTGTAGAAAAATGTTCCATTACCAGGATAGTGCAGTAAAGCCTCTGTTCTAAACTTTTCTCTTTTTTTGCATTCCTTTTACTTTTATACTTTAAGTAGTTTTAAAAATTGTACTTTTACTGCAGTAAAAAGCTGAAGTTGATCCTCTAACTTCTATTAAAGTGTTTTTAACTATTTGAACTAAACAGATTAATATAATCCTTCATTATTTTACTAAGGTTCAATTTCACATTTCTTAAATGAGTCCGTTTTTAATAAATTATCATGGTAATCATTTATAGGGCAAAAATAAACATATTTAAATTTGCCTGTACCGACTATAGAAAGGTCAAAGGGCAATGCATCATGTGGGCTGAAATCTAAATGCAGCAACAGCTAAAATCATTGGACAGCAACATTTAACTAGACCACATATATTGATGAATCAGAACTAATTTAATAATTGATAAATGCTTAACGTTAGCTAATAGAACATTGTTGTGTTTTTTCAATGTGCCAATTTAGCAGGAAAGCATCATGTCTAATAAAAACGAATGAAATACTAACCAGTATCTTTATCAGTTTTTTTTTCTATTTACGATCAAACAATATTTAATTTAGAAATCATGGATTTTGCAAAAATCATTCCACTTCTAAAGCCTTTAAGCAGATGCCTGAAGAAATAAATTCCAGAATATCTGCTGGAATGATGTAAAAAAATGATTTAGAAATGATCAATTATAGTAAAAACAAATAAATAAGGTGAAATGAAGGTTTGTTAATAATATAATTGACCATTTTCTACTCATTTGACTTATCATGACAAAGTTTGGAGAGGATATTAATAATGTAGACTAGTTCAGTTTTCACTTTGCCAAAAAGAGCTATAAGGATTCTAAATAGAAAACGCTACAGAGGTCCGACAAATCCTTTAATCCTAAACTAAACGATAATTTTTTGATGATGTTATTGAAGATTATGTTATTGCAAGGTATGTTTGTAATAAATAACTTTTGACCAACAAATAGGCAAAATATATATATATTTTTTAAGAGATTGCATTTACAACTTGAGATATCACTAATGATAAAAAAAAAAGAAAGAAAGTCGGAACTAGATTAAGGAAACATTGCGTTTATGGAAATAATCTGTGGAAAAATCTGTCTAAAGAAACCAAAGAACGTAAACCAATTTCTTAATTCTTTTTAGTAAAATATTTTATGAGGCCAACATCCTCTCAGCTAGGCTTAAAAATTTCCTTTTAGATAAAACTTATACTCAGAGTAGCTCAGATTATCCTGAGCTATCTCTAAAGTTATGCTGCTGTAGGCTTAGGCTGCTGGAGGACATAGGGTCCACTTCTCCTCACTCTGCTTCATTCTATTTCCAAACTCCAGTTCTGCAATATTTGTTAGTTCGACTTCTACCTTTATGTTCTCACAGTTTTTTCTGATCATAGTAGCTTCATCTGGTCTGGCTCTGTTTAACTGTGACATCATCCTGTTTCTCTACTAGAGATAGCTGTGGCTTCAACACACCTTCATCATTTTTGACACAAAAAACCCCCACAAAAAAACGACTCAGAGATCATCAGCTTCACTATTTTTTTTTTTCCTAAAAATACAGAGGTTTCCTCTAGTTAAAATACATGTAAGTTTTTCCCCTGGACTGTTGCTGGATGCATGTCGTGGGTGAGGGATTGCTGTAATCAGCTGGAAAATGCAAGCAAATATCCACTCTTGCCGTGCTCTTCTAGAAGGAGAGAATCCTGCAAAGTCAATGACTGAATGCAATCAGCTGGTTTTCCTTAGATAGAAAACTATGAACCGATTGACTGTATAATTTTATTGAATTATCTCTGCAAACTACCTCGAAATGATTAAAATATTGCTTGTGTTCAAGTGAAAAAATGATGTTCATCATAACTGTTATTGAATGATTTTTTTTATAAAATAAAAGCAGATTGTACACTGACATGAAATTTAATTTGTAAGGAAATCTGTTTTATTTATCATACATCAGTTTGTTCATTATTTATTTATTAGATATTTTTGCTTTATTTTCACAAACTATCTGCTTTTAAAAGCAACATAAATATTGATTTCATCTTCCTCTTGTTGGTTGTCATTGCAAACACAAAGGAACTAAACAATTTAAACTACTATATGTGGTGAAATTACTAATTTAACTTTAAAATCCAGACTTAATACTTGTCTTATTAGCGGACTCCATTTGAGACTTTCATGCCTTTACTTTAAACCAGACTTGCAACGCTATGACTGGGGCCCATCTCTACAAGCTACACAAATGGAATTTCACAAGCATCTCTGACTTTCAGCATAAATTATTTCAACTCAACTTACTAAAGAGGATGTGTCAGCGGTTGGAGCCTCAGATTTCAAAATAGAACAAACTTATCTCACCACATTTTAGCAGTTTTGTGAGTTCTGTTGCATATACGCACCATTGTTGCATTAGCTTTAGAAGAAGTGACACTTAAAGCTACTACTGTGGACACAAAAGGTTTGTATTGCATAGAATGCATTACATTGATGCTAAATTTATATACATGCATATACATCATTATAAGTTTTTTTTGCCTTGAAGTTGTTGCCAACTCTCATAACTCTGCACTGTTAATTTCCACCACTCCTGTCTACTCCTGCTCATCTCTGTGCTGAATGCAACTGAATATTTTTTTTCAACTTGCGTCTCTCCCGCCTGCATCCTAATCCAGCCTCATCCATATCACCTGTGATCCTGGCTTTATATGCAGCTCTGTGGTGAAAAAGCTTTGCCAGATTATCGAAAGCCATCTGTTGATAAATATCCAGCGTTATTTTCCTGCTTCCTGTCTGATCTCGATCACATTTTTGTCTCCTGGATTTTCCAGTCCTGCCATGTGTCTGTGTCCATGTTGGATATTCTCATGGCTTCTGATGTCCAGATATAAACTTTACTTCTGCTTCCTAACTACCTTGTCTGTTCCCCAGATTTGTCAGCATTAATCTGCCTCCTTGTCTTTAACTTTTTGCTTCCATTGCTATAATAAAGTTTCTTTTCCCTGATCACAGAGTCCTACCTTTTTCATGCCTTTTGGTCAGCAATTGTTAATTACATTTTATGTATGATACTTCCTTCACTATTTATCATTCCTAACAAATCACTAGTGGTGATAAGGTGGCAAAGTAAAGGAAGTTTAAAAAGGGTTTAAAAAGTAATTTTGGAAGCTAGAGCAAAGAAATAAACCTGGTGCAGTAGAAAAAAGTGAAATTCTGAAAAAATAAAATCTGTAGAGGCATTTAGAAAGACTTTCATTTGGGGTTGCCATCTTACCCAGCCACATATGTATGCAGTAGGACGGTGCAGAGGTGGTGAAGAGCAGCAGGTAGGCGTCCCCGGTGTAAAAGCTGCCATGTAGGGCTTTAGGAACAGGCTTAAGGTCCATGTTCTCAATACGCCACACCTGCAGCCCAGGCTCTTTCCCTGCATTTTGAAACTCCTTGTGGGAAACCATGGTGGCTCTGAGGGGGAAGAGGGGAAAACACAGAGGACACAAAGACGACAGGTTTAAACTGATTCAGTTTCTAAAATATTTGAAACATGAAGACACACATGAACCTGCTGACAGAAAAAATAGGACAGAAAACACAGACCGCACAACCACAAGGTGACACAATGTCTTTTTTAGCATTGACACTGTGATGCGTTTCCCTTAGCGAGGCTCATAGATAGCGCATGTAGAGAATCCCTCATTATCTCCACCTATGTATTATAAATTTAACTATTTAAAAGTGCTGCCCTTATTCTTAGGTGGAATAAATTAGCAGTGACCCTGTATGGCAACGATCAAAAAACTGCAAAAACAGGCCATGGAGAAAAAACATCCAGCTTTAAGAAAAGACACAATTCTTTCTTTAAAGGTCTACAACTTTTTCATCACAATTATAAATTTTTTTTAAAAATATCACAGCCACCAAACATCTAGAGTGGTTCAGACTAAAAGTATTAATTTTACTGAAAAAAGGCAACAAATTATCACCTTATCAGTTGGTCTTTTGCAGGATTACATAAAAATGTACGAACTAATTCTATTGAAACATTTACCAGAGATATAAATTAAACCAAGAAACAACCCAATACAATATGGTGATGATCCAGATTGTAGTCCAGAAACAGGATTTTTTTAAAGGATTCTTTAACATTATTTGGCGGAACAAGCAGTTCCCCCTAAACCAGAGGGTGGCAGTAGTGTCTACTGCCAGCGTCAGCATAAGATAAAAAAAAAAAAGGTTGGAAGTATTATACTGAAGAGAAAAACACAAAAAAATCAAAGAAGGAAGCAGAACGTGTAAGGAAGGTGAGAGCAGAACAGACACCAGAGGCTGCAGAAGCAATTTGTGCCTTATATGATTTCTACAGAGAGGCCAAGGAAAAATAATTCCTTAAAATGAGCATGGGCGATTTTTAGCTATATGTGTAAGTCACAACATGGGGCAAAATGGCGGAGGTCTGCACTCTCCGAGAAATAAATAGATAAATATTTATTTATGGTTTCAATGCTGACCTGGATTCGTTTCCTGCAACCTTTAGATGTGCCTTTAGTTCGACGCACCTGAATCAAGTAATTAGATGGTTGAGAAGAACTGACTGCATACTGATGAGGTAACTCAGCCGTTTTATTCAGGTGTGTTGGACCAAGGATGGATCTAAAAATTGCAGGATACTGGCCCCCAGGAACTGGAATTGCTAACAACTGCTTTAGAGCATTGGTGCTGACTTGGAAACCAAGGAGCTCAGGTGAAACATGGACGTTTCCACTTTTTAACTGGTAAGTTAAATGTTTGGTTTGGACCTGGAAACTGACGGCAAACAGTTCAGAAGGTGAGCCGGGGAGCGACAGTGCGCAAGGAGTTAAAGTTGTAGTTATCACCTATAACTAAAATTTTATTTCATAATTTTAGAAAAAATATATATTCTAAAGTGATATTCCATGTTTTTAAACCATATTTGTTTCAGTTTCGTCTCTTTGAATATTCAAATGGACCGCTGTCATAGTTTGAAGAAGAGCCAGATTGAAGCACACTTCCTGTTATTTGTAATTCCTCTGCTGTGAAAACGTCCGTATGAAAATAATGGAAATGGGCTTTAATATTTTAGAACCAGCCACCGCGTATAACTGCTTTTTGTGTGTCTAAGGCGTCAAGAGGAAGAAGCGTCTTGGTAACGTCCTCTAAACACATCTAGGAAGTGAAAATACATTCATTGTAATCTGGAGCAGCTTCCGCAGCAAGCGAGCGTCATTGCGGAGTTTGTGGCTCTTATTTTAGAGAAGCACATGACAAAAAAACACTTGTGTGAAAATCATGGATTGAGTCATTTGTGATGGTTGGGGACTGAATGGACACTCGCTATTGAAGTGAACTAGTGTAAGACATTTAGGTTTTGTTTTTTTTGCTCCCAAAACAAAGCTTTATTGAGAAAATGCTGCCGAATCAGTTGGATAATTGCATCAGTTTTTATAAAAACAGTCAGATTTAGAAGTTAGAAATGGATGCCTTAAATCAACGGGTCTCTATCTGGACCATAAATGTGATCCTGATCAGATCCAAGAGCAGCCTGCTGATGCTGCTCAACTATTAAAGCCTTTATTTGTCAACTGGAAGCACCAAAACGACACGAAAAGCTGATTTTAGGAAAAGTTCAATCAGGCTAAAATTTAAGTGTTCAGAAAAATTCAACCTGATTTTTAGATTAGAAATATATAGCAATATGGAGGGAATTTTGTTCCATTATTGCTGCAAGCAAATAATGCATTTTTAAAGTCATAAGTAAATAAAAAAACGCAATCCTTAAGTGAAACTTCTTAAATTAAAAAAGGAACATTTTGAGAGTAACTTTTATGTTTTCCCCAAATGTTTTTTTTTTAAACTTTTTCATTTTCCTCAGTTTCTTTTTTGCAGATGAAGTTTTACGAATTCCATTCTTTAAAATAGCATTTTACGGATTACCTTCTCTTCACTTTAAGCCCAATGCTAACACTCAACCAAGAAAATATTGCTGCTAACGTCCAGCAGACCAATAGCAATGCATCTTTACTCCTTACACAAGAGGAAAACCCGCCCTCAGAGGTGAAGAGAATTTGACCTGGAAAACGCAATTTGAAAATAATTAAATTAGGAAAAGAACGATTGAAAATATAAAATCTTTAAAAATATATAAAAATAAGAAAAAGAAAAGAAAAAGTCCAGTAAAGATACTCTCCACCCTTTTTAAATAGAAAAAGTTTCATATTTTTGGGTTGATTTTTTCTTTTTTTCTTCCAAATTTCCATTAACAAAACATGTTCTTGGTTTGCAGCAGTAATGGAAGAAAATTCACTCCATATAGGAGAAGCTGGATCTGAGCCAAAACCAAGCAACTTAAATGAGCTTTGTGATGGGAGGGGGGGTCAAACTCCAGCCAGACTCATGCCAGGAACTCATTGAAGGCAATAAATGGTATGAGCTTTGTTTTTCTGCGTCGTCATTAAGTTGAGTCAAAAAGTTGAGAGAAGTTGGTTCAGATATCAGGGAACAAGTTTGGAAATAAAGAAGCTATTTGCGTCATTCTGACCTTTTATTTAAAACTTTATAACTTGCAATATTATGGTGACCAGTGTATGCATTTATGGCAAAGCTGAACTTTTTCCTTCAGGAAACCAAACATGGTGTTTAACTGTTTAAACAACAAAGATTTAAAAAAAAAAACTCCCTTATAGGAGTTTTAATTAAATAAACATTTTAAAGAAAAAAAACAGCCTTTAGAGGAACTATTCTTCCTCTTTTGGGCCTTTGATGCACATTGAAAATTCAGATAAGCCCAGATCTCTGCCTCCATCCTGATATCAGTAGATATCTAATCAGTATCTCTGCTGAAATAAACCGGATAATCACCATGGAGTTAGAGTGACGTCTACCTTCATAAAGGCAAGGATTTTAAATAACAGCTACATTTACATTCAGGGTTAAGTTTAGAATTCGGGCCCCCAGTAGACCTGGATTTGTGGGGCCACATCTCACAGAACGCTGCACATTTAGGACAACAATGTTCTGTATTTAGCAGATAATTAGACTGTGGTAGAGGTGAGAGGCACTGTGGGATATTTCTCTGGCACTGCCCATTAGCTGTTGTTGTCATTGCGCTCTAGGGATTCGTTAGAGCAAAACAGACGATTACTTAGCAGGAAAAAAACGCGATTAAATGAGACAAACATGATAAAACTGCAAAAGTAGAATTATAACTATTCAAACTGAACTGTGAAGGGCTGGTTATCCTCCTGCAGCAGTGTGTCGCAGTTAGTTTCTCGCACGTATGACGCAGATATTTTGGATTTATGCTCAATTTTGAAGCGTGGTCTGCGCTAGCGTTGCCAATCGTCCCTTAAAAAACCGAATCTGTCCCGTATTTAGTGGAAAACGAAGACACTTTGTCACCTTTACTGTGAGAGTAAAAAATAGTCAGTAAAAAGCTAGTGGAAAATGAAGAACAATGGCACGTTATATACAAAACTTATGGTAAACTTGTCCCCGGGCCCTGTCCTGCATTATGACCAATGAGCTGACAGCATATAATTAACATATAATTATTATAATTTTTGCTTTACTCATCTTTACTCTGCAGAACTCAAACACAAACAACTCCCTGCTGCAAAGGCTCAGAGGAAATACAGGAAAAAGCAGGCTATCACCACATATTGACTAAAAAAGAAAAATGTTTTTCTGTTTTCCAACTGTAGCCTACAGTCATTACATTTAACGCACAAATATGTTTACAAGTTTGCTGTTGCACTAAAAATGTGCACTATTTATTTATTGTTTTATATTCATTGTTATATTGGTGTTAAGTGCGACACACATGCAGACAACCTGGTTCCTGAGCATAAACCAGGCTTAAACGTTTCACTCTTCCCAGCCACCAGGTGGCGGGCTAAGCCACACCCAATCTCCTGTACTGCTTGACAGTTGCTCTGTTAATGCTAATGCTAACCACATGGGGGCGGGCTTTCCTCTGGACTGAGCACCAAAGACGCATTCCTATTGGTCTCCACAGACTTTCGCAACATTTTTATTGGTCAAGAGAGAGTTAATAATGATATTGAAGCAAAGAAAATATTTTTCTGTAAAATGACATTTTTAAAGAATGTAATTTATAAATTGCAATGTGAAAAACAGAAATATGAATAACAAATGTGAAAAATAAAAAATAAAAGACAATGTCTGAAAAACCAGCAAATTTAATCTCAAAGCCTCTTTTTGATTAAAAGATTTTTCAAAATTGTATTTCCTGTTTTGCATTTTTCAGATTTCCATGTTCTTTGCTTGCAACAATAACGGAGCAAATTTTACTTCATACATTTATACTCTTTTTCAGTTTTGCATAAAATAAAATTCAGTGGTTCTTCCTTAAAATCATTACATCATTTTAATGCTTCTAATAAAAACTGAAATAAAGTCCTAAGAAACATCCTGTTTCTAACATCTAAAGATGTCTTCCTGCAGACATGGTGTCACCAGCATCAAAGATGGCAGATTACCCTGAATGCCTTTTCTTCAGGATTACACAAGCATTAGATTATAACATCTGTGTGGCTGCAGGATTACAGCTGCAGGGAGTCTGGTAACATTTACTGGCTGCTCTGCATCCAAAGTGTTTGTGGATGAAGGGAAACCAGTTTGCACCAGTAAAAACACTCATGCCACCATAAGACTGTTATTACAGAGGAGTTTGTTCAGCTCCGGTTTCACAGGATTTACTGTAAGAGCTTCCTGATCGATAAAGTGTGCAGCCATCAGGCTGCAGAGGATTAATGCACATTAATAGAAGAATCACACTGATGGAGTTTGACTGTTGCAGCAAATAAGACTTTTTTATTATCCAAATAATTGGGAATTTGTTGTTTAGAATGAATGTTAAACTACAGATCATGCTTTTTTTTTTTACTTTAATCATTTCTTAAAGGACATTTTACCGTATTTCCTGTATAGCAGATGGTAATACCATATAAATACGCACTAATGCGCCAACATGTTGTCTTTTTACAGACACGGAACAGTTTTTTTCCTCCTCTGTCTGCATGATTGTCCAATTAAACCCTCTTTTTTTCCTTTCCTCTTTTTTTTTCCACTTATGGAAAATCTCGTTAAACTCTCCAATAAGCGCAAACAAATCATCCTGCGCGTCCAGCAAGTCCTGACGAGCGGATTATGATCAGCAGAGAAGAAATCATGACTGAACCTGAACCGAAGAGAAGGAAGAAGAAAATGATTTTACTCACAGATTGTTTGTTGGTTTTCTTTTTGGATGAAACACAGCAGAGACGGACAGAGAGGAGCAGGAGGAGAAGAAGGAGGAGGAGGAGAAGGAGGAGCGCTTCTGGAGGCTGGAGATGTGGGAGTGAGTCGGTAGTGAAGCGAGTTTGTGTTTTACTGTGAAAAGGGGGAGGAGGAGGAGCAGAAAGGCGCACTGATTGGTCCTCTTGGCTGTCAGTAGTTTTAGTCTCAAGTTTGCAGAAATATTGACGCTTCACTTCAGTAAAAGGAGCTAAAACTATCATTGATCATACTGAATGTATTGCACGTTTTTAAAGCACCATGTACTTGAAAGTATTCTAATAAAATGCTCCTTCAGACTAAATTGGGGGATTTTTAAGTTTGCAAAAGTGTATTTTGAATATTCTGTGGGATGGACAAACATTCAATTCTATTTAATTCAGTTTATTTCTATAGCACCAATTCACATCAAGTCATCTCAGGTCACTTTCCATGTCACCAGATCATCCAGTCAGATTGATTCAAAGTTTTCTATCTAAGGAAAACCAGCTGATTGCATCGACTCATTGACTCTTCAGCAATCCCTCACACTAGGCAAGGCAAGGCAAGGCAAAGCAAATTTATTTGTATAGCACAATTCAGTACAAAGACAATGCAAAGTGCTTTACATGATTAAAATATAGAAAAATAAAACAGAATCAAAGCAAGTAGGAATAAAAAATTAAAGCAAGTAGAAATAAAATAAGAAAATAGATAAAAAATAATAATAAAAAAGCATGCTTGTAGTGACAGTGGGGAGGAAAATTTCAACCAGCTCCACAGGCGGCCCCGTCCAGGAAACACACAGCCAGGCAGACGAGCTCCGAGCCAGCTCCCATGTCAGAGGATGAAGAGAGCACATCCAGTTAGTCACAGTCAGAGAAACAGGACTACAGTGGAAAACAGGCCAAGCTCCAACATCTAGAAACAAAGGTGTTGATGGCAGCAGCACAGCTGATATTTCTCTCCAGGATGGAGTCACAGCCAAACAGGAACAGACCAGATGAAGCTACTATGAGAAAAAGCAGAGAGAGCAGAACGTTAGAGATTGAACTAACAGATTCTGCAGAGTGGGAGAATAGAGATAGAATGAAGCAGAATGATGAAAAAGGGGTCCCTATGTCATCCAGCAGTCTAAACCTATAGCAGCAGAACTATAGAGATAACTCAGGACATCTTAACCCTGCAGCTCCTGCTTCACTGAATACCAAATTTCAAACCATAATCTCAGTCCTGTTCTAGTCTAATTGCTCTTGGAATTAAATATTTGTTTATGTTTTTTTACACTGGATCTTTTGCCTTATCTGCATTATTTCCGCTGGGAGAAGCTAACTTACTTTCTTGTTGATCTTCTGCGCACATGCCTATTATCTTACCTCTGTTGTTCTTTTTAATCTTGTACACAGAGGACTTTATTTGCTAACAAAGTGCTCAAAGAAAAAAAAAACTAATGTCTGCTTAACAAATGTTGTATGCAATTAGTGTAAGCTACTAGCATATACAATTCACAAATGTCAAAGAACTTGACTAAGCACCCTTTAAATAAGACTTTTGAAAGTGTAGAACAGTTTGCTCTGAGACAGGGTGGGATTATATCTCCCAATGGAGATTAAAAGTAGGGCTTTAAACTCCCAAGAACTGGGATGTAATTTTGCTTGAATTTAACTCCATAGATAAACTCCAACTCATTAGAGGAACTAACTCTCACATGGTTAACAGTTCTCCATCAACATACAGCACTGGAACATTTACACTTTGGATTTTTCTATGTGTTGCGCCTTAAACCGCGAAATACATTTTTAATGTTGTTGAAGGAAGATTTTGTGTAAAAGCTTTGGACCCCTTCCTTCCCTTCTTTGGATTTGGGACCCCAGAGAGGCCACATTAGGGGGACTAAGTTGAATGAATGTGCCTGCAAGAGCTGCAGCCTGCTAGAGTTTTGGAGGCATTTTCAGAAACAGATTGCTGCAAAAAAACTGTTAAGGTGCTTTCAAACCAAAAACATTTGATTTCACGCAGGGGCGGATTTAGATAATTAGGCAAAGACAGGCAGGGGGCCCTCTGAATTGTTTTCCTCTCTATGTTTTGTACTCAGCTGACTTTTCATGCTGTCTCTAAAGGAATGAAAGATTTTTTCCAAGCACTAAGCTCACTTAGCTGATTGCTCCTTCCTGTGTTTCCAAAAAGGCCAAAGTAAATAACCCAGTCCTTCTTTTCACTGTAGACAAGCCATGATCTGCTTATCTGTTCTCCATTTTTCATTTGGATGAAATAATAGCTGCATGAATCATGACAGCAGACAAGATAGAGGAGAGCAGGAGGCGGGGTTACCAATCTACTTGCTCTGGAGAGCAGAGTTCGCTGCTTTTAGATGTTGTCTCCAAAGTCTCCAGTAGCAGAAAAAAGTCTCTAGATTTGGCGCTAGGAGCTTTTTAGAAATCAAAGTGCTAGAGGGGTCTGAAAAGTGGCTCAATATAGCGACTAAAGCGCTAAGTTGGCAACACTGCTCTTTGCATGGTTTGTTTTCAAATGGTTTGCTGCTGTCTGTTTGGACCTTTCTGAACATGGGCAGCAAAGGACTGATCCAATATGGTGGACACTGGGGGGGGGGTTGAGACACACTTAATATTATCAGCGTTCTGATGGCATTTTAGCCAAAGCATTTTTATCAAAAACATAATGTGCACTAATAAGGAATAGTTGTATTAACCATACATGTAGTTTTTTGGGTCCCTGGGCAACTGCCTAGTATTGCCAAATCGTAACCCCCCCCCCCCCCCCCCCCCCCCCCCCGATTTCATGCATTCTATGATGGACGGCTTCCAGCAGCATAGATTGGTTCGGTGGCGCGTCCAAGCATCTTTAGCGGTGCATCTGGGCATCTGAACGTTCACCGCTGGGGTTCAGAAACCTGAAATTTTGCAGCTGGATGCAAGCAGTCAACCAATGACAAAAGCCGATACAGGAGTTTTTTTGGGAGACAGAAAGTACATGCAATCCATGATCGCTTCTGCAGAGCTGTCTGCATATGAAAAATAAATAAATATAAAGGGGTTAAACTCCACAGGTTTTAAAGAACCATGAAAAATGAATTGTTACCTACAAGTAAGATGAACTGTGGCAAAACAGATCATAAATACCTAAAAAAAAACACAATTTCACCTTCCGGTGAAAAATATACCATTGTATTTTGTGGTACTTGCAGTTTTTACCATAAACCTTAAAAACTAGATGCACAACATGGCTAGAAGCTCATCATTATCAGCCTGTATATGTTTTCCTGGACACTCTGTAACATTTAGCCCATTTCTCTGGGCTTCTAGCTTGCAGCTGGTCTATAGTTAATGTGCAATATTTTTATTTCTAGATCCTACTTTTTGTTGACAAATAGAAAACAGTTTCCTGGAATTAAATTATTGTTCACAGACAGATATGATAATAGGAAGTCCTTTTAAAAAGCAAAATAAGCTAATTTCCTATTATGTGTTAAACTTCCTCAGTAGGGTTTGTGCAGGTTGTTATGTTTGCATTTAAACATCAATAATTTCCTAAATCCTTCACTAGCTTCGTAGATTCAGAAACTGCATGCAGATGCACCAACAGCTACACGAGAGCTCGGTGAGATTAGAGGGAGGATTGTGTGCCAGGGTTAACCACAGGGCTAGCTGCACCCTGCAGCAGCAGCACCAAGAAGTGTGCCAGATATACAACTAGAGAACGAAACCCACGCCTTCATGGTTTTTCATACCAAGCATAACGGATTGAGCGGGACAATGGTAAATAAAGCATCAACGCTCATTGTTTGCCGACAGCAGAATCAGGATGTTTGCATTGTGGGCAGTGCAGTTCTGCTAACTTTAGTGATGTTGCAGAACTGAAAGGTTCCTTTAAAGGAACTACATTTTCAGCTGCAGACGTTAAAGATGCAGATTTTCTCACAACCTGACAACTTCCTTTGTAGCATCGGCAACATTAAACTCCTGTCTGCAGTAGTCATCAGGATGCCATGCATTCCACATATAACCAGGCTGTGAAAGTAATCCATGCCACAGATCATTTTGGTTAGATTTGCATGACTGATGAAGTTTGTCATCAGTGTTTTGTTGTTTTGCCAGGCAAAGCGGTGAGGTCGGCCTCAGCATTGTTTAACCAGATTATCAATGGTCTGTGCTGTTGAAAGGTCGGCGTTATTTCGCCACACAGCACTCTACAAGCACCAGGTTACAGGTGGCAGCCCTCCCCTTCTCTAAAACAAACCTTGACACACAGAGGGAGGGGGTGCGGCTTTCCTCGTCCTGTTGATTTATGGTCGCTCCATATTAGGCTGCAGCAGACATAACAGCGGCCTGAGCTGGCTGAGCTGTGGCTTTATATGAACAGAAGGCTCAGATCTCACTATGCGAATATGTGGAAACAAAAACAGTATAAAAAGTTTGATTAACTTACTTTGAAACTAACCAGGAACTAATGGAAAACGTAGCTCTTTTTAGGGGACTAAAAAAATAATTACCGGTGAAGCCAAAACCCCTTTCACTCATAAGTGCAAGTAACTTATTGGGTCCAAGTCTCGGGTTAAACAAGCAACCTTATTGCTAAATTATTAAATTATTGCAACCTTTTTACTAAAATTAGTCCCAGTTAATTATTAGTTTAGCTTTTTCATCCGTCCTTAAATCATGCATTTATGATGGTGAAGATTCTCAGTCATCCAAGTCACAGTCATTCCAAAAAAAGACAACTAAAATCAATCCACTGGACTTTGTTTCCAAGTTTGAAGATGTTTCTCTTCCCATCCAGGAAGCTTTTTCAATTCAAAATGTAATTTGAGGTTTTATCCAGCAGCCAAACAAAACCTTGTTTTGGTTTAGAAAACATGCAAATAGAAACGGATGAACGGGTCCCCCCCTTTGGAATGGGGGTCGTTTGGCTTCTTTGTTAGCCTGCAATGCCCCATACCTGGCTATGTCTCTGAAAGGGGGGTCGTTAGAGGGAATTGTTAGCCTGGCTGATCAGGCGAGATCTTCTGTTCCACTGTAAAGGGGTTGGGGCTGCGATGATAGCAGGAAGGGATCAACTCTATTGCTGCATTGCCCCCCCCCTCTGTTTAAGGTTGGTTTTTCTTTCTTAACATAGATGGCTTCCTTTATGCCCCTCTCAAACCGCCTGTCTTCTTTGTCCAAAATGTGAACATTCTGCTCCTCTAGCATTTATTCTTACTTAGTCCTTGTTAGGGTCCCGGTGGGGCTGGTGCCTATCTCCGGCAGTCTATGGGCAGGAGGCGGGTCCACCCTGGAAAGGTCGCCAGTCTGTCTCAGGGCAACACAGAGACACATTAAGACAACAATTCCCACACACACTCGCACCAAAGCCAATTAACCTAACAGTCATGATTTTGGACAGTGGGAGGAAGCCAGAGTACCTGGAGAGAACCCATGCATGCTCAGGGAGAACATGCAAACTCATGCTGAAAGACCCTGGGCCAGGAATTGAACCCAGAACCTTCTTCCTGCCTAGTTCGGTTCTTTTAACACTTAAGCCAGGCAGGCCCGGTACAGGGTCTAACTGACAGCTGCTCATGTTTATCTATTTATAGAAATGGCAAAAAACACAGTCACATGGTGTTTCATCCACACGCCTTTCAAATGGGGCTTTAAAATTTCTAAAAACATGTTTCAAAACCATTTTTTTCAAATACTTTTTTTTTTATAGCTGTGTAACCAAATACATTTTTGTACGTGTGAATCTGTGGGAGTAAGGCAACAAGACTTTTACTTATTATATAAGAATAGTTTTTTCTTCTGAAACCATCTCTGATGAGAATTAAAATCTGATTGTGTTGAATTCAGCATTAGCATCTAAAAGTAGAATGGGAGGCATATCTTTTAGTTATCAGGCTCCTCTCCTGTGGAACCAACTACCAGTTTTAGTCCGTGAGGCAGACACCCTGTCTACTTTTAAGGCTGTACAGGTGCTGGTCATAAAATTAGAATATCATGAAAAAGTAGATTGATTTCAGTAATTCCATTTAAAAAGTGAAACTTGTATATTATATTCATACATTACATACAAACTCATATATTTCAGATGTTTATTTTGTTTAATTTTGATGATTACAAATGACAACAAATGAAAATCTCAAATTCATCATATCAGAAAATTAGAATATTGTGAAAAGGTTCAAAATTGATGGCCCCTGGTGCCACACTCTAATCAGCTAATTAACTCAAACCACCTGCAAAAGCCTTTAAATGGTCTTTCAGTCTAGTTCTATAGGCTACACAATCATGGGGAAGACTGCTGACTTGACAGTTGTCCAAAAGACGACCATCGACACCTTGCACAAGGAGGGCAAGACACAAAAGGTCATCGCTAAAGAGGCTGGCTGTTCACAGAGCTCAGTGTCCAAGCACATTAATAGAGAGGCGAAGGGAAGGAAAAGATGTGGTCGAAAAAAGTGTACAAGCAAGAGAGATAACCGCACCCTGGAGAGGATTGTGAAACAAAACCCATTCAAAAATGTGGGGGAGATTCACAAAGAGTGGACTGCAGCTGGAGTGAGTGCTTCAAGAACCACCACACACAGACGTATGAAAGACATGGGTTTCTGCTGTCGCATTCCTTGTGTCAAGCCACTCTTGAACCACAGACAGCGTCAGAAGCGTCTTGCCTGGGCTAAAGAGAAACAGGACTGGACTGCTGGTGAGTGGTCCAAAGTCATGTTCTCTGATGAAAGTAAATTTTGCATTTCCTTTGGAAATCAAGGTCCCAGAGTCTGGAGGAAAAGAAGAGAGGCACTTCATCCACGTTGCTTGAAGTCCAGTGTAAAGTTTCCACAGTCAGTGATGGTTTGGGGTGCCATGTCATCTGCTGGTGTTGGTCCATTGTGTTTTCTGAGGTCCAGGGTCAACGCAGCCACATACCAGGAAGTTTTAGAGCACTTCATGCTTCCTGCAGCTGACCAACTTTTTGGAGATGCAGATTTCATTTTCCAACAGGACTTGGCACCTGCACACAGTGCCAAAGCTACCAGTACCTGGTTGAAGGACCATGGTATCCCTGTTCTTAATTGGCCAGCAAACTCTCCTGACCTTAACCCCATAGAAAATCTATGGGGTATTGTGAAGAAGAAGATGCAATACACCAGACCCAACAATTCAGAAGAGCTAAAAGCCACTATTAGAGCAACCTGGGCTATCATAACACCTGAGCAGTGCCACAGACTGATCGACTCCATGCCACGCCGCATTGCTGCAGTAATACAGGCCAAAGGAGGCCCAACTAAATACTGAGTGCTGTACATGCTCATACTTTTCATGTTCATACTTTTCAGTTGGCCAACATTTCTATAAATCCTTTGTTTTTATTGGTCTTCAGTAATATTCTAATTTTCTGATATGATGAATTTGAGATTTTCATTTGTTGTCATTTGTAATCATCAAAATTAAACAAAATAAACATCTGAAATATATGAGTTTGTATGTAATGTATGAATATAATATACAAGTTTCACTTTTTAAATGGAATTACTGAAATCAATCTACTTTTTCATGATATTCTAATTTTATGACCAGCACCTGTATAGACACTTGAGATGACATGTGTTGTGAATTGGAGCTATAAGAATAAACTGAATTTAATTGAATCAGCATTAGAGCTGTACATAACAGCATCATCAGCATATTTACATTCTTCTGTTGTTTAGTTTGATATAAATTATTTTGAGACTTTCACATGGCCTCCTAATTTGTTTCCCAGCTTTGCAAATTTGTCTAACCTGAGATGCATTCTAGCTAAAAATATTTTCAAATTGATCTTTTTCTTTCCTTTTTTAGGTTCCTCACAAATCTGATATGAAGAAATGTTCCTTAAAATCGGCCTAACATCCAAAGAGATCTTCTTCCTGCAAAACTTTATCACCATCAGAAACATTTGCTGCACCCTCCTCAATAAAACTTGAGAGGGTTGCTGCAGATGTTATCACTGGCTTCAAAAAATGGAAGAGCTACACTTTAAAGGGGAAAATTAGCAAGAAGTACTTCTGAATTAATTTGAACTTCTGTCTAAAGTGGTCGGCCATCTTTGCATTAGCTGGAAGCTTTATACCAGAGCAACTCGATGATAAACATGCCTATTCCCTGCTGAGGGGCTGAGTGATGAGTTCATGCTCAGGCTGTTATCTAACCGGATATATTATTGAAAGCAACATTTCATAAGAGGACATTAAAAAACAAAACAAAAAAAGAAACATTACTATCTAAAAAAGGTTTTAATTTAAAACATTTTTAAAGGTTTTATTTAAAAAAAAAATCTCTGACAGAGGTTACAAAATGCATATTTTCAAATCCCATTTTGCATATTTCACATATGGACCAATAGAAATGAGCTTGCTGAAAAATGTGAGTGTTTCTATTAGTGCATGCACACATCACCCAGTAAGGGCTAATGGGAAATCTATGAAATAATTAGAAACTCTATCTAAAAAATGTAGAATTTTTTAGATAGAGTTGCTATAATAGTATTGGAACAAATTTTTCTCCGTATATGCCCCCTTTTTAGAGTGTGTGGAATTACGAAGTATCAGGGGTATACTAATATTTATTTAGACAAAATAAGATTAAAGACTTAATATTATGTAAATAAAACCATAATATTACTGTCATGATTTTATCAAGAGCTCGGACCCACATGCAGAGAAACCAATACAGAGAGAGCAGGGAAAAAGTTTAACAGGCTTATTGAGAAGCTTGCGAAGATTCCAGTGTTTCTCTGAACACTGCTCAACCGGAACTGAAAGGTGAGGGGAAAATTGATTCTCGAACTTGAAGAGGAGAAATGGTTTGCAGACTCACGTTTCCAGAAAAGTGGTTGACTCTTTGACTCCAGTCGGTGTGGGGTGTTCCAGTGTTTGTCTCATTCGGTGGAGGGCGGACAGGGTTTACCCAGAATGCGGTTGTTTGTAGGAGAACGGAGAAACTGACTGCCACTCAGATTTCCTGCGGTACTTGAAGCTCAGTTGATCCTTCCAGGGAGAGAAGGTCCGAAACGTCCAGTTTGCAGGATGACTTCCTGCCGGGAGGCAAAGACAAAAATAGCAAGATTAAAACTCAGGTTGACAAAAACTCAGTTTGAATCAGCAAAACTCGGCTTGGCTAGAGTACCCAAAACTGGCAAACACTCTGGCGTCGAGGTAGTGGCAGTCAGCAGCTTAGGAACACTCCAATAACAAGGTAGCCCCTTGCAGGTGTGTGAGGAGGTGGATCAGGACCATGCGCCGCCTGGTGGAGGAAGGAAGACAAACACACAAAACACAAACCACACAGACAGGAGTCCTAACAATTACATACATAAATACATAATATCCAATAATAACTTTTATTTCCGGGTGGATCATCTAAATAAATAGTCCTCCTAACTGTCAATCATTCTGGTGAAATGTTTATGTTCTATGTGCTCGTTCCTTAGCTATCTGTTTGTACCAATGCGCACCTTCAGGCGCATCTGTGGTGAGCTACTTGAAAATGGCCGAGGTTCGTAAGAGCAAAGGTGTCTACAAAGTATTTGAGAAGAAAAGAAAGGCCTCAGAAGAGGCAGAGATCCCATAATGCTTTGCGCAGAAACCTCTCCGCACAAAATGGCGCAGGCACTGCGCGGTGGAGAGACGTTACGTTTTTTTTTTTAAGTGGAGAGGGCGATAAATCTGCTATAATACCTTTAATATTGTGAAAAAGTAATCATATAATAATATAAGCATAACAGTATAAAATCCATGTGTACAAGGTTAAAGTTGTAAAAATTAAGGACATAAAATTTAAATATTAAATCTTCAAAATAAAAGCTGTAAGGTTGCGAGATTAAGCTTATAACATAAGAAGACTAAAGTTGTGACATTAACAGACCTAAATCGCAACGTTATCAGAATAAATTCGTAACATTAGGAGAAAAGTGTACTTACTTGATTGAAGCTTAAACAAATTTAAAGCTGTATTATATTACCAGAATTAGGTAAAAATATTGTGATAAAGTCAGCACCGTACCGTGAATAGAGTTGTTATATAGCCATATTAAAGCCATCATAATATTACAAAATAAAAGCTCTACGTTACCAGAATAAGGTCATAAAATTTTTATCGTAAAGTCCTACAATTAAGAAAATTATTTGTAACATTGCCAGAGAAAAGTTGTAAAATAATAAGTTTTAAGCTGTAATATTATCAAAATTAAGTTATTACAAGAATAAAGTTGTTACAGATAAAAGAATTAAAAGTCATAACGTTGCAACGATTAAGTCCAATATTGCAAAATAAAAGTTGTAACAAAAACAAATTAAAATTGCAACATTGCCCGAGTTAAAGTGGTAACATGACAAGATTAAAGCTCTAATAGTATCAGAATCAGGTTTTAACATAATGAGATTAAAGTTATAATATGAGAATAATGCCATATCACTAGATTAAATAAGTAGCCCTTTTACATAAACTCTTAGTAATAGTAAAAGTATTCATTTAATTGGCAAATAATCTTATTTACCTGCTCAAATTTAAGGCTAAATAAACTTAATTTAAGACATGTTGACCTATTTCTAGATAATTTTTGCATTGTAGCGCTACTGTCATAGTGAGCTACACATCCAGACAGGACAGCATAGTGGGTGGGGCCTGTTTAAACAGGCAAAGTTGACAGAGAACTGATGAGTGAAAAGCTGAGCAACAGGTTCAGACCTGCATGTTACAGAAATAAAAGCAGCTTTTAGACTGCTAATAATGGATTAAATGCAGCACACTGGAGAAAAAAAAGTCATTTTTTCCTAAAATAAGTGCATTTGTTCTTGGATTGAGGAAGTAAAAGAGACATTTTGCCAATATTATCTAGGTTTTGATTTTTTGCAGTGTACATGGTTATTATTTCTCATCTTATTAAAGAATATTGAAGAAAAATTGCAAACTATCAACAAATAAAGGTCTGAAAATCTTTGATCAACTAGATCCTTTCGGCTTCAATCTGACAAATTGTATTAAAGTAAATTCATTTGGCCTCAGAGGTTTGGTAGAGAATTCGGAGAACAAACATCAGGAATACGAAGAAACACAGCAGACAGGTCAGGAATAACTTTGAGGGCTTATTGTTAAGCAGGTCTGAGTTATGAATCAGCTTTGCCTTGGGCTCCATCCTCAGTCCGTAAAGCCAGTTATTCCAATGCAGTCAACTCACAGGCCCAGAAGGAGAAAATACACAGTGATGATGCACAGCCATGCTACCATAACATGTTTGGAGTGTAAGAATCCATGTTCGGGGGGAGATCTTTCAATACAGTTCAGTTTATTTTCATAGCTCTAATTCATAACACATGTCATTCAAGGGTCTTTCCAGAAAAAATAAATCAGATTATTCAGTTAAATTGGTTCAAACTAAGGAAAACCATCTGATTCCATCCAGTCATTGACTTTACACACTGGAAATCTAGAAATAAGTAAAAATTTCTTAGATTGTGTATTTACTCTTGATTTGAGTAGGTAAATGAGATAGTTTGCCAATGGAATGAGTTTTTTTACTCTTTAAATTAGATAATTGTATAATATGCACTGTTTTCCTATTTTTTTTTATCTAAATTGTCTTGTTCCATTGGCAAAATATCTCTGTTATCTCCTCATTCCAAGAACAAATGCAATTATTTAAAAAGAAATACTTATCTAGATTTCGATTTTTTCCTGTGCAGGGTGCGCTCGTACTGGATGAACATGCGGAGAGACTTTTGCTTGCATTTTGTCGTGGAATCTACAGCAATCACTCACACTGAGCCTGAATGCAGCGACAGCGAAGAGGAAAAGACTCCCTTTGAACAAGAAGAAACCAGTAGAACCAGGATCAGTGTGGAGTTTAAGGAGACAGAAGAAGAAATACAAAATAAAGAGAAAAACTAATCTATAAATACTTTCCGTCATAGGAAAGGTAACTGTAAACTAGCTCCATACTCTGGGAAACAATTAAACAGACAAGCTCTGAGCCAGTTTTCATGTCAAAGAGATGAAAGAGTTTACATCGAGATTAGGGATTGAACTCACAAATAACGCAGAACAAAGATAGAATGAAACAGAATAATGAAAAGGGGTCCCTATGTCCTCCAGCAGTCTAAGCCTATAGCAGCAGAACTATAGAGATAGATCAGGATAACCTGAGCCACTCTAACTAGAAGCTTTATCAAAAAGGAAAGTTTTAAGCCTAGCCTTAAAAGTAGACAGGGTGTCTGCCTCACGGACTAAAACTGGTAGTTGGTTCCACAGGAGAGGAGCCTGATAACTAAATGATCTGCCTCCCATTCTACTTTTAGAAGTTCTAGGAACCACTAGTAAACCTGCAGATTGAGAGCGAAGGAACATAACGAATGATCAGATCTCTGATAAAGATGGAGCCTGGTTATTTATGGCTTTATATGTGAGAAGGAGGATTTAAAACAAACTCCATGCATGTCATTTCGCCAAGTAGGCAGTCTGTTCTATCACATCCTATTAAAACAATTTGGTGGTTTGGGCTGCAACAAACTGGACAGAAGAGAGATCTATTAATACTTTTAACAGTTTGGTGATTCCCTGATGGAACATTAGGAAATTGGACACATCAGATTACTGCAGGGGTAACATGTTCTGAAGGATAAAAGCTTGATATTTTAAGATTATTGCATTTAAAATTTAGATTTCTCCCATTTAATATATTAATTTCATCATATTTAGTCTGTTTATCCTGCAAGGCCACACAATGCTCCTGTGAGAGGCTGTTTTTAGACCAGACATATCTTCTTCCCATAACAAGCTTTTCTCTGGGATTATTAATAACATGTTACTGTTTAACCAAAGTGTCTGTAAAATGTTTTGATTCTGACTACTTTCCATTATTGAAAGTAAAGGGAAAACACTCTGCCCAGGCAGAACAGGGCTGATTACCAAGTACGGGCTGTAAGATGAACTGTTCTCTCTTTGCAAAGATAAAATAAAGTGCTGACTGAGTGAAATCCATCGATCTCCATTTAGTTAACTGGGATGAATAGTTAAGTACTTTTTTTCCCAACTACTAAAGTTACTTTTTTTCTCCCCTCTCTTTTTTTAAAGTCTGGTGTTTATTAACTCTATTTATATACACTCTATTAACTTTGTTAGGAGTTAAATAAATAAGTATAAGCAAAAAAAAAAGAAAAAATTAAATATAAGTAGATTTTTCTTGAGATTACTGTGTTTTCCCTTGATTTTAGCAAGTGAGACAATTTGCAAATGGAATAAGATGACTTACATTTAATACATCCTTTATCTTATTTCAAGTGCATTATATATATATTTTTTTTAGGGCAAAAATATTCACAAGAAATACTTAGCAACTGTTTTAATACTCACTAGTTGTTCAACTCCACACAATAGACCCTCCCCAATAAATGTCAATATAAGCCTACCCACAGGAAACCACCAAGTTTGGGCCAGCACTTTAACACATTAAATTAGATTACGTGTTTATTTTGTTTCTTTTACAGGAACACTTCAGAATGTTAGGGGTTCCATCTTGGGGGTTCCAAGGTAAGTGAAAACTGACCGTCTACAAGATTTACTGAGGCTACAACTTGCAAAATAAGATTTAAGGGACAAAGGGAGAAAATGCAAAAACTCAAATAGGGAGACGAGAAAACGTGGACATGATTTTAAAAAATGACAAAAAAAGGAGAAGAATATGAGTTAAGGGACCAGAAGAATGATGTGCTCCAGGCATGTCCCGCTGGGAGGAGACCCAGAGAGACATTGGTCCGAGCACAATAACCGAGTTAACTGTTGAGTCTAATTGATACGCAAAACTGAACCGGACTGCACAAGACACAACCGAACCGCGCTAAGATGGTACTAGTTCATCGGTAGGGCTCGGCACGGTTCAGTTCTGGCTCGGTTCTCGGATAACAAAGAACGCATGAGCAGACTGCATCATCTCCTTACAGTCGGCCTCCATAATCATGGAATTTCAGAGAAAATACTAGCTTTCCTATCGGGCTACAGGATTTCCAGTGATGATTCTCCTTAGCAGTGTGATGAACCTCAATGTCTGTCGTTGTTTCCTGCGTCTGGAACCCTGATTAGACTATCGTTTGTCGTATCCACTTCCCAAAAGCCGACTCTGTCGAGTAAATTCACCAAAGGCTGCCTCCTTCATTGCTTGATTACCTCTAGAGAGCAGCAGTACCGGAGATCGCCACTAGGAGGCGAGGAACCGTGCTAGCGTGGTGTGTAAACAGTCGTAAGGAACCAAGCCCGGCACGGTTAGCTGATCCAAGCTCGTTCCAAACTCGGCACAGATCGGTTTTCAGAGGGTAGTGAAAATGGTGCTAATTTTTTCTCGGCTGGCCTGGGAACGCCATGGGATTCCCCTGGAGGAGATGGCCCAAGTGGCTGGGTAGAGGCCCACAAATTTCTAATATCCGCATCAATAACATCAATCTGACAAATTCTATTAAAGTAAATTAATCAGTGCGTAATAGAATTAGCATAAATGCAGAAATGCTGTTCTTTGTTTGACCTCAGAGGTTTGATAGAGAACATTGGAGAACAAAGAGCATCAGGAAGACCAAGAAACACAGCAGACGGGTCAGGATTAACTATGCGGGCTTATTGTTAAGCAGGTTATGAACCAACATCTCAAGCGTTTAATATTATGGATTTATTGTTAAAAGGAAGCCATTAATTATGTTTTAAGAGCAAATCATCTCCACCCTGACAGAAGGAGCTGGCCCCATGTCCCTTTAGGGACACTCTTCTAAATAAAGAAAATTCCCGTTGATGGTTCATATTTTAAGCAGGACATAAACCCAATCCAGTTAGAATGTCCCAATCAAAGCCCACTCCACCCCAACTTAAAACCTCCCCAATCTAACTAAGACTGGAGTGATTTCCAATAAACAAAGAAAAGGGGACCATATAATGATCTAGATTTGCAAAAGTGGAACACAAGAAGTTGCAGCTCATTGTACTAAAAAAAAAAAACATTTTCACAGAATACTGAGTCAAGAAGAGGACTATAAATGCAAAACATACTTCAGGTTTCAGCTGACAAGAATACAAACATGTAAAGATAAATACATGTGTTTACTTTGGGCTCCATCCTCAGTATCTAAATGAAGTGAATCCACTACACTAAACTCAGGGGGCCAGATGGAGGGGAAAAAAAACAGTGAGGATGTGTTGCTGGGTAAGTAGAGAGGTAGGTGGAGGTAAAACATTAACAGCCCGATCCGGAATTGCAGTTCGGAAAGACGTTTCTCATTGGCTCTACCCTGGCTCTGCTGTGGCTCTACCTTTCTTATACTTAATCCAAAATATTCGGGTTACCCTGAGCTATTTTCTACATTTGTGCTGCTATGAGCTTAGACTGCTGGAGGACATAGGGACCCCTTTTCTTCATTCCATCTATATTCTATCATTCTACATCATCTGTTAGTTCATTCTCTAACGTTCTGCTCTCTCTGCTTTTTCTCATAGTAGCTTCATCTGGTCTGTTCCTGTTTGGCTGTGACTCCATCCTGGAGAGAAATATCAGCTGTGCTGCTGCCATCAACACCTTTGTTTCTAGATGTTGGAGCTTGGCCTGTTTTCCAGTGTAGTCCTGTTTCTCTGACTGTGACTAACTGGATGTGCTCTCTTCATCCTCTGACATGGGAGCTGGCTCGGAGCTCGTCTGCCTGGCTGTGTGTTTCCTGGACGGGGCCGCCTGTGGAGCTGGTTGACAGTTGCCTTTTGTATCTATGCTTCTTTTTCTATGTCTGCTTCTGTCTCCTTGAACCCCAGTCCGCCTCAGCAGATGGCCGCTCACACTGAGCCTGGTTCTGCTGGAGGTTTCTTCCTGTTCAAAGGGAGTTTTTCCTCTCCACTGTCGCTACAAGCATGCTTAGTGTGAGGGATTGCTGAAGAGTCAATGAGTCGATGCAATCAGCTGGTTTTCCTTAGATAGAAAACTTTGAATCAATCTGACTGGATGATTTGGTGAACTGGAAAGTGACCTGAGATGACATGATGTGAATTGGAGCTATAGAAATAAACTGAATAGAATTGAGGATGTGGCAGCTAAATTGATAGACGGCTTAGTAAAATTCCCTATTAATACTGATACTAGTGACTGCAATGTTATTCTTAGTCTCTACTGTCGAAGTTCCAATAAAGATTATTTATATATATATATATATATATATATATATATATATATATATATATATATATATATATATATATATATTCAACTCTTCTGTCTAACCATTACTAAGGCTTGCCATCTTCAGCTCATCTCCTGATCAAAAAGCTCCTGATTTGCAAGCAAGAAGTGGAAACCTGTCGAAAGCACAATCCACAAAGCTCTCCTGGCTGTTGGTGCAGGTTTTGCATACATTTTCATTTTTCCAAATCAATCGTTACATCAACCTGTACTACGCTGTAGACATGGTGACTGAACTGGATTTTAAAGTCTTCATTGTTTATTGGATAGAGGCACAAATAGACATACTGTAGATCTTTATTACAAATGCAACCTGTTGCAGTGTTTATTTTTTCAGAAGGACTTCTAACAGACAAATGAACCATTAAATGATGAATGGGTATAAATCAATTGAAATAAGCAGAAATATCTAAAATTACAGTATTTCAAAATGAGCACAGTTCTTGTTGAACTTATTAAGCCAGGAAGTCAACACTTTTAGACCAGTTAAGATATTAAACTGTGATGGTAATGGGTTCCAGAGCGCATAACTAAACAGAAAAGGCTGTTTGTCCAAACGTTGCCCTGCAGATTATTTTACACCAATGGTTTGTGGTGCAAAGTGATTCTAGTGGTTCTGGTGAGGGATCAGCTTTATGAGAAGTGAATCATTGCTGCTCTTAGCAGCAATGATTTTATGGGATTCTTTATAAATAAGATTGATCTTATTAAAAATAAGATCATAAGCACTCCTCTATCCGCGATTGTACCTGAGGTAGTCATGGAATCTGAACCGGGTTTAGACTGCTTTGATCCAGTTGAACTTTCTGAGTTAGCAAAATTATTGTCTTCATCTAAGCCTTCAACTTGTATGTTAGATCCAGTTCCAACCAGGTTATTTAAGGAGGTATTCCCTTTGATCTCCTCCTCCATTTTAGATGTGATTAATCTATCTCTGTTACAGGGATATGTACCTAAAGCTTTTAAGGTTGCTGTAATTAAACCTCTGCTTAAGAAACCGTCTCTTGGCCCAGATGACTTGGTTAATTATAGACCTATATCCAATCTTCCCTTCTTATCCAAAATTCTTGAGAAAGTAGTTGCCAAACAGGTTTGCGATCACTTACAAGATAATTAACTTTTTGAAGAGTTTCAGTCTGGCTTTAGAGCTCATCATAGCACTGAAACAGCTCTGGTGAAAGTCACTAATGATATTCTCATGACCTCAGATAATGGACTTGTATCTGTGCTCGTCCTGTTGGATCTTAGTGCTGCATTTGATCCAGTTGACCATACTATTCTTTTAGAAAGACTTGAATATTTTGTTGGAATTAAAGGAACAGCACTAGACTGGTTTAAATCTGATCTATCTGATCGAATTCAGTTTGTTCATGTTAATGATAGATCTTCCTCATGCTCAAAGGTTACCTGTGGAGTACCACAGGGATCAGTGCTAGGACCAATTCTCTTTACTTTATACATGCTCCCAATTGGTAGAGTTATTAGACAGCATGGGATTAATTTCCACTGTTATGCTGATGATACCCAGCTATATCTGTCTATAAATCCAGATGAAGCTAACCCATTACATAGATTACAGGCATGTCTTGAAGACATAAAACCTGGATGACTCTTAACTTTCTGCTTCTGAATGCAGACAAAACAGAAGTTATAGTCTTTGGACCAGAGTCTCTGAAAAAGAAGCTGATTAGCCAGTCACTTCATTTGGATGGGATTAAACTGATTTCAGATAATAAAGTAAAAAATCTTGGTGTTATTTTTGATCAGGACCTGTCATTTAAATCCCAGATCAAAGAGGTTTCTAGAATTTCCTTCTTTCATCTGAGGAACATTGCAAAAATTAGAAATCTCCTGTCCAGGGGTGATGCTGAGAAACTAGTCCATGCATTTGTTACTTCAAGGCTGGACTATTGTAATTCTTTACTATCAGGAAGTCCACAAACTGTAGTTAAAAGCCTTCAGCTGATCCAAAATGCTGCAGCCAGAGTTCTGATGAAAATGAAAAAGAGAGATCATATCTCTCCTATCCTGGCTTCTCTTCATTGGCTTCCTGTTAAATCAAGAATAGAATTTAAAATCCTCCTTCTCACATATAAAGCCTTAAATGGCCAAGCTCCATCTTATATCAGAGATCTGATTGTTCCTTATGTTCCTAACAGAGACTGCTGGAGGACATAGGGACCCTTTTTCATCATTCTGCTTCATTCTCTCTCTGTTCTCCTATTCTGCAGAATCTGTTAGTTCAATCTCTAACGTTCTGCTCTCTCTGCTTTTCCTCAGAGTAGCTTTGCCTCGTCTGTTCCTGTTTGGCTGTTCCTGGACGGGGCCGCCTTTTACAGCTGCTTTTTGTGTCTCTGCTTCTGTCTCCTTGAACCCCAGTGGGCCTCAGCAGATGGCCGCTCACACTGAGCCTGGTTCTGCTGGAGGTTTCTTCCTGTTAAAAGGGAGTTTTTCCTCTCCACTGTCGGTACAAGCATGCTTAGTGTGAGGGATTGCTGAAGAGTCAATGAGTCGATGCAATCAGCTGGTTTTCCTTAGATAGAAAACTTTGAATCAATCTGACTGGATGATCTGGTGAACTGTAAAGTGCCTTGAGATGACATGTGTTGTGAATTTGGCACTATATAAATAAACTGAATTGAAATTGAATTGAAATTTCCCACAATGAAACCCTAGAATTTTAAATAGAAATGTGTCTATTCATTTTCAAACATTTTTAAAGACAACAAATGTGACTTTTCAAAATAAAACAGTATGAAATCATCAGCTCAAAAAGAAGACTGAACTCATCCAATTCAACATCTTAAATACAAATCACAATTGTAAACTCAACATAACACTAACATAGATTAATAAGTGTGAAATTTCACTAAGTCTTAATTTGAAGTTGAACTACCCACTAAATTCCACAGTAAATATGCAGTGTCAAAATACATTGACTCTTTTAGAGTTATTATAACAAAAACTGGAGAAATTTCTGAATCAATTCAGAGTGGGACTAAATGCACTCAAATTGGTCTAAAAATTAACTCTTAAAGTGTTAATTTAATGCTGATCGCAGTTAATATCTCACAGCAATCATTGTGCTTCATTTAAGCTTGAAAAAAAATTGTATTAGATTGATTAATTAGCGTACAGTTCCATAGTTGAAAATGTTCTATGTTGTCCTGACATAGGGGAGGATTGGCCTAGTGGTTAGGTCAGAGGTCACCAATTAGTGGACCACGGTCCGGATCCGGACCCACCTGCTGGCTAATCTGGACCCAACTTGATTTGAAACAATTATAAATTACTGCATGTTGTCCGACGACAGTGTCTAATTTCATTTGCGCCTCTTCTCCTGTTAATACGGTAAAGCCCTGCGGAGCGTCCGGCTCCAGGCTGCACGTGATCCAAATGAGCCAATGAGCTGTCAGTCTGGGTTGCTGCTGCTGCTACTTTTAGACACAGCAGGCAAACCTGTGGCAAGCCGGGCGATGGGAAAGAAGGAGAAGACGATGAGAAAAAGAGAGCAGAGAAAGTGTGGACTGCTGGAAGAACTGCGGTGAACTGGTGAAAGAAAAGTGAAATGGCGTGCTCTGGCATTTTGGGCCGGTGTAGACGGACGCGACAGTGACGGCTGCTGCGAAACGTCCACTCTTGCATGAAGCCAGCCAGAAACCCACTCAGCAGGGTTGCCAGATGTCAATGACTCACATTTTCCAGACCAAAACATTTTCATAAACCGTCTTGATATATGAAATCTCGCCCAATTTGAACCAAAGTCTTTTGATCATAATTCATAATTTTACCCAGAGACGGCCATCCTAAACCATCCAGATTGGGAAACAGCCCAACCTGGCAACAATGAACGTAAGACTGGAAACGTTAGCCTCTAGATGTAAAACCCCATCAAGCACTGCAACATATTTTTGCAAAATATTCTAACATAAATTTGCCAAATATAAGAGGAACATCGTAATTTGATTTAAAGACAGCATTTTGGTTTTATTATATTTGGTTTGTTGCAAGAAATTTACAGTTTGAAGAAACAGAAAATGACACCATATGCCAAACGGCATATGGAAAAGGAAGGGCTATATATACTGCATGCATCATTTAGGTTGTTAACATTGTGTTATTTCCTGAGCTCATTGAGTTATTTACTGTCACAGGTAGTAGGAGCTTCGTCCGGAGAGGAAGTGTTGGGGCCGGTATGATTGAAGGCAGGCCAGCCCTCGCACACTGATATTAGGACCGGCCCATCGGGCAAATGCCCAGTATCACAGATTACCAGTCAGAGCTACGCATCCCTGATTTTAACATAGTTGAAAGCTAAAAAAGGTAATTTTCTATGATTTAGGCTCTTTAAAAAAGAGGCGTTGTTAAAGTCTTGTCTTGAATCCAACTGTGATTCTGTGAAATGAATAAAAAAAGCTGTTTAGAAATTCGGAAACGAATCGAATGAAATTCCTCGAAAGCAATGTAGAAGTGTCATTACCGTAATTACAGTAATTCTAAACAGCAAACAATAGTTGTAGTAACAGTTTATGTTAGCTCATAAACTATTAGGTTGTATGTCTGTGGGGGTGGGGGGTGGGGGCTCTTGGTTTTACTTCCTCAAACAGAATCAAACTTCCCCTTCTGGTAGCATGTTTCTTTTCTACACATGGAGCCTTTTCATCTCTGTTGCCTTTTTACCCATTATGGTAAAAATACAACCTGTATTTTGAACGCTTATAAATATATATATATATATATATCCGTACATTGAGAAAAAAGGTCTGACTAGGGCAAGCACACACATTTATACCTTACAAAACCCAACACACTCTCTTGTGCACGGTGGCTCTGGATGTTTCTACTCCAGACTCGGTCCACTGCTTCAGGTCCCCCAAGGTCTGGAATCGGCCCTTCTCCACAATCTTCCTCAGGGTCCGCTCAGCTCTTCTTATTGTGCAGCGTTTTCCCCCTGAGGTGCCTCGATGCAGCAGCACTCTGGGAACAGCCTCATGCCTGAGGGGGTCAATGATGGCCTTCTGGACAGCAGGCAGGTCGGCAGTCTGACCCATGATTGGGGTTTTGACTGATGAACCAGGCTGGGAGTTTTAAAGGCCTCAGGAATCTTTTGCAGGTGTTTAGAGTTAATTTGTTGATCCAGATGATTAGGTGCATAGCTCGTTTAGAGACCTTTATCATGATATGCTAATTTTGTGAAATAGGAATTTTGGGTTTTCATGAGCTGTCTGCCAAAATCATCCATATTAAGACAATAAAAGATCTGAAATATTTCAGTTAGTGTGCAATGAACCTAAAATATATGAATGTTCAAGTTTTATCATTACATTATGGAAAATAATGAACTTTATCAAAATATGCTAATATTTTAAGAAGGACCTGTATGCTCTCCCTGTGCAGTTCTTCATGGCTGGTTGCTCATCTTATCCTGGCTCCTCATGCATATTTTCCATGATGTCTTCAATTTAATTCTATTCAGTTTATTTCTATAGCTCCAATTCACATCATGTCATCTCAAGGCACTTTCCAGTTCACCAGATCATCCACTCAGATTGATTCAAAGTTTTCTATCTAAGGAAAAACAGCTGATTGCATCGACTCATTGACTCTTCAGCAATCCCTCACACTAAGCATGCTTGTAGCGACAGTGGAGAGGAAAAACTCCCTTTGAACGGGAAGAAACCTCCAGCAGAACCAGGCTCAGTGTGAGCGGCCATCTGCTGAGGCCCACTGGGGTTCAAGGAGACAGAAGCAGACATAGAAAAAGAACCATAGATGCAAAAGGCAACTGTCAACCAGCTCCACAGGCGGCCCCGTCCAGGAAACACACAGCCAGGCAGACGAGCTCCGAGCCAGCTCCCATGTCAGAGGATGAGGAGAGCACATCCAGTTAGTCACAGTCAGAGAAACAGGGCTACACTGGAAAACAGGCCAAGCTCCAACATCTAGAAAC
The DNA here is from genome assembly GCA_030533445.1 of Cyprinodon diabolis. Taxonomy (NCBI): domain Eukaryota; kingdom Metazoa; phylum Chordata; class Actinopteri; order Cyprinodontiformes; family Cyprinodontidae; genus Cyprinodon; species Cyprinodon diabolis. Next base: position 2,287,040 of record CM060067.1, on the reverse strand, counting down.
AAAGGTGTTGATGGCAGCAGCACAGTGAAAAAACTAGAACCTTCAAGGTTCTAGTTTTTTATGCATTTGACATGTTACAAAACTCACCTCTGCATTTGGGTCCTCAAACCCTCAACCCAACCATGTCAATATTTACGTTGTTTTTTTTATTTATTTTATTTTTTGCCCAATAATTAAATTCTCAAGTTAATAGATTAAGTAAAATAGTCTTTATTTTATTTTACAATCAGTTATAGTACGTTTCACTTTTGGACAATCATCAATATTTTTGACTAAGAGGGGAACTCATGGTAAGACAAAATGCCCAAAGGGGAACAGAAGTAAAAAAAAGTTGGAGAACAATGACTTGATCCAAAAAAAAAGATCTTTGGTGTGACTTGATGATCGCTGTTCACCATCAAACATGAAGCAGTTTAGCCTTCAGGAATTAGCTAAAGTTTCAGCGGCAAGATGTGGCAAGCTCAGAGAGACGTTGATCTGGAATTACCTGAATAGGAGGTTCTGTCTAATAGTAGTTATCTTGTTTGTTTCAAAACAAACTAATTAATACATCTTCAAAGAACCTGCAAACTGTCAAAGAATCCATTGTAATTCCAGGTTTTAAATTTTTAAAGGGCCAAAAGGGATGAATACTTTTGCATAACACTGGCTGATATAAACAGTCAGTTGATCACGTCGACTTAATGAAATAATGTTCTTGCTCTGAATCATGTGATGCAGCATAAAACACATCAAACACAGCTCATCCACAAAGCCCTTCGTTTGTGTGGATGGTGATATTACTCAGCGGTAGACAGCCTCTGATTTGAGGGCCTGCAGTTTTGCATTATTCAAATGTTTTCCACCTCTGAACAAAATTGCAATGATTGAACCGCCGGCCAAAATATTCCCTTCTTTACTGAATCAGGAATAAAAGTTCTCTGGTTAGTCTGAGGGTATCAAAACATGAGTTTAGTACTTTGCAAGGCAAATAAAGCCGGGATGGGAAAAGCTGACGGACGTTTTGCTGTTTCCCTGCAGCTTCACGTATCCATCCTACACTCAGGCTGTTGCCATTATTGAGTCAATAAAGTTATATATTCCATAATATGTGCAAGTAAGGAGGTAAATGTGTTTAAAAACAGTTTCTGCTGTATTACGCTCATTAAAAGTCAGGGTTTCGGCATTAATTTATTGTAATTCTAAAGGTTTTCCAGCAGCTCTGATAAAATATACTGGAAAAGAAGCCAACAATGCAAAAAACTGAAGTGATTTTTCCGTAAAATAAGTGCATTTGTTCCTGGATTCAGGAGGTAAACAATTTACATTTCAAATAAGAAAAAACACTATTGCATTGTCTTATTTCAAGTGCATTTTATCTAATTATCTTACTTTAAGAGTAAATATACTCATTCCATTGGCAAATAATTGTATTTACCTACTCAAATTAAGGGAAAATACACCTAATTTAAGACATTTTTTACTTATTTCTATCTCGTTCTTGCAGAGCAGATGTCAAAGTGCTGATATATTCATTAAGAAATGAGTGTATCAGCCTAAATGTTCCGCGTAATGGTGACGGCCCATGTGAAATACACGTCTGAGAACCCTGCTAACCCCACCAGAAGGGGGGGGGGGGGGGGGGTGCTGCAGCTCCTGGCGTAGCCAGGAAGATCTCTATTTTTACATTCCCCCTTTCTGTAAAATAAACTTTATTTTACTGATTCAACTTCTCCTGAGAGTCCTTCCAGTATGTGGGTCAGAAGATTAGAGAAAACCTCCTGCTTTCAGAACCTTTCCAAAGTTTTTTTTATGCTTTGGTTTTTGGTTTTGGTTCCTGTACAGTTCCATTTAATAGACACGCTATTTGTTGGCAACAATAAAAGAGCAAAATTCACTCCTTCATTGAAGGAAGCCATCTATGTTAAGAAAGCAAAACCAACCTTAATCAGAGGGGAGGGGGAATCAGATTTCAGCTTTTAAAAAACCTGCAATGCAGCAGTAGAGTTGATTCCTTCCTGCCAACCCCTTTACAGAAGAACAGATGACCTCGCCTGTTCAGCCATAGCCTCGTGAGACCATCCTGATCTCGCAAGCTTTCAAGGTTTCACTCGCAGATCAGTCTGGAGACTCTCCGTTAAAGAAAATTTGGAGCCGTTCACCAAACGAACGTCCAATCAGCGTTGGCTTTGAGGCGGGTTGAGGTGTGACGCAACAGGAAGCGCGACAGTTCAGTCTAAAGGACATCGCGGCTTCAGCTGATGAAACTAGCGTTAGCATGGCTATCGAGCAAGTGTTATCGGCATTGCGAGGTATTTCTTCACTGAAAGAAGAGCAAAACACTGCTCTGGAGGCTTTTCTCAGAGGAAAAGATGTTTTTGCTCTTCTCCCGACTGGTTTCGGCAAGAGTTTGATCTATCAATTGGCTCCTCTTCGTCGTCGCTCTGTTAGTACGTCATATGCTTCGTTGATCTGATTGGTTTATTTGGCCCGTCTATCACCAACATAGGCCAATCAGCTAACCAGTATTTTCGCCCCTTCCCAAAATTACTTCAACGGAAGGTTTCCAGATGGATATGCGGAGCAAATCCATCTGGCGGAGTCAGGTTATGTCAGCCAGGCCAACAATTCCCTCTAACGACCCCCCTTTCAGAGACATGACAGGTATGGGGCATTGCAGGCTAACAAAGAAGCCAAACGACCCCCATTCCAAAGGGGGGGACAAAAACAAGGTTTTGTTGGTCCACTATATAAATCAGAGGTCATGGATTAGGGGACGGCTAAGTCAAACAGTAATAAATTACCGCATGTTATCTGACGACGGTGTCTAACTTCACTTGCTCCTCTTCTCCTGTTAATACGGTAAAGCCCTGCGGAGCGTCCGGCTCCAGGCTGCACGTGATCCAAATGAGCCAATGAGCTGTCAGTCTGGGTTGCTGCTGCTGCTACTTTTAGACACAGCAGGCAAACCTGTGGCAAGCCGGGCGATGGGAAAGAAGGAGAAGACCATGAGAAAAAGAGAGCAGAGAAAGTGTGGACTGCTGGAAGAACTGCGGTGAACTGGTGAAAGAAAAGTGAAATGGCGTGCAAAAAAAAAAGTTCTATTTTATTAAAAAATTCAATGCATAACATGGATGCATAAACACCTGCAATTTATTTCAGTGTTACATTCTGTTTAAAGTAACAGATTATAATTAAAAATGTCTCTGGATCTTTACTGGTTGATGACTTACTTTATCTGGACCCCGCTGATTTTTAATTGGTTACCCCTGGTATAAAACCTGGAACTCAACATTATTTCTGACATTTATAATTGGATGGAAGAGAAACGTCTTCAAAGTCCAGTGGATTGTTTTTAACTTTTTTGGAATGACTGACCTGGATGAGAATCTTCATCAGCATACCACTCCATAATATTTGAACGGATGCACATTGTTTTGCTACATAGAAAAACCCAACAATATTGCTAACATTTCCTCCATAGAATCAATGCCCATACAGTATCCTGAGGGGAAGGAAGGAATATCCAAATGACATGGAAATCAATCCCACCCGTCTGGTAAAGATACTACAGAACATCTTTATCATCCTGATCCCGGGATACTATGGAAGGATAACACTAATTCACATCTCCTCAATATGAGCAAGAGGTGGATTCCAAACGAGCATTTCACAGAATATTCACTCATAATCATTTCATCATATTTTAAATGTTTGCATATGGATGTTTATATGTCTATGCAAATCGTCTCTAACTGTACCCTCTGTTACCACGAACCTTTTCGCTTATATACCATCGAGATCTTTGTGCCCTATAAAAGATTCAAAATAAAAAACAAGAGGCAAAAATAAAAAATTATCCGATCTCAAGGGACTTAAGAGACAGAAAGCAAACAGGTCACAGCTAAGAGGTGGAAAACAATTCAATTTTAATTCAGTTTATTTCTATAGCTCCAATTCACATCATGTCATCTCAGGTCACTTTCCAGTTCAACCAGATCATCCAGTCAGATTGATTAAAAGTTTTCTATCTAAGGAAAACCAGCTGATTGCATCGACTCATTGACTCTTCAGCAATCCCTCACACTAAGCATGCTCGTAGCGACAGTGGAGAGGAAAAACTCCCTTTGAACAGGAAGAAACCTCCAGCAGAACCAGGCTCAGTGTGAGCAAAAATGAGCATCAATGATATTTAGACTCCACACTTTAAATGAAAAGTCCGGTCAGATAGGAATGATCAATGGATCATTATTTATACCTAAAACTAATACGTTCGTAGAGATTTAATGAATTTAGCGTTAATTAGTAAAAAAATAAAAACAATAATTTTCATTGCGATCACTGAGTCCGGGAGCGGCCATTTTTACCCAAATACAGTAGCCCCTCCCTCCTTCCATCTTCCAGCAGTGACGTCACGGTGCGGTAAGCCTAGCGCCATTCTCCCCGCTTTACAAGCTAAATCAATGGGAACTACTAGACACATCTGCAATCAACAACAATTATTGAAGATTTCCAGAGGACTTCACCATTGAAATTCACCAGAGCTATAGTGAAACTGACAATGCCCACGTGCATGGCAGCTGGATGCTGGAATACATCGGGGAAAAGTGAAAAAAAGAGTTATTCCACCTTTCTGATTCCTGATCCTCCACGGACGGGTTGGTCGTTGGATCGCCAACTTGAAGAGGGAGGATTTGCCATCGAACTTCTGGCCAGAGAAAAAACCCGTAATATGTAGCCAACATTTGGAAGAATAATGTTTTCAAGATGACTTGGATAATAGCGCGTTGTGACAAACACCAGATACAGCACTGGGACTTGATCAACAGCCGATACCGCACCGTGACGTCACAAACCAGTAGGTGGCAGTAGTGTTCTTTGACAAACATGGATGCCTCCAGTAAAGCACATTCACATGAAAATTACTCTTTATTAAAATGTGAATGTTACCAGACTTTTCCTTTAAAAGATTTTCTATCTGAAGAGGTCTAGTCATGTGTTTTTTTCATGAAGACCAGATGTGGTCTCCTGAATCCTGACGATTTGACCTCACAGTGGGGTTTTTTCTCCCTTAAAGCGCTGGTTCAGGTTTAGCTCAGTCATATTTTCTAAAAACACAGCTGTCTAAACCAGAGGTAGAGGCAAAGAAGCAGCATTGAGACAGAGGTTGGTAATATGAAGTTGCTTCAGAGGCTGATTACAATCTGAAGAAGTGATGATTCAAAGAAAAAGACCGGACGTTGGGTCACAAAATGAAATAGCAACTTCAAAAAGAAAATAAGACTAGATAGTTTTTTGTTTTGTTTTTTAAACACACTTACCAAACTCAACACCAACAATCAACAAGCCCACACCATAATGTTCCCTCCACCAAACTCTACATCCAACACAGATGAACATTTATGATGAGGGGGGTTGCCTCTCTCTTTATGGACAAGTTGCTGCTGTTACCGATTGCTTCTACAGTTGGTACGTTGCATCTAACCAGTCACTGTAGGATAGTGGGAAAGTTTACGCTACACTCTGAAAACCGATCCCTGCTGAGCTTGGATCATTTAACCGTGCTGAGCTCGGTTCCTTATGACCGTTTACAAACCACTCTAGCACGGTTCCTCGCCTCCTAGTGGCGATGTACGGTACTACTGCTCCCTAGAGGTAAGCAATTTTTCTTCAATATTCTTTAAAAGACACCATGTTAACGTGTTAAAGTGCCAGTTGTTTTAGAGCCAGTGGTGGATATAAAAAATTTGGTGAATAAGGCGAGGCCAGCCATGGGGCCTTAGGAAAAAAACAAAACCAGTGGTCAATTATAGAAATGCAGACAATTTAACAGAATGTAATATTTGTGTGTCTGGATGCCCAGACATCCGTCTCTCCAGCGACTTGGGCCAGCTTCTCCAGGGGAATCCCATGGCGTTCCCAGGCCAGCCGAGGAAAAATGTACACCATTTACACTACCTCTCTGAAAACCGGAAATTCGGAGCCTGGATCAGTTATCCTTGCCTCCTAGTGGCGATCTACGGTATTACCGCTCTGTAGAGGGAAACATGCAAACCAACATGGCAGCGTCCGTTCCATTCAGGAAGTTTTAAGTAGAGTCAGGTGAAGAAAGCAGCCTTTGGTAAATGTACTTGACAGACTCGGCTTTTGGGAAGTGGATACGACAAACAATAATCTAATCAGGGCTTAAAGACGCAGGAAACAATGACAGACATTGAGGTTCACCACACTGCTAAGGAGAATCATCACTGGAAATAACGTTTTTATGAACGTCTGAAATGTCCTGATTACAGAGGCCGACAGTAAGGTCTGCTCATGCGCTCTTTGTTATCTGAGAACTGAGCCAGAACTGAACTAGGCCGAGCCCTACTGATGAACTAGTACCATGTTAGCGCGGTTCGGTTGTGCGTGTCATTTACACTCAGCAGTTATCTCGGTTACAGATCTCGGCAAGGTTTCAAAAGGGTAGTGGAAATGGGACCGGACGTGGTTCAGTTCAGGCTTGGACCGCGTCGTCTCCTTTTTATGCTCAGCTTCCAGTAGTTGGCGGTAATGCACGTCGGTAAGTTGCTCGCCAGCTGCTGAAGAATAAGAACAACTGTAAACAACAATTTAAATCTTCTCAACACTACATTTTTTAAAGTGGCTTCAAAAGAGCGTGGTGCGACCTGGGATGATGCAGAGACTGAGGCTATTATTGCAATTTTGGCGAGGACGATATCAAGGCGACGTTGGACGGAACAATACATAATCACAAAGTTTTCCTACTACAGGGCTGTAGTACCGTAGATCGTCACTAGGAGGCGAGGAACCGCGTTAGCGTGGTGTGTAAACGGTTGTAAGGAACCGAGCTCGGCGCGTTTAAGTGATCCAAGCTCGGTCTATTAGCTTGGGGCTAATGATGAGCCTCCAAACAGACTCATTCGCTGTGGTGTTCAAAACCACCTGAACATGAAATTACTTAAAACTGTGGAGATGGGGTGAATTTTGTTCCATCATTGCTGCAATCAAAGAACACATTTTATAAATAAAAATATAAAAAAAAAAACTACTTAATTAAAAAAAGGTTTTAAGAGGATCTTTCCTGTGTTTCAGTCATTCTCTTTATTGTATTATTATATCAAATTTTATAAATTCAAACTTTATTTTTGTAAAAATAGTTTTTAAAGATTTAAAATGTTCAAATTTTAACTTTTCAAATTTCTCTTTTCAGATTAAATTTTACAAATTGCCTTCTTTTCTAGTTGTATTTTACGGGATCACATGCACTTTACTTCAAGCACAATAAGAAGGCTAACTGTTGACTAATAAACATGTTTTTGCTAATGTCAGGCGAACCAATAGAAATGCGTCTTCACCCCTCAGTCCAGAGTGACTCGTGCCGCCTGCTCTGTGCAGAGATGCAGGGGAAACCGTATCTGATGGGGAAACGCAGCTCGACGTAACACCGGTATTTCCATGTGGAAAACGCTGTTTTGCTGCTGGAGTCCTCCTCACTCTCCATCTCTCTGTGTGCTGTACGTTAACACCCGCCAGCAGAAACACCCACCTACCCAACTGACAGACGGAATCTCACTATACATCAGCCATTCTCATCCTCCCCTCTCTCATGACAAGACGCGCACGAGTCCTATCATGAAAAAAGGTTCATTGTGCGACCTGAGTAACGTGCAGTAACGGGGTGTCTGCAATAGTAACTGCGTTATAGTTACAGTCAAAGTAATTAGTTAGATTACTCGTTACTAAAACAAGGTAACGGCGTTAGTAACGTTGTTCTCCTCTGCAGAGTAAAATAAAACCTTTTCTTCCTTGGATATCAGCTCACAGTGCTCATATTTTTTTTAACTCCACACTACTATAAAGCTTCAAACAACAACAAAACATCCAATTACTTTAAAGGAAGGTGTCTCTTATGGCTATAAAAAAAAAGGCGTTCAACTTTTTATTTTATTCAATTCAATTCAGTCTATTTCTAGAGCTTCAAGTCACATCATGTCATTTCAATTCACTTTATAGAGAAAATTCAACCAGATTATCCAGATTAGTTCAAAGGAAAACCAGCTGGTTGCATCAAATCATAATTCACAAACTTTCAAGGATTTCAAGGACCTTTGGGAACTCTTCGACTTCTCTGCGATTGTTCAGCCTCAGTTAGAGATTTTAGTGGCAAGTTTAACATTTGGCAGCCAGAAGGGACTTTATTCTTTTAAGGCTACCACAATAGAAGAACAGATTACTCTTTTCTCGCAGAGAACATCCAGGAAACAACCTTCCGGAAAATACTTGAATCTTAGTTTCTTGTTTTGTTTGTTATTTTAGTTATGCAGTGTGAGCAGCAGATTGTTTAAAGATAGGCATAGTTTCATGGTAATTCTTCTTCTGAAGAGCTAAATATAACATGCATCTTTTAGTATTTAGGGGCGGAGCTGAATATTTAACTTTTCTGCAGTAATTTTTACCTTTCTTAATCAACTGCAACATAAAAACTATTCATATTTGCCCGTTTTCTGTTCTCTTTGACTGCAATGTTTCTACGGATGGCATTGCTTTAAATGGGCTTTACTAGTATGCGTGGATCACATCTAGCATAATGGGTCATATGTTTGTGGGCTGATAGGGAGGACGTTTCAGTGAGAATACAGAGCACAGTGCTATTGCACGCCATTCACCACCGTCTAAACCACATCCTTCTTTTTTATACTTGCTCAGCAAGAAGAATAAAAAAACAAGAACATAAAGCCAGCCAGATGTTTGTCTTGATCTATAAATAATTAATGCAAATAAAGGTTAGTGAGTGAGTTATCAGCCATAGAGCCTCAGAAAGATCTGCTGTCATTTAGCATCTTTGCATCTTGATGGTACAAAACAAAGAGCTACGTCTCCCATTAGAGAAGCGGTTTAGGTTTCAACCCTTCAATAAGACATATATATTCTGGTCGGCGTATGTTTGATGGAAACGTTAGAGAGGAAACCACTATGGCTGCCGGAGCCTCGAACATTTTCTATGGTTTAGTATGTGACCTGAATTTTAAAAAAATGCAGCAATAACCAGAGATGGGAAGTAACGAAGTACAAATACTTTGTTACTGTACTCAAGTAGATTTTTCTGATATTTTTACTTTACTTTACTACTTATTTTTATGACGACTTTTTACTTGTACTCCTTACATATTTACACAAATATCTGTACTTTCTACTCCTTACATTTTAAAAAATTGTCTCGTTACTTTAGTTTTGAATCATTTCAATGGAGTTACCGTTATTATTTTTCACGTCATCAATACCAAATTCAATCTAATTGGATGGGAATCTACGTTGCATTTGACGCACCACTACAAGATGAATCGACAGATTCGGCGGTATTCATTGGCGGCAAATCATTGCAGCTTGGTGGCGGTGGCGTTAGCATAGTAGCATGGACGACGAGATGATTGAAAATGAACACAACGGAGATCTAGTCCTATTGGCAGACATCCATTTAAAATGTAGGCAACGGCATGAAAAAAGTGGTTTCTACTTTTACTTTTATACTTTAAGTAAATTTACAAGCCTGTACTTTGTTACTTTTACTTGAGTAAAGAAGTTTAATCAGTACTTCCACTTTTACCAGAGTATTTTTTAACACAAGTATCTGTACTTTTACTCAAGTACGGAAAGTGAGTACTTTTGCCATCTCTGGCAATCATGATCTGCATTTTTAAGACCTTAGGATCGTATCCAAAGTGGAATCCCATATGTAGCATCACAACATTAAAGTCGTAGGGAAATCATATTTAAATGTAAAATCATTCTGGCCTAAAGATGTACAGTCATGGCCTAAAGTTTTGAGAATGATTCAAATGTTAATATTTACAAAGTCTACTGCTTCATCTTTTATAATGGCAATTTGCATAAACTCCAGAATATTCTAAAGAGTTATCAGCATAACGGCAATTAATTGCAAAGTCAATATTTGCTTAGAAAATTAACTTTATCCCCCAAAACACATTTCAGAGTCATTGCAGCCCTGCCTTACAAGGAGCAGCTAACATGGTTTCAGTGATTGCTCCACTGACACAGGTGTGGGTGGTGATGAGGACAGGGCTGGAGATCAATCTGTCAGGATTCAGTCAGAATGACACAACTGGACACTTTAAAAAGAGGCTGCTGCTTGGCATCATTGTTTCTCTGCTCTGAACCACGGTTATCTCTAAAGAAACACGTGCAGTCATCATTGCACTGCACAAAAATGGCCGAACAGGAAAGAGAATGGCAGCTAGAAAGATTGCACCTCAGTCAGCAATCTATGGCATCATCAAGAACTTCAAGGAGAGGGGTTCCATTGTTGCCAAAAAGGCTCCAGGGCGCCAAGAAAGACCAGCAAGCAGGACCGTCTCTGAAAAGTGTTTCAGCTGCAGGACCGGGCTACCAGCGGTGCAGAGCTTGCTCAGGAATGGCAGCAGGCAGGTGTGAGTGCATCTGCACTGTGAGGCGGAGACTCTTGGAGCAAGGCCTGGTCTCAAGGAGGGCAGTCAAGAAGCCACTTCTCTCCAGGAAAACCATCAGGGACAGACTGATATTCTGCTAAAGGTCCAGGGAGTGGACTGCTGAGGACTGGGGGAAAGTCATTTTCTCTCATCAATCCCCTTTCCCATTGTTTGCAACATCTGGAAAACAGCTGGTTGGGAGAAGACGAGGTGAGCGCTACCAGCAGTCTGGTCTCATGCCGACTGTAAAGCATCCTGAAACCATTCCTGTGTGGGGTTGCTTCTCAGCCAAGGGAGTCGGCTGACCTAAAAACATAGCCATGAAGGTAAAATGGAACCAGAATGTCCTCCGAGAGCAACTTCTCCGAACTGTCCAAGAGCAGTTTGGTGATGAACAATGCCTTTTCCAGCATGATGGAGCACCTTCCATCAAGCAAAGGTGATATCTAACTGGCTCAGGGAACAAAACAGAGAGATGTTGGGTCCATGGCCTGGAAACTCCCCTGATCTTAATCCCATTGAAAACTTGTGGTCAATCATCAAGAGACGGGCGGACAAACGAAAAACTAGGAATTCTGACAAAATGCAAGCATTGATTGTGCAGAATGGACGCTATCAGTCAGGATTTGGTCCAGAAGTTGATGGAGAGCAGCCAGGGAGAATTGCAGAGGTCCTGAAGAAGAGGGGTCAACACTGCAAATATTGACTTGCTGCATTAACTCGTTCTGTCATTAAAAGCTTTTGTTACTCATAATATGATTGCAATTGTATTTCTGTATGTGATGACAACATCTGACATGAAAACCAGAGGGCAGCAGATCATGTGAAAATATAATATTTGTGTCATTCTCAATATTCTCAATATTCATTCTCAAAAATTAGAAAACTTCTATTTAAAAATAAAATCCTGTCTTAAAATCTGTGTTTTTCCGTTATCTTCTGCAGGCCAGTTAGTTCTACGTCAGCCTGAACACCTAAATTCAGCCAATCATATATCAACGGTCATCTGTCAATCAAATATTTTCGGTCACAGCATCTTGATTCATACGTCGCAGCTAATATACGTAACGGTTGAAATCAGAATCCTTTCCTTTCCCATTGAGTTGCGTCGCAGTGTTCACGGGGATGGACGTCTGTGTCTTCGGCAGGCGTAGAGCTAACAGAACTGGCAGCGTTGCGAGGCAAGGGCTCAAACATGTACGGCTGGAAGCCTTCTACACCAAACCAAGCTTCTGCCGCCCTGGCGTCCTCTTCCACATCTTCGTCCCCGCTTTCCTCCTCTAAATAAAAAATGGATGACGGAGGAGACTCATCCACGACCTCCGACACTAAACTCTCCTCCTCTTGCATGTTTTCGCTGTCCATAGCGTTTCTAAGTCAATTTGGAAATGCAACAGTTGGAACAACCGCTTCGACTTCAGAGAAAAACGACTTTAAAGAAAAAACAGACTCATTACTTTACTGATCTCCTCTCTGAAGCATTAAAACAGTCCAACTGCAAAATGCTCTACAAAGGATTCGAACATCAAAAGGCCACTCCGATCATATACTTCTTCCCTGATGTGAAAATAAAGTTTTGATTGTTTTTAAAGTTTTTTTTCCAATATGCACATTTGATTCTTTGAGCATCAAAAAGCTTCTGCTGCTTCATCTCTGCTGCTCATCCACATTAAGGTCAGCCGTCCAGTAAAGTGAGTCCAGATGCGTCTGATGCTTCTGCTGCTCCTGTGTTCGATGCCAGAGAGCAGCGTTGCTATATTAGCTGTGATCAGCGGGTAAAAAGTAGTTTGAATCTATGTTGAAGTGAGAAAGTCCTCCTGAAAACATGGTCTGTGCAGTCAGTTCATCCAGATTACCATCCTGCCTTCAAAGATTATTTCTCTGTGGGAGCCGCTCAGTCCATTTTCCAGGACAGGTGTGTTGTATCCTCCGTAGCCTTGGGTATCCCAAGATTCATTGCAAATCCAAGCAAGCCGGCTGCTAGGTGCTCAGACAAAGAAGGGAAATGGCGTTGTAGCAGCCTGGCTGGCCAGGCTAATCAATTACATTTATTATTTGTTTATTGCTTTTAACGTTACCTGAATTTCCACATCTCTTACATTTTGGTCTTTCATATTATATTGTTTTAAATAGTAAAATGGGTGTCATGATAATTCAGGATCTTTTTTTACCAAATGTTTGTTTATTCTTAATTTCTGTGATGGTGACTTTGCAACTTTTAACCACTAGGGGCGCTAGACCTTACACAGACTTACAACCCCTCAACTTAATCCACTACTTATACCTTGACGTCAAAATATTTTGTTTGTATATATATATATATATATATATTAGGGATGCACGATATTGGGATTTTGGCCGATATTCGATATGCCGATATTTTAAAACTCATGTAGCCGATAACTGATATCGATACCGATGTTAAAGCTGGACAAAATAAGTAGTCATTGAAAATAGCAGTTTTGTTATCCATTTCTGACACTTTGAAAAATAATATACTCAAATATATTTTCATATGCTGATATCAAATAGATTTTTAAAAACGCGATATCGATCTATTTTACTTTCAAAATCTCGTGAAATTTCATCGTTCTGTTACAAACTCTCGCGATATTTTGCAAATTCTTGTGAGATTTTGTTAGTAAAATAGATCGATACCGCGTCAATATATCAACATATAAAAATATGGCAACATTTGGTGAATTTTCGGGGGATTTCGTAGCATAACGATGACATATAGCAATATTTCATTAGTGAAAGAGATTGATATGGTGTTTTTAAATGGCAATATATCAGCATATGAAGATATTGGGATATTTTAATGGATCAATATTTTTTCCTTCGTCTTTAGAAGTTTTTAAGTCTGTAAAAAATAAGTTTTTGAGGAAGAAGAAGAAGTATTATTATTTTTTTTTTTTTAGACTTTAGAAACTCAGAAGCTGTTCAAATATTGGGTTAAATATCGGTGGGGTGGCCGATATCCGATATTCAGTTTTAAGGCCGATACCGATAGGGGGCCGATTATATCGTGCATCCCTACTATATATATATGGACATCAATTTGCAACAATGGTGAATACGGAGATCAATTAAGCAAAAAGCCCAGTTAAGATATCAGCAATCCTCTACTCTATAACCGCATCAGGAGCCGTTCAGATTCAATATACATCTAATTGCCAGATAAAATAGAGCATAAAGCATGAAAATAAAATATATCACAATCACCAGAGATGCTGATTGTTTATAAAATAAATTCATCCTTCTGACTTTATACAGGAAGTCTCAGTATCTCCATTTATTATCAGCCATTGAGGCCAGAATCACTTTGATTGAAACATGCAGATTGTCGCCAGCTTAATTTCCTGTAAACATTTTGCTCTCACTGACCAATCAGAGGACAGGAAATGGTGAAATAGGGGCGGGGCCTCAAGCTGGTCCTGTGGGGCAAATCTGAAATCAGATTGGTTGAAAAAGGACGTTCCTGACTAATACTGTTAAGGTAACATCAGCAGCACTGCTGATCCTGAAGGCCCTGAGCAGATTTGATTGACATAGCAACAAACAGAGGCTGAAATCTGATTGGACAAAAAATACAGCAACCAGATAAAAGTAATGGAAGCAGCACAGCTAAGAGAAACCCTATAGAATGAAGAGAACAGATTGTTGAGTAAATTAATAGAGTTGGATAGAAGAAAAAATTAAAGGTTTAGGTTGTGAATGTAGGTTAGCGTTTTGAAGGCCCTCACAGCCCACCGCTGGATCTAATTTAATTTATCCACCAGCAGAGGCTGTGTGCCAAACATTCCTGCCTGTGGCTCTGATGACGCTCCTCCAGATTCCCACTCAGAGAGCATGGGAAGCTCCCAGGGATTTTTATAGAAACAGATCATCCAGGCTGATTTGGTGGAAGAACTCTTTAATTTAGAAAATCCAACAAGAAAACAGTCATAAATATCAGTGGAGTAAACACAGCGAAATAAAACAGGGAAATGCTACATTCTGCTGAACTACAGAGTTCATCTTTTACAGACGGCAAAAAATGAGTTTAAAATTGTAGCTTCCATTACTGACAATAGATACTTCATGAAAAAATACTCCTAAATACAGGAATAAATAACACATATATATAAACTGAGTAGAAACTTGGCACGGCTCCCATGGAAACGGCTCCCTGAAAGAAGAAAGACAAAGAAAGAGAAGGTTCAACTTTAGACCCTTTTTTTATTTGTTGGTTCTTTATGGATCGCATCTTTCAAAGTTAAAGGAAAAAAACGGTCAGCAGGGAATAAACAATGGATCATTATTTATACCTAAAACTAATAACATTGCGGTGATTTAATGAATTTAGCTTTAATCAGGTATTAAAATAATAAAGAGTCTGGGAGCGGCCATCTTTGCCCAAATATGGTAACCCCTCCCTCCTGCCATCGTCCAGCAGTGACGTCACGGTGCGGTAAGCCTAGCGCCATTCTCCCCGCTTTACAAGCTAAATCAATGGGAACTACTAGACACATCTGCAATCAACAACAATTATTGAAGATTTCCAGAGGACTTCACCATTGAAATTCACCAGAGCTATAGTGAAACTGACAATGCCCACGTGCATGGCAGCTGGATGCTGGAATACATTGGGTAAAAGTGAAAAAAAGAGTTATTCCACCTTTCTGATTCCTGATCCTCCACGGACGGGTTGGTCGTTGGATCGCCAACTTGAAGAGGGAGGATTTGCCATCGAACTTCTGGCCAGAGAAAAAACCCGTAATATGTAGCCAACATTTGGAAGAAGAATGTTTTCAAGATGACTTGGTGTGGTCCGAAAATTTAGATTTCTCTTGTCTCATATATTTAGTTATGCTATTTATCCAGTGAAAACGTTTTTTGTTTCACCTGCAAGGCTGAGAAAGTGGTGGTTTTAGACAAAACATACTTATTCGCACGACACGCGAAATTGTTTCTCAAGGTTTGGTAAAATGTGTGTACCGTATTTTCCCGACCATAAGGCGCACCGTACTAAAAGGCGCAGTCTCAGTTATGTGTGCCATTACTGTATTTAACACACACATAAGGCGCACCGGATTATAGGGCGCGGGTTTTATATACCGGTACATATCCTCTACTACGTTTAAATACCTCTAATAAGTATTTAAAAATAGAGCGGGAATGATTGTGCTTTATTTATGTATTTATTACAACAAACAATTTTCTAAACAGAAATAAAAACAAAACATTATCAATTAGTCCAGATGTGAAACTAAAATCTTTTTCACATTGTATTTGTTCAAATATAGTGTCTCCAAAGTTTCTTTTATGCAGCTTTTTTCTAACTTTCTTTTAAATTCCTATTTTTCAGTCTGAGTTTTACTAATTTATTTATTAAAGGTGACATCTGGCCTGATCCTGAAGCTTTTAATGGATGAAATGTTTGTTTCAGTCTGCGGCTGATCAGACATTCTTTTCAAGCTGCACGCCACAGATCACATCATCCTCACTTTCAGCCCAGTAACGCTCGTCTCCACCAATCAAAATCCAGCCGCTAATGTCCAGCAGACCAATACTTTTGCTGTTTTATAATTGTATTTTGAATTTGTTTAATAAAAATATTTTAAAAACGGGATCCGATTGGCTCCTTTGCTGTCACTATTTTGCATTTCATGCTTTAATGAAGGTTTTATTAATGTTTTGACTGAGGATGTTTTTACCTGCAGTGCAGCTGATGTCAGCTCTGCGTCTTTGTTCCAGAGCTCCACACAGAGGGATCCTCCTGCAGGGCTAACGTCTGATGAACAAACTTCAGCATTCCTGTTAGCGAGCCCATATCCTCCTCCTCCTCCTGTCCCACCAAAGTGCTCTCAGACTCCCTCCTGGACTCGCTCTGCTGCACGTCGTCTCGGTCCACCATGTAGGTGAGCGGGTTGAAGGAGCTGTCAGAGGACGCCGAGGCCTCGGCAGCGCTGAGCCCCTGCCAGCTGAGGTCGGCGGTCTCTGGGAAGGAAGCAGACGGTGAGGAAGACTCCCACGGCGGCTTGATCAGGGTGGCCTTCGGGCTGGGAGGAAGGTCCCCAGAGGAGCCGGTGCTGCTGGTCTGAAGTAGGTCACTGGATGGGAGGTATGTGGGACCGTTTGTCAGGGACGGCGCCGGAGGGTCCGTCAACGTCTGCAGGGCAGGAAGGGAGGCGGCGTGACTGAACAGAATCTGCCGCTCCGCAGATCTTCCCATACTGGAGATCCGGGCCTGGAGGCGGGTCACCTCAGACTCCTGCAGGAGGTAAGGAGACAAATGAAAGTGAAGGACTTTAAAAAGAAGAGCGGTGAAGCTGGGATCCTGGAGCAAAGCGTACCTTTAGGAGCAGTGAATCGGTCGACCTCTCCAGAGACTCTTGGGAGGTACGGAGCCGAGTTTGGAGCTGAGAAACCTGCTTCCTGCTCTCCTCCAGCTGTGCAGAGAGCAGCTCCAGCTGTGCAGTCAGACGGCCGTTCTCCACACTGGTTTGTTCCCCCAGCGTCCTGCTCTCCTCCAGCTCGGCTTCTCTCTGCAACAGCCGCGCCTGAAGGTGGCTGGCTCGGCCATGGCTGTGATCCAGCTCGGTCTTGGCCCGGTCCAGCTGGCTTTCCACCCGGCCGCAGCGCTCCTTTGCTTCCTCCAGCTGCTTCTGGCTCTGCTGGAGCTTCAGGGTGAGCTGCTCCTGGGAGGAGCGCATGCTGGTGGAGATCTGCTCCGAGACTTTGAGGAGCTGGCCTCGAGTGTGCTGCAGAGACTCCAGCTGCAAGAGAACGGAGAGCGACAGAGTTCAGAACACAGAGCTTCACAACAAGATCCAACCAGGCCTCAACTGCTGCAATGCATTTTAAAAAGGTAGAACAGGAAGGCAGCGTTCATCACCTGCAGAAGGCAGGAGGATGAAACAACCTCACATCTGCTAAGATACGGCTGTCCATCTAAACCACAGCCAAAAACCAAGCTTGTTATGAAGCAGGGTGGAGGTAGCATCATGCTGAGGGAACAGTTGCATGGTCAGAGCTGAAGGGAGGATTGATGGAGGTTAACAGAATGGCCTAGTCAAAGCCCAGACCTAAGGTTCTAGCTGAAAAACACAGAGGAAAAGTGGAAGAGGGAAAACGTGGAAGAGTTAGAGGCGGATCTGCCTGATGACTTTTCTCATTACACTGTCAGAAGTACAGAGCAACGAAATTCACTCTCTGCATTTAACCTGCGGGAGCAGTGGGCTGCCATTGCGCGCCGCCCACGGAGCCGTGTGGGGAGTTAAGGGTCTTACTCAGGGACCCAGAGCTACAGCTTTATGACGTAAATCAGAGGTCACTGATTAGCGGAGTGCGGTCCAGATCCAGATCCACCTGCTGGCTAATCCGGACCCAACCTGATTTAAAACATTTTTAAATTACCACATGTTGTCAGATGACAGTGTCTAATTTCACGTGTGCCTCTTCTCCTGTTAATACGGTAAAGCCCTGGGGAGCGTCCGGCTCCAGGCTGCACGTGATCCAAATGAGCCAATGAGCTGTCAGTCTGGGTTGCTGCTGCTGCTACTTTTAGACACAGCAGGCAAACCTGTGGCAAGCCGGGCGATGGGAAAGAAGGAGAAGACCATGAGAAAAAGAGAGCAGAGAAAGTGTGGACTGCTGGAAGAACTGCGGTGAACTGGTGAAAGAAAAGTGAAATGGCGTGCTCAAAGATGACCCTGCACATTTAGAGGATGTTTGGCCCAACCTGCTGCTGTGAAGCAGGATTCTCCACCATGAACAGAATCAACAATAAATCTGGATCCAGGCTCAAAATGAGCACCTTGATATGTGCTTGAGAATGGCTTAGTCTCCATTTAAACCCAGGTTTAAAGCCTTGCAGGGCAGCCTAAAGCCCACTGCCAACATTAAGACAGAAAAAAGGTGTTTTATAAAATGTGAATCAGGTAATTGTCTGTATACCAAACTGAAAGATTGTTCTCTACTTAAAAAACACTTTAGAGATTTTAAAATGGAAAAATTTGCAATTTTTTTATTTAAAAATCCAATGTATTACATGGAAGCATAAAAACCTCGTTTAATTTCTGTGTTAAATTCTGTTTAATGTAACAGATAATAATTAAAAATGTCTCCGGACCTTTACTGGTTGATGATTTTCTTTATTCGGACGCAGCTGATTTTTAACCCCTGATCTAAATGATGCAGAGTGGAAAACTTTATTGATAAATAAAAACTACTTCATGACACTCAGATCCACAGCTTTGGTACTACTGGATTAATAACAATTACATATTTACACGGATAAAAAGAAGATTAAACTATAATTCATACATATAGACATGCAAATGTAGACATTAGGGCTGAAACTAACAATTCTTTGCAAAGCAAAATGATCCTTAAAGGAGATTTTTTGCAGAATTAAAGCAGGTGAGTTCTGCTCAGAGCATGTTAACGGACACATTTCAAAATATTATCTGATATCTACTTTTTAGTAAAATTGTAGTAGTGTTTATATTCCCATTTTTGGTTTATTTATCATTTTGATTCGTTGCAGTGATAGTTTAAATTTTCCTTCTTCGGGTAAAAATTATATTCTCTCATTTATTTACTCAGAAAAGGAGAATCTAAACAAATAACCTGAATTATTTTCCTTTTCATTTCACCATTGAGAAAACTTGTGCATTGGCCAAATAAATAAAATACTGTATATATATATATATATATTATAATGGTTAAGAAGTTTAAAAATAAGGTTTCTCTGGGGAAATAAGATCAAAAAGAGGAAAAGAACAATAACAGAAGACAGAACGAGTAACAGCAGTGACCTCTGCAGTGGCTGCGAACCAACAGCTGCTGATATGAAACAGTACAGAGAAAATTGAAATGTTCATGGGAAGCTGACGGTGTGTGAAAGGTGTGAGCTGCAAGCATAAAGGCGCGGTGTAGGAGGAGGAAGGTTCCCTGAGCTGCAGCTTCAGGAGGAGCCGTACCCAGGGTTCCTACAGCATAAGGCAAGTTAAATTCAAGACCTTTTAATGCCACTTGAAATAAAAATTTAAGACCAAATTCACAAGAAACACAAGAAAAAACAAAAAAAATTTAACAATTATTTAACTGAATTCACAAACTTTGTTTTAGCAGGGAACAAAACAAATCAGTTTTAAAGCCACAACATAACCAGTGCTAAGTCTTTTTTGCAGCTATTTTTCTTTGTCTGGTTTTCTTAGTATGTTTGATTTGGTGATAAGTGGAGGCGTTGCAGAGACAAGGGTGGAACCAAACTGAGAAATACCGGCTGTTTCTCCGTAACTCCATTTTGATGCTTTGTGTTTCGTGCTTCGCATGTGCGACTCCACTGCCTTAATTCCCATCGTTCTGAGCTTGAATGACTTCTAGCATAAATCCACTGAGCCTCATGTATGTTCCCTGGTTTTAGCCATGGAGGAAACTCTTGGCTGGAGACAATTTTGGTTACATTTACACTTGCTCATATTTTCCAGACAAAAAGTTAATGGTGCATCTCCCAAATGTCCCGGCCGCAACAACGCTTTATTGGTTCCGCTATCGGGACGGAACTAATAAAAGCGAGCAATTTTTTATATATATATATATATATATATATATATATATATATATATATATATATATATATATATATAAAAAGAAAAACAAAAAAATCGTCAATTTTAAAGTTTTATTTAGATTACAAAATAAATCGTAATAAAAATAATCCTATTTATGATGGTTTAAAAATTAAGACCTAAGAAAGACTGATTTAAGACATTTTAATGCCAATTAAGGCCTTAATTTTATTTTGAAGAATTCAATTCCTTTTAAGACTTTTTAAGGACCCGCGGGAACCCTGGTACCTCTTTGCTGTGCTGCTCCTTTTCCAGCTCCAGCTCCTCCTCCAAAGCGCTGACCGTGCTCTGCAGATGGGCCTCCTCCTGCAGCCAGCGGGCCTCCTTCAGCGTGAGCTCCTCCTCTACGCCACACAGCCGGGCCTCCTGCACAAACGTGCGGTTAGATCACATGCATCACACGGCTGCAGCTATGCAGTGAATGTTGTTCCGTTATTTCTGCAAAGACACACGTCTGGTAAATGAAAAGAAAAAAAAAAACGCTATCGAGAAATGAAACTTTAAAAGAACTTTTCAATCAAGAAAAGATGTCTATAGCAATATTGGCGTTATTTCTGATTTCCTTTCATTTTTTTCCAAAAGTTTTGGCAGATTTTATATTTTTTATTTGTTCAAATTAAAAAAAAACCCTATTTGAAAAAAATATATAAAACAATTTGTAAAAATAAAGCTTAAAAAAAGTACAAAAAAATAAAAAAAAAGTTATTCTCAAACCCTTTTATTAATTTACAAAATTTGCAGAAATAATGCATGAAAATTCTAGCCTGGGTGCCATTCCGAACTTAGTCCCGCCCACAAGGTTTGAGGTCGGGAAGTTCGGTCTGGCATTGCTCCATAGTAGCGCGAGTATGATTGCCCACCCTCTGGCGATCCAATCAAATTGTCGGCGCGGGCTTTATACGATGATGGACAGATGATCAACAGTAACGTAATCAACCATGTGACCAAAGCGCGCTTGGGTGACAACAACAATGGCTGCCGCCGGAGAGTTGAGGTGTGTAGATTCTGCTATTAGGTCTGTTCTAGAAGATATCGACAGCAAATTAATTGTAAAAGAGGAACAGAGAAACGCGATCAAGGCTCATCTTCTTATTCTAGGCGTGCAACTGCACGCTTTGATTTTTGTTGACAACAACTATGCGATCGCTTAACATACGTCACGCACTCCGTTGCTCTTATTGGTTGTAGGTCTATCCAATTGAGTGCAGAGGCATTTTTTTCCTGGTTCGTTCAAAACACGCCCCATAATCACAGCTCTATGGAGCAGCATCAGACTCATATTCTGACTAGAATTGAGTAGGACTACGTCAGGCTAGGAAAATTCCCTCCATATCAAACTATTAAAGCTTTGACTTCACCGTCTCCCTGATCTGCAGCTTGGCGGCGTCCAGCTCTCGGCTCAGAGCATCACGGTGGCGCCGACAGGCTTCAAGCTCTTCCAGCACTTTCTGAAGCCTTTGCTGAATCTCTAGGCGCAGTCGGTTGGACTCCTCTGACTCCTAAAAGCACAAAAACATGGATCAGCTCAGTGACTGGATAAATTACCTTCATGAATTCAACGCTTCAAAAACCAAACCTGCGTTTATCAAACAGCATGTTTCTAACAGATTTGCACATCTGACGGAAGTGTTTGCCGTTTTTTTTTTGGTAAAATAGCTCAGATTAAAAAAATTGATGGTGATTATTTTACATCCTACTAGTCTGCAGTTCTTCAGATACACACACATCAATTTCAAACAGATGGTATCGGCCAATAGTGCACAGCCAGGTATCGGGGCCAAAAAAATTGGTATCGGCGCAACACTAGTTTTAATACCAAATCAGGATTTTGGAGCTTTTTACTGCAATATAGTCTTATTACTTGATCAAATTCCTATTCCAAGTGGTATTCTGTCTAATTTATGCTCAGTAAACAACACACCCACTTTGTTATCTGATCAGAGAGCGGTGATGCGAGGCAGCGTGCCATTACATTTAGTGGTTGTTTTAGCAGCTAATCTGCACGGTGACAGCAACTGTTTTTTAATAGGGTTGTCAAAAATATTGATACTCCAATTTAAAAAAAAATGAACACTAAAATTTTCCTGATAAAACCATAATCTGGAATGTGTTTGGGAAAATGGTTTTACATTCCTCTTAAGCCTGATTTATACTCAGAAACCAGGTTGTCTGCATGTATGTCGCAGTGAACACAGATAACTTACCCCTTCCTCACCGCCTCGGCCGTATCTAGACCCACAGCTAGTTCCTGATTGGCCCCTTTTGCGTTGTGGTGTGGGATAACAGCACAGACCACGCTTCAATATTGAGCATAAATCAAAAACATCTGCGACAAGCTCACTGCGACACAACGATAGCCCGCCTTTAGATCTCTAGTAAATAACCTGAGTGTGGCCTGTACTTATATAGCACTTTTTCAAGTCAGAAGACTTGACCAAAGCGTTTTACTCTAAGGAAGTTAAAAATAAAACTCAAAAAGACTAAATTTATGTTTAAATCCAAAGCTAATAAAGTTAGCTCCCGGAAGTAGCGAAGGATCCCATTTGACGACAAAAAACAAAGGATTCAAATGCGTTTAATTTCTCAGGACGTATATATTTAATCTTTAACGTATTATAGTTATGTACGCTTACTATTTCTTTTAGGAGGGGAAAAAAGTAATTTAGGTATTTTTTCCAAACTGATATGGAGGGTGACCGGGATTTATATCTGGTTGTGCAGATGATGACGGATTGTGCTTCCGGGACGGATCGGATCGGATAGTGACAGCTCTTTCATGGTGTCCAAAGGGCACAGAATCACATGATACTGATCTGCTATTGGTCATAACAGACTGTGACTAACTGGATGTCCTCTCTTCATCCTCTGACATGGGAGCTGGCTCGGAGCTCGTCTGCCTGGCTGTGTGTTTCCTGGACGGGGCCGCCTGTGGAGCTGGTTGACAGTTGCCTTTTGTATCTATGCTTCTTTTTCTATGTCTGCTTCTGTCTCCTTGAACCCCAGTGGGCCTCAGCAGATGGCCGCTCACACTGAGCCTGGTTCTGCTGGAGGTTTCTTCCTGTTCAAAGGGAGTTTTTCCTCTCCACTGTCGCTACAAGCATGCTTAGTGTGAGGGATTGATGAAGAGTCAATGCGAGTCGATGATTTCTGAGTAGATGCGATCAACTGGTTTTCCTTAGATAGAAAACTTTGAATGAATTTGACTGGATGATCAGCCCAGGTTTTCATATCGCTGCCTCGCCTCTAGTTGTGGACGGAGGGTGGCCCCTGGGGGCCTGCAGGTATGATCTACAGATCACTAACTAACTGGTTAACTCTACCCACACAGAATCAAACTGAGTTGTGATTACACATAGGATTCTAATTCATTCTTTATTAACCATCCTTTTTTTTCGTATTACCTACATGTTTTTCTCCCTGCTAAAATCTTGGTCAAACTTCCGGCTCTCTGACCTTTGCGTGTCTCTCTTTGAGCTCCTTCTCCTGGACTTCCAGGCTCTGCTGCAGCAGCTCCACCTCCCTCTCCATCTCCAGCTTGTGGTCTCTGATGGCGGTGTCCAGCTGGCCCAGCTGGGGGGGAGAGCGCAGAGGTTAGAGGCTTTCCGTGGCAGCAGAGCAGCCAAAACATAAAAAAGAGGAGCTTTTACCAGCTTGGCTCTCTGCTGCAGCTCCCCCTGTCGCTCCTTCAGTGCATTGTCCATGTCCAAGACCTCAAGAGTTCGCTCCTCCAGCTCCCTCTGAGTGTCTCTGTGGATTCACACATCAGCACCTGTTGGTGTTAATCCTAGGAAGCCTAAACCTTCACCCAGAGTATGGAGGGAGTTTTTTATATCATTGATACAAAGAACTTCTTTTATAAATGAAAATTATAAAAAATAAAAAAAATCAAACAAACGAAACAAAAACATATTTTGCAAATTGATGTAGGAAAAGAAATTAAATCCATAAAAGAAAGAAATAATTTCTATGATTAAATTTTTTAATTTGGATTATCACATTTAATTTTTTTTTAAATGCTATTTTTAATAATAAATATATATATATATATATATATATATATATATATATATATATATATATATATATATATGTGTGTATGTGTGTGTGTGTGTGTGTGTATTTTCAAGTCATGTCGGGGGTTGTGGGGTATGGGGCCAAAATTGTTGCTTTATTATTTACAAATGTGTGTGGAGAGTTGTATATCTGTATCTCGATTTGTGTGTGTGCAGTGGGATTTGAAAATGTGTAAATGAAACCGTAAATGTGTGAGGAGATTTGTGTGTCCTTACAAC
The DNA here is from genome assembly GCA_030533445.1 of Cyprinodon diabolis. Taxonomy (NCBI): domain Eukaryota; kingdom Metazoa; phylum Chordata; class Actinopteri; order Cyprinodontiformes; family Cyprinodontidae; genus Cyprinodon; species Cyprinodon diabolis. The sequence continues at coordinate 2,262,683 of CM060067.1, read as the reverse complement.
AATCTGCAAATGTGCAAAACTACTTGTGTGTGTGTGTAATCTGGTTTGCAAATGTGTAAAAAATCCACAAATCTGTATCCAGATCTACAAATGTGTACTGAGATTTGTAAATGTGTAGATCAATCTGTAAGCACACACAGAGACACTGTGTCCGAAGTATTTTCGCTTCAACACCCAGAAATACAGACAAATCATTGGTTACAAGTCAAGCGGGTTTTCGGTTGGCTCTCTTTACACACGTGATTTTTGCTACACTTCTGCCGTGTGAGATGCACAAATGCGTAAAAGGATTTGTAAATGTAATATCTGTATTTGCTGCCCTGGGCGCAGGCTCGCAGGCTGCCTCTTCCACTTCCTTTTTTTCCTCGCTGCGGGAGTTGACTTGACAAGGAAAGATGGCTAACAGTGAGATGGTTTGAACGTTTGCGGCTAAAAATAATCCATGGGTAAGCGACTTAAGTAAAAAGAAAAAAAAAATTCCTTTTTTTTTTGGATTATTTGTAGCCGCAAACGTTCAAACCATCTTGCTGTTAGCAGCCATCTTTCCTTGTACAAATCCTTGCACAAATCGAGATACAGATATACAACTCTCCACACACATTTGTAAATAATAAAGCAACAATTTTGGCCCCATAGTGGGGTCATGGGATAACAGATTGCATGTATGATTGAAGACTAAATTTGACTTTTCAAAATCCAATACCAAAAACGGCCAGAAGATGGCAGAAGTGCATCTATATCTACCTCTTGCATGAACCACATTTCCTTTTCCAGCTTTGCTGCTGATCGTTGTGTTTGGTGAGGAAAGCACACATCCTTATTTTTAACTCGCATACACGATCAGTTATTAAGGCTGGTACATCAGCTGTCGCCGTAGCTCCCGGCTAACGTGTAGTGTGCGCGACCGCACGAACTGCAGCTTGACGACCAGGGTCTAACTCATGCAATCCCGTTCTCTCTATCGTCCTTCTCTCCAAACACAAAGTTTCATTAATTAATTTTTTGACTTCATACACGTCTCTCCGTAGAATAGAGCCGTAAACGGCGCAAGCTGACTTTCCCTGTAGGACTTACGTGTAGCACTGGCTATCAATCTATCTGGCGACCTGAGCAAGAAACGAGGGGAGGAGGTGCACGCTTTCCTAAGACCCGCCCCCTTCTTCTTCTGATTGGCTAATACTGTTAGTTTCAAAGCACTCCTTTGCTACCATTGGCTGACAAACGCAAGGGGGATTTCGATTGTCTTTTTTTCTAATTCACTTACTCGCAATGCCTGGAGCCGGAATATTTTAAAGACGTAGGGAAACAGCTGTTCCAACGGTTACAGTTACAAATTGATTCCTATTTCAACCGTTGCGTATATTAGCTGCAACGAATGAATCAAGATGTTAAATTGAAATAGAAATTTGATTGACAGATGACCGTTGATATATGATTGGCTGAATTTAGCTGTTCAGGCTGACGTAGAACTAACTGGCCTGCAGGAGATAAGGAAAAACAACAACACAGATTTTAAAGACAGGATTTTTTTTTTTAAATAGAAATTTTTAAACTTTTGGGTCAATATGGTCTGATAAAGAGTCCATTTATATACATGTTTAAACCAGACAGATTTGACATTTAAATATGACTTTAATCCCTGGAGTGAGTTTTATAAATTTCAATATTTTCACATTCTCCTCTCTTCTGGGGAAAGTGAGGCGCCAAATGCATTTCTATTGGTCTGCATAGACATTAGCAGCATTTTGATTGGTCAAGCATTAGTATTGAATTAGTAGTGGTTTTGAAGTGAAGAGAATGGCATCTTAAAAAAAAAAAAACAAGTTGAAAAGACTGTAGTTCATAAAACTGAACCTAAAAAATAGAAATCTGAAGAGAAAATCCATTAAAAAAAAATCCTTGGAGGTCCATGAAATTAAGGAGACCGGAAGAGTTTGACTATGGATTCAAACAGGTTCAGCCTCCTCCGGCTTTCAACGCACGTACGCTCTGTCGCCTAGCAGCCATTACAGTTGACACACAAAGCAGCCAGAGAATGGATGCCAAACTTCTCACTACTGTTCTTGGTCCTAATAACATTTCTGAGGAGTTTTATCAGATTTATAGTCCCCGCACTGCAGAAATATTAGAATCTGAGGTTAAATAACAGCCAAACCCATTTACACAGCGGCAGATAAAAACTTTCAATAAACCAAACATTACTCACCACATATATGATTCAATAGCCATTAAAAACAACTATCTGTATTCATTTCAGATGGAACTATTGAAATATTTGGATTATATTAAACTGAACTTCCAATATTCACCACTGTTCGGCACCATTTCCCATTTTCCTCTGAGCACAGAGCAGCTGGTTTGCTTGGACTCGCAATGAATCATGGGATAACCGGCTACGTAGGATACACCGGATCTGTTCTTCCAAACAGGTAAAAAGAAGGCTGCATTTGTCGCTGCACAACGATTCTTTCGATACGAACAGACCTCTGCGCCGTGTAATGACCGAATTCGAACTCAGCATCGAAGTTTTAAAACTGTTGGGGTTTTTTTATACGAAAAATACATTTTTAAAAATTGAAATGAAAAATATCAGAGAAACAATAAAGGTGCTTTTTTCTATCTTTTGCTATTTTGGATTGCATTTTCTTCAAATTTCCATTTACAAAATGTGTTCTTTGCTTGCAGTAATAATAGAACCTATTTCCCTCCATACCCGAAGGGAAGAAAACAGTCAAATCAGCCGAACCTGTGTTTCCTAACCGCCTTGATGTTTAGAGGCGGTTAGGAAACACCGGTTCACTCCATTTTACTTCAGAGATCTGACTGTTCCTTATGTCCCTAACAGAGCACTTCGCTCTCAATCTGCAGGTTTACTAGTGGTTCCTAGAATTTCTAAAAGTAGAATGGGAGGCAGATCTTTTAGTTATCAGGCTCCTCTCCTGTGGAACCAACTACCAGTTTTAGTCCGTGAGGCAGACACCCTGTCTAATTTTAAGGCTAGGCTTAAAACTTTCCTTTTTGATAAAGCTTATAGTTAGGGTGGCTCAGGTTATCCTGAGCTATCTCTATAGTTCTGCTGCTATAGGCTTAGACTGCTGCAGGACATAGGGACCCCTTTTTCATCATTCTGCTTCATTCTATCTCTATTCTCCCACTCTGCAGAATCTGTTCGTTCAATCTCTAACGTTCTGCTCTCTCTGCTTTTTCTCATAGTAGCTTCATCTGGTCTGTTCCTGTTTGGCTGTGACTCCATCCTGGAGAGAAATATCAGCTGTGCTGCTGCCATCAACACCTTTGTTTCTAGATGATGGTGTTGGGATATATTGCCAAAATGGAGCTAAATCAGTGGGGTGAGGCATCTGAAACCATCCCCTTGTTAGCCACATGGAACCCATCCCCCTTTTCTTCTCCACAAGGGAGAACAAAGGATTCCCTCCAAAACAAGAACAAAGAAGACCCGGCCCTCTGTGGGATGCGGCCACCTCAAATGGACCAATCAGCCGAATACTCCAACAGGAAGTTCCACCATGTCACTCATGGCACAGACAAATCAACCGTTACTTCAACAGGAAGTGCTCCCGTGTCACACATGGTTTAAAAGCCGGCGCGAGAAGACTTCCAGCCTCTTTTTCCATGGGTTTGGAGCCCGTCAGGAGAGACCCATTTCACGTGAAATACCAGAAGAAAGCTGAATGGAAGTAGCTTTCGTTTTCCTGCGTCAAAAGTCACGGATCGCAGTGTTCCATCGTGCATAACGGCCACGCCGCCTGGGAAAACAGAAGCCTTTGAAGCTGACCGCAGAGTTTTGTTTTCCCCTTCCTTGGACGAATCGGCTGAGAGGACGCTCTCTAGCCGACCACCTCCTAAGATCACCTCCTAAAATCCCTCCTTTCCAACTCGTGAGCATATCAAGCCCTCTGCTGCGGCCCCGAACTGACTGAACTTCCCTAGAGGCGGACCGGTGGCAGAGAACCTCTGCCTGACAGAAACCAAGCTGCGGTTGCCGTGGAAACGCCAACCTCCCTCGGACGACGCATCTCACAGTAAAATCAATTTACTTTCCTTTTGATGCATCAGACTTGTTGTGCTCAGGTGAGAGAAAGGCAGTTTAGGGTTTTGAATTAATGCTGAAGTTCCTTTTTTTTTATCTGTGCTGATTAAGGGTTGTTTTATTTGGTTAAAATAAGTGTGTGCTTCTTTACTTTCTTTCTTGGCTTTCCTATCCTCTTCGTTGTTTCTGCTTTGAGATAGAGATAAAGTTATCACATTCAGCCACATGGGATCCCCGTGGGCGCCGCCATCTTGATTACAGGTCGCCCCCCCTTTTCCCCCATTTCTCTTTGTACCCCTCACCACGTGGAGAACAAAGGGGGGTGGTTCCCCATTTAGCTACACCCATTCACACACATCGCTACTTTATCAGGCAAAACGGGGTTTTGCTAAACGATTTCTGCTGCTATTGTTAATACATGTTTAATAATTTTACCAATACTAAGCTGGATGTGTTAATGTTACATGATCAATTGCACTGTTATTATCATACCTGCTGCTAGCGGACATTAGTGAATGTATTAATATCTGGCATATTTTGGACAATTTCAGACGCCAGTAAACGGACTCTTATGGTCTTATTTCTTTGTTTCTATCTCGTTTAATTCTTTATTTTCGATTTTTCTTTTAAACTAGTCATTTAATCTACCTCGTGTTTATTTTTCTAGTAGTGTGTAATGTTTGCCTAGATGTTAGATTTCTGTAATCCTGAATTATTAGAATAAACACATCATTGGTTAATCTGTAGTGGTTTTGGTCGTTCATATAACGGAGGGTTTATCACTCAGCGCAGATCCACCCCCTTTTGGTAATAGTGCGAAAAAACAGAGAAAAAAGGTTCTTTATTGATAATTTAATAGCTTTTCTGATAACTTAACCGGGGCCACCAGACTGGTGGATACCTGGATTTTAACAGCCGGTCCCGGAACCCTCCAGTTGTGGATCAACAACCGGTAAGTAGATAATTTAGGGCTATAATTATCCACCTAAGAACACTAAATTGATTTTGCCTTCGATGTTGAATAGGATAATAATTAACTATAACTCCAGTTCTAGTTAACCATCCATTCATTATCTGCAGGACATTATATTTGCACAACAATGGAGATCGGCTTGTTTTTCAGTGTATTCCTGATTTTCTGACTGTGACAAGCTGGATGTGCCCTCTTTCAGAATCAGAATCAGACATACTTTAATAATCCCAGAGGGAAATTACATCCTCTAAACATTCTGGATCAGTCGCCCCTACTCTCACTGACCGATCTAAATATGTCCGTGAATGGAGGGATATTTCCCGGTTGTCCTCGTCCTCACCTCAGCCGAGCATTCAGTTCGTCCACCTGGGCTTTCTGTTCGTCACACGCTGCCTGGGTTCTCTGCAGCGCCTCCCTGAGCTCCTGCTGTCGCCCTAAGCTGTCGGTCAGCTCCCCCTGCACGGAGCGCAGCCGTCCCTCGAGGGCCTGGACTCGCTGAGCGCTGCTCTGCTGCTCTGCCTCACAGCGACGGAGCTTCTCTTCAAGATCTTCAACTGGAGGAAGACAAGTGGAGGAGCAAGATGGGCACAGGTTGCAGCCAAGCTGCTATAAAACCTAAAATGTTGAGCGGAGCTCATCCTAAAGGTCTCACTCATGGAGGTCTTGGACGTGATCTGCTCTGCCTTTGTGGCAACTTGGCTCCTCAGATGCTCCAGCTCCGCTTCTTTGGAAAGCATTTCAGAACGACATTTTTCCATCTCTGATGTGATACGGCTGCCCAGAAAAAAAAAGTAGAAAAAAAAGCAGAAATTAGATTTTTTTGGTGGTAAAATATATCAATCTCCTATTAATTCCCTTTGACATTTATTTATGTAGGTATATATATATATATATATATATATAAAGATTTATGAGTTCTGAGTTTTATTCTTTAAGTCTCTGAGCTCCAAGGCCACAAGTTTGGTTGTGGCCGGTTTGTTGGAAGCATCTTGCTAACCAGTTAGCAACTTAGTGCTAGCAGGTTCCCAATGGGAAATTCCATTGGGACCAAGTAGCACTAAATTGGTGACTTAGAAACGACGCTGTCAAGGAACGCTATGGACAGCGGAAACATGCAAGAGGAGGAGAGTTTAGTGTCGGAGGTCATGGATGAGTCATCCCTAATGAGTCATCATGGCGATTTGATTCAGTATCGATTTCCTGATCCGACGATTCGATTATTTTTGATACTCAAGAATACACCACGATACGACTCGATTAATTGGTTATTTTTTTATTTATTTTTTTTTACACCTTACAGGCTAAACAATTTTTCAAGTTTGAAATAAATCAATGAAAGCTGTAATATCGTTATGCAGTTTTTTTAAGAGACAACAGCAAATAACAGAAGTAGAACAGTATCAAAAAATACTGCAAAAATACTGCAGAAAATCAGTGCAATGAGTGCAATGCAATGCCTCGGCTCCAGACGTCCCGCCCCTCCACAGACGCTCCGCTGCTCCTCTCCCAAATTGTAGCTGACCGCAGACAGGAGGCCGGCTTGTTTTGTTTTAATGACCGAATTTGCAGAAAACAACTCGTAAAGTTTGACCCGCTACAAGAGCGAGGTGTGCGAGAATGCTGGGACCCTTTTTCCACCTGGATCTCCGCTCTTTTTGGCCCTCATGTCCCTCCGTCGTTGGACTAAACTCGCCCCCACTTCCTCGTCGCCTCGGCCGTATCTAGACCCACAGCGTGTAGCACAGACCACGCTTCAATATTGAGCATAAATCAAAAATGTCTGCATCAAGCTCACTGCAACACACTGCTGTAAGAGTATAACCAGGAAGCGAGGTAGGAGGGCAAAATAGGTTTAGCGCCACCGCAGGACGGGAGGGAGAATTACGCCCAGGAGCAAACGGATAAAAATAGACCGGAGGAAAAAAAAAAAACATGAATCGATTCTCTTGCGGACGTATCGATGCATCGGATCATCGGCTGTTGGATCGATGCATCGATACAAAACGATTATTATTTACACCCCTAATATTACCTAATGTAGACATCAGCATGTGATTTTTAATACGATGGAGAGTTGTGGGGACAGGTTTCATCATTAAAAACAGGCTGTTTTACTGAGTTTTCTTTAATCCTGTTTTCAAAGCGGTTTTGCACAGAGTTTTGTACCTGATGGATCTGGAGAGTTGCTCGTTCTGTCGGCTCGTCTCCTGTAGGTTCTTTTCAGCAGCCTGCGCCTTCAGCTCTCTACTTCTGATGTCATCCTGCAGAGAAGCCCGAGTCCGTTCCAGCTGGAGCTCCAAACTGGAAACCTGTGATGGACGGTAGAGAATCGGCTGATGTTGGAAAAGGACCAGGAAACTACAAACCAGAAAAGGCCACAGTTTGGCCTCTGGAAAATTCTGCTACGCCGAGGTAATTCTGAAGGACTCGTTGGCGGACAGGAGCCCTAGCTCCTAAACAAGCCCGTATCGTTACCCCTCTGCCACCATCTCAGCCTTGGCCGTTGTTTCAAAAGTCCTGCGCTTGATTCAGATGATTTTTTTCCAGTGTGAAAAGCAGCTTTAGAAATACTCCCAACACTAAAGTGATTCCGAATCGATTCGCGATCTTCCCTCTGTGTGTCTAACTCACCTGTCTTTGCAGTCGGCTCTGGCTCTCCTCCAGCTCAGAAACCCGAGCCGTGCTCTCGGTCAGCATGGTCTGCTGCTGCTGCAGAGACAGCTGCAGCTGCAGGTTCTGCTCCGTGGAGCTCTGACAAACCAGGCTGGCGCTCTGAAGCTTCTGCTGCAGAGACGACAACTGAAACACAAGCAAGGAGAGAAGACTGTTAGCTTTAACGGAACCTCGACGAGCAAACCGAGATTTATTTACAGTGATGCACCTTTTCGTTCTTCCTCTGCAGCTCGGCCTCATAGTTCTTCTTCACCTCCTCCATCTGCTGCAGGTAGATGTTCAGCTCTTCTCTGCACGCCGACAGACATGACTGCAGCTCTGATATCTGATGGAGACACGCAGCATCTTTGTAGCCATAAAATGTTCTCTTTGTAAATAAAAAATGAAAAACAAGAAGCGCGTTGAATTAATTCACAGGATTCTCAGAACTTTTCGACTCTTATCCCTCTTGGAATCAAACATTTTTTCATCAAACAGGATCTTGGACTTTTTAGCTGGAAAGTGCTAACGTTATAGAAACGTTATTATGAAATAATACAATGCAGAGTCAATGCCCTGAATCTAAAAAATAAAAATGTATACAAAATTAATAATAATAAAAAAAAAAAAAAATAGGAAAAAAAATCTGAGAAAACAACAAAGTTACTCTCAGGTTTTTCAAACTATATATATTTTTTTCAAAATGTCCATGTTCTTTGGAAGGTCTAAATAAATAAATGTTTAAAGAGGGTTTATGGACGTCTCCCAAACCTTGGTGGAAGACTGGGAGGCCTGGTCCTGGAAGCTCTCCAACATCTCCTGGTTGCGTCTGACCTCAGCCTGCTTCTCCTAAAATGATGTGAAATAATAATTCATCAGTTGATTAACGCCTCTGTCCTGTCAGCCCCCCTGTCTCCCCCCTCACCTGTGTGAGCTGATCTACAGAGGTCTGCAGCAGGCGAGCTGCTTTCTGCGCCTCCTCTCGCTCCTTTTCAACAGAACCCAGCTGCTTCTCCACCTCCAGCATCTGAGTGCGGGTCTCCTCCAGAGTCCGCTGGAGCTGCAGGGGAGCCAGAGAAAACGGTCAGCCCAGCTGGCCTTGCTGCTAAATAAGCTGTGCTGGGAGTTTAGAGCACCATGTCTGTCCTATGCTGTTGCTCAGCCAGCTGGTTATGGTGGGACTGTTTCCACTGCTCCAGAGACTGCTGGTACTCTTTCTGCTTCTTGGACATTAGGGCTTGGTACTGCTGGACGCTGCTGCTCTTCTCCTGTAATCACAGACAAGAGTTCTGGACAACGGTCTCAGCAGGTGGTCTGACAAAGTTCCCAAAAATTAAATTAAAAAATATGCAAAAGATCTAAAAGAATTTAAAAAAGTAAATTTGAAAAATTATTAGCGTAAGCCGCGACTTTTTCCCCATTTTTCGACCTTTCGGCTTACATAACAATGCGGCTTATCTATGGACTTTTACACAGGGTTCCCGCGGGTCCTTAAAAAGTCTTAAAAGGCATTGAATTCTTCAAAATAAAACTAAAGCTAAAACTAAAATGTCTTAAATCAGTCTTTCGTAGGTCTTAATTTTTAAAACATCATAAATAGGATTATTTTTATTATGATTTATTTTGTAATCTAAATAAAACGTTAAAATTGATGATTTGTGTTTGTTTTTCTTTTTATAAAAAAAAATAACGTCTCGCCATTATTGGTTCCGTCCCGATAGCGGAACCAATAAAGCGTTGTTGCGGCCGGGACATTTGGGAGATGCACCATTAACTTTTTGTCTGGAAAACATGAGCAAGTGTAAATGGAACCAAAATTGTCTCCAGCCAAGAGTTTCCTCCATGGCTAAAACCAGGGAACATACATGAGGCTCAGTGGATTTATGCAAGAAGTCATTCAAGCTCAGAACGATGGGAATTAAGGCAGTGGAGTCGCACATGCGAAGCACGAAACACAAAGCGTCAAAATGGAGTTAGAGAGAAACAGCCGGTATTTCTCAGTTTAGTTCCACCCTTGTCTCTGCAACGCCTCCACTTATCACCAAATCAAACATACTAAGAAAACCATACAAAGAAAAATAGCTGCAAAAAAGACTTAGCACTGGTTATGTTGGGGCTTTAAAACTGATTTGTTTTGTTTCCTGCTAAAACAAAGTTTGTGAATTCAGTTAAATAATTGTTAAAATATATCTGTCATTTGTGTGTTTTTAGCTTTCTTCCTGTATGGGAAGCTTTTCAACATTTGAAACATTAGTGCAGCGGTTTATGTTAAAATAAACCTTTGGGTTAAGTTGTTGCAAGCAGGTTTTTTTGTGTTTCTTGTGAATTTGGTCTTAGATTTTTATTTCAAGTGGCATTAAGAAGTCTTAAAAAGTCTCGAATTTAACTTGCCTTATGCTGTAGGAACCCTGTTTACTTTAGGGATGCACGATATAATCTGCCCCCTATCGGTATCGGCCTTAAAACTGAATATCGGACATCGGCCACCCCACCGATATTTAACCCGATATTTGATCAGCTTCTGAGTTTCTAAAGTCTAAAAAAAATAAAAATAAAAAATACTAGTTCTTCTTCCTCAAAAACTTCTTTTTTACAGACTTAAAAACTTCTAAAGACGAGGGAAAAAATATTGATACATTAAAATATCCCAATATCTTCATATGCTGATATATTGCCATTTAAAAACACCATATCAATCTCTTTTACTAATGAAATATTGCTATATGTCATTGTTATGCTACGAAATCCCCCCAAAATTCAGGAAATGTTGCCATATTTTTATATGTTGATATATTGACGCGGTATCGATCTATTTTACTAACAAAATCTCACAAGAATTTGCAAAATATCACGAGAGTTTGTAACAGAACGATGAAATTTCACGAGATTTTGAAAGTAAAATAGATCGATACCGCGTTTTTAAAAATCTATTTGATATCAGCATAGGAAAATATATTTGAGTATATTATTTTTCAAAGTGTCATAAATGGATAACAAAACTGCTATTTTCAATGACTACTTATTTTTGTCCAGCTTTAACATCGGTATCGATATCGGTTATCGGCTACATGAGTTTTAAAATATCGGCATATCGGATATCGGCCAAAATCCCAATATCGTGCATCCCTACTTTTTACAGCTAACGGCCACTAGGGTAATACCTAAATCTAGGGATTTTACCATCCTCCATGTTGACGTCACATTTGCTTCAACACACAAGTACGGTCGCCGCGCGCGCGGGAATACTAAGGTCCTCCGGAAGCAGACTTCTACCGCGAGTGGTACGAGACAGAACGACAGCGAGAAAGACAGACATCGCGAGCGCAGGACAGTTTGTGTGGAACATAAAAAACCTGCAACTTATAGTCCGGTGCGGCTAATAGTCTGAAAATTACGGTATCTTTGTTTGCAACAATAACGGACTAAAATGGACTCCATATATGGAGGTACCTGCAGCTCTTTTTCCAGCTCGGTGTTCCTCAGGGCAGCCAGGCTGTAGGCTGAGCTTTTCTCCTGCAGCTGTTTCTCTAGTGCTGCAGCTCGAGCACTTTTCCTTTTTAACTGAGAATAAAACAGGAAAAGCAAATAAAAAAACAAGTAAGGCTCCCATCCCTGCACTTGTTTCAGTGAAACAGAGCAGACAGCAGGAACAGGAGGCAGACAGGCACCTCTTTGTTAGCGTCTGTGGCTTGGTTGACTCGGTCCAGCAGCTCTGTGTGGAGGTTCTGGTAGTGCGACGCTCTCTGAGCCATCAGGGAGGAGATCTCCTCCTGGGCTCGGCTCAGGCGCTCCTGAAGCCGCTCGTTCAGGCTCTTGTGTTTCAGCCGCTCCGCCTCCTTCACCTGCAGAACCCGCAGCAGCTGCTGGTAGCCTTCGCCTGGCGAGAGAAGTGGAACCACCTTCAGCTTTTCCATCCAGATCTCTGAATTAGAGCTTTTTTAGCTTTTATCTTCTTCTTTTATTAACTGATTCCTAATATTTAATGTTAACAGTTCACTTGTTTATGTAGATGATTTTATCCAACCATCCAATAAAACACTTATACAACTTGTACAGAATGAGTCTGTTTCCTTTTAAACAAAAAATTAAAGCCTGGGTGAAAAAGTTCTGACCAGTTTCACTGCTATTGTTTTAACAGCATTTTACCTTTAAAAGGGAATGAAAGACATAAAATTAATGATATTTTACCGCAGTAAAATAATCTCAGTAACCTTTTTATAAATCCTAACCTGACCCCGCCAGATGGATATAAGGAGCAAATCCATCAAAATTACTTCAACGGACACCTTCCGTTGAAGTAATTTTGGGAAGGGGCGAAAATACTGGTTAGCTGATTGGCCTATGTTGGTGATAGACGGGCCAAATGAACCAATCAGAGCAACGAAGCATATGACGTACTAACAGAGCGACGACGAAGAGGAGCCAATTGATAGATCAAACCAGTCGGGAGAAGAGCAAAAACATCTTTTCCTCTGAGAAAAGCCTGCAGAGCAGCGTTTTGCTCTTCTTTCAGTGAAGAAATACTCTGTAATTCCGATAAAACTTACTCGATAGCCACGCTAACACTAGTTTCATCGGCTGAAGCCGCCATGTTCTTTAGACTGAACTGTCGCGCTTCTCGTTGCGTCACACCTCAACCCGCCTCAAAGCCAACGCTGATTGGACGTTCGTTTGGTGAACGGCTCCAAATTTTCTTTAACGGAGAGTCTCCAGACTGATCTGCGAGTGAAACCTTGAAAGCTCGCGAGATCAGGATGGTCTCACGAGGCTATATAAATCCAGCCTTTAGCTTAAATACTCCCAGCCACCAAATGGCGCACTCACTCACATGGCATATAAACCCCTATAATTCCGTAGGGAAGCAGCTGTTCCAAATTCTCCCGAGTGGTGCCCGACTTTACACGAGTGAATAAAGTGAATGTGATTGGTCGTTTATCAAGGGGGCGGGATTGTTGTGGCAGAAGGTTCGCAAACAAATTTGGTTGTGGCTGGTTTGTTGGAAGCAACTTGCTAACCAGTTAGCATCTTAGTGCTAGCAGGTTCCCAATGGGAAATTCCATTGGGACCAAGTAGCACTAAATTGGTGACTTAGAAACGACGCTGTCAAGGAACGCTATGGACAGCGGAAACATGCAAGAGGAGGAGAGTTTAGTGTCGGAGGTCGTGGATGAGTCTCCTCCGTCATCCATTTTTTATTTAGAGGAGGAAAGCGGGGACGAAGATGTTGTGGAAGAGGACGCCAGGGCGGCAGAAGCTTGGTTTGGTGTAGAAGGCTTCCAGCCGTACATGTTTGAGCCCTTGCCTCGCAACGCTGCCAGTTCTGTTAGCTCTACGCCTGCCGAAGACACAGACGTCCATCCCCGTGGACACTGGGACGCAACTCAATGGGAAAGGAAAGGATTCTGGTTTCAACCGTTGCGTATATTAGCTGCGACATATGAATCAAGATGTTATGACCGAAAACATTTGATTGACAGATGACCGTTGATATATGATTGGCCGAATTCAGGTGTTCAGGCTGACGTAGAACTAACTGGCCTGCAGAAGATAACGGAAAAAGGATTTTTTTTTAAATGGAAATTTTCAAACGTTTCGGACAATGTGGTCTGATAAAGAAAAAATGTATATACACGTTTAAGCCGGAATGATTTGAAATTTAAATATAATTTCCCTACGACTTTAAGTTCGGACCAAAGCATAAGGTTTCGAGATAGGAAGAGAACTCCGCTACCATAAATAGTCAGTTTTCATGAGGTTTGGCTGCATTAACAAAGGGAATAGATGTAAATGGAAGGAGAGATGAAACAGCAACACAAACACGAGTAGGAATTGCTGAAGAGGCGAGCTGACCCACGACGGTTTAGCATCTATGAGGACTTACCTGGCTTCAGTTTCATCAGATGTGCAGCTCCTGAATAGTCCACTGGGGGCAGCATGCATGGACTGGAGCAGAGCGGCCCTGCAGGAGCCTTGATGAACACACAGACATGTCCGTTACCCTCACCTGTTGATTCTAACAGAAACAAATCCTTGAGAATGTTGGTGAGAGGGTTTGAAAGCCTGGCAGACCTCCTGGAGATGCAGCAGAGCCAGCATTGCCTCCAGGCTGGCCAGCTCGGCCTGGCACCGCTGAGCCTCCCTCTGGCTCTGGGCCACCTGCTGCTCATGGTCACGGGTCAGAACCCGCAGCTGCTCAGCCTCCCTGCGCAGGGACGCCACCTCTCTGGCCTCTACGCCTCGTTCTGAGAGCTGCTGCTCCAGCTGGGAGGCTCTGTGCCCCGTCTGATCCACCTGGGCTTGTTGATGAGCAGCAGCAGCCTTGGTCTGTCTCAGCTCCTCCTGCAACCGACTGGATGGAGGAGAAAAACAAAACATGCTGCAGATTCATGGAGCGAATGTGGTTCTAACATCAGTTTCTCTCAAAACCTTTTGCTGATCAGAACAGTGGAAGAGGGAGGGAGGGATAACGTGAACCATAACTGAACATGGATACAATACGTTGTGAAAAGAAATTAAAACCCTTTTTTTATTTCTCTATGGCAGACAGTTAGTACCCAACAGTGTGGTTCTGCTCTGCTTTCTCTCGTTCCAACACAGAAAACTTCCTCTCCAGTTCCTCCTTCTCCCTGTCAGACTCAGTCAGACTCTCCTTCAGTTTGGTCTCGGTCTCCATCGCCTTAAAGACACAAAAATAAAAACATTTTACAGCCTCGACGGTTAACTTTGGCTTTTAGTTAAATAAGATGGTTCTGATGCTTCTACCTTTTGGAGTTTAACAGAAACCGTGTTTCTGTAATCTTTGAAAGCTTCTTTGAGTTTCTCTGCATTTTGAAGCGCTTGGTTCCTTTGCTGCTCAGCCCTGCGATGGGAAGATGAAACACGGCGTCAGAGCCCCGCGTCGGGATGGAAACCTGTGGCTGCGTGTGAAATCCTCGCCTCTTTCCCATCGTTGTTCTGCTGTCCAGTTCCTCCCTCAGCATCCTCAGCTCCTCGGTCAGAGCGGCGACCGCGGCTTCGCTGCAAGTTGCAGCTTCCTGACAGCATTCGGCCCTCAGCTCCGCTGCCCTACGAATTACACAGCACGCCAGATAACTACAGTTAGCACTAAATACTGAGGAGTCCTTTTCGTAGCTCGCCTTTAGAGAGTTAGGAAAACTTTTATTTATCAGGCAGACTCCCTGTCTACTTTTAAGGCTAGGCTTAAAACTTTCCTTTTTGATAAAGCTTCTAGTTAGAGTGGCTCAGGTTATCCTGAGCTATCTCTATAGTTCTGCTGCTATAGGCTTAGACTGCTGAAGGACATAGGGACCACTTCTCCTTTCTCTGCTTTCTTCTGTGTTGTGAAATAGCACTATATAAATAAACTAAACTTACACAGACTTGAAAGAGTTTTTTCACTAGACGCCTTTATTCAGCTGAGACTACGAAGCGGCGGAGTCAAACAAAACAAATCGGGAGTTATTCATCGCTTTACTGAGGTAATGAACATCCCCGACATGAAACGTCACCTACAAAGAGAAATCTAAAGCTACATTTTTGTTTGTTTCAGCCAAACAACGAACAAATTCCAGCCTTAGCTCAAAGTCTACTGTTGCCTTAATAAAGTTCAAAAATAATAACGTCTCAAAAATAGGAAAACACTTTAGGTCTGAAAATGAGCTTCTCATATGTGAACCTCAGTAGAACAGTGAGGGTTAGAGCAGTGCGCTTGTGCTTTACATTTTATGGTTTAAAACCATAAAATTTATTCTTATGGTTTTGTAAATATACAAAGAAGGGCTTTATGTACTAATAAATAAATAAAAAGAATAGAGTAGGATGTGCTAGAGTTTTGGAAAAAATTTGTGTATGCAACCAGAGAAAGCTACGGGTGTTTACAATTTACAAAGACATATGAGACCTTATCCCTTTAAAAAATATCCCTAAGTCATCCAAAAATAAAGTTTAAAATACTTTTTAAAAGACCAGATAAAATTATAATTCAAAATGTTATAAAAGAGAAGAAAAAAAGGAAGAGAAATTAAAATATTTAGAAAAAGAAAAAAAAATTGAAAAAAATAAATAAATTGAACATGGAAAATAATAGAATATAGTCTACGTTTTCTTTGTTCATTTGTATAGTTGTTCTGAAATAAACACATTCTCGGAAAATAAATCGTTTTTATATATTAGGAAAACATAAAGCTGACCAATAGCTTCTCCATTATTAAACTGGTCCATTATTTTTTTAGGTTTGTGACACAATATAGGACCATGGAAAACCTAGACTTACCTTCACAAAGCCTCAGAAGGGCAACAGATGTACAAAAAGTAAACCATGAAATGTTTGTTTTGTTTTTACAAAGTGTTTGTATAATGTTTTTTGTTGTTAGCATTCATATAAATATACTGGTGTGTGATAACTTAGTATACGTTTGATTGGTTTTTGGTCTATGTCTATTTTGAATTTATAGCCCCCCCTGGAGAAAACTCCACCAGCTGCCGCTGCATACAAGTTAATCATCTCGTTATCTCAAGAAATCAATAACTGTTTCTAATTATATCTAATTATCTTGTTATCTATCTCGAGAAAGCAAAGGGGGAAAAAAAAAAAGAGGACGACCGCTCTCGGCTTCTGTACCAAAACAATAATGATCCAAACAAATAAAGATTAATGCTAAAAGAAATCATCAAAAAAACATTTCAAAATTGTAAATAATCTCTGCCAGACCAAAAAGATGAAACTTTAAATCGTACCAAAAACGACCTACTTTATTGCATCAGAGCTTACTTTAGTTCCTCCGTCTGAGTCTCCAGTTCAGCTTCCAGCAGACTAATGTGTTCGCTCATGGCCGCCACGCTGCTGCTAACCCTGATGTGTTCGCTCATCGCCGCCACGCTGCTGCTAACCCCGACCCTAGACAGGCTGGGATGGACCTGCAGGAATAAAACATCCAACCTCATTAAAGGAACTACTGCTGATATTAACAGTTTGCTTTTGCAGCATAGAAATTACTCCTAGATCAGTGCTGCAAAATCAACGACACATTTCCAGTGATTTTCTACTGAAGGAGCGAATGCTGCAAAGTCAAAGACTGGATGCCATCAGCTGGATTCCTTAGAAACTCTTAAACCAACCTGGATTAACTAAACTTGACTGCATTCTTTGATCATTAGGACCAATCAGTAATGTAGGGTCTTTGCTTTGACTCTGCATCAAATGAATTGATTTATTTCCGCAGTAAAGCGCTTTGAGGTGAGATGCGCTCACACCTGCAGGATGGAGACTCCTGCTTCGCACTGCAGAGCGTCCATGTCACTGATGAGCTGCTCCTCCTCTGTGATCAGGGAGGCGTTCTGCTGTCGCCTGCAGCCCGCTCTCTTCCTGCCAGGAGCAGAGTCCATCCTCACTGCCTGGATGGAGGGAAGGAGGCAAACAGAGCGGGAAAAAAATTATTTCCTTAACCATTATACAACGATTCTTAACAGAAAGATGCTAAATAAAGCTAATAAAGGACGGCCTAACCTTCACCTGACCTGCATCACAGTAATGAACACATGCAGTATTCTTCCAGATAGGAAAGGTTGGATGGTTAATTCACTCTAAAAGTCTAAAGTGCTTTCTGAACAAAGAGATGCTAACTTGGACTCATTTTTTAGTTCTGCTGAGTCCATCATGAGAGCGTGGAGAGGACGCATTTCTATCGCTCTGTACGGACGCCAGCGACGCCATTTTCACTGGTCAACACTGAGATTGGCTGCAGGTAAAGACAAGGTGATATATGGAAGGCAAATTTTAAAACGCAATCTGAAAATTGAAATTTGAAAATGCAAAAGCTGTAAAATAAAAAAATAATAAAATAAAAACTGTAAAAAAAAAAATGCAAGTATATAAAATCGGTAAATTATCAAACTTTTAAAATAAAGTTGGAAAAAAAAAAAAAAAAAAAAAAGATAAAACAGCTTAATACTCTATATAACTATCCTTTTTTTTTCATGCTTTGGATCAATTTATGGTGTTTTCATCATGTTGTCTTGACTGTGTACGTGTTCTATGATGTGCTGTTTTATGCGGGTATATGTTTATTAACATATTTTTATGTTAATTTTTTTATATCCATTTGGAAAATTTTATTAAAAAAAAAAAAAAAGATAAAACACAATAAAAAAGCAGTTACTCAAAGACTTTTTTGAACATTGACCTTTTCAAAATTGCTTTTTTTTAAATTAAAATTTACAAAATGTGTTGTTTTTTTTACTTTTATATACAAAACATTATTTTCTTGCAACAGTATTGGAACAAAATTCACTCCATACACCTAGTGCTAAAAAATTGACCTCAGAAATTAAACTCAAATTAAACTCAATTAAAACTTTAAATTTGAAATCAACACTCAATATATATTTAACACTTCATACCCTTTTTGATACCATGAGTGTAAAACATGCAAAATAATTTAAAACATTAAAAACTAGAATGTTTCAATCTCAGCATGGAACATGCTTCCTCATCAGAATCATGCAAATAAAGTTAAAATTATAACCCAAATTTGACCCAATCTGTGAACATTTTAAGCTTCTTTGAGGTATTTTTCTTATGGTCTGCAAATAATCCTAAAATCTTTAAGTGTCTCAGCCACAGATCTGGTGCTGCGCTGCACAGCTAAAGGGCTCCACAGCGCCACCTGCCAGGGAGGCAGTGCAGAGGTAGCCCATTTCCCCTCATTGTTTTAGGTTAAATGTTTTGTTTTTTAAAAATCGATACTAGATACTGAAAGATCGATATTATTATTGATTCTTTCCCCACACGCCTAGTCATGGAGACACCTCAACACAAACTAGACCAGAAAAAAATTGGATGTTAAAAATTCAAAGTCAACCTATTTAATTCTAAATAGAGTATTTACATCTATACTGAAAGTCAATCTGCGTTGGAATTAATAATCAGTGAAAAATTAACAGACAAGCAGTGTAACCTTAACTCTATATGGTGTCGATGATGCCCATCTCTGAGAGATTTTTGGGATTTTGACATTGAAAGTGGCTTTAGAGACTCATTTTGAGTGGGACCAAATGTTATCTGAAACAGAATTATATGCAACTCTGTAGGTCTTAGAGGAAAAGTCGCTCATATTCAGAATTCAAACTTCTGAAAGTCCTTTAAATATAAATTCCATCCTGTTCAATAAACGATCAGTGTTTTTAATTCAGAGTAATTTTCATGTGAATGTGCTTTACTGGAGGCATCCATGTTTGTCAAAGGACACTACTGCCACCTACTGGTTAGTGACATTGTCACGGTGCGGTATCGGCTGTTGATCAAGTCCCAGTGCTGTATCTGGTGTTTGTCACAACGCGCTATTATCCAAGTCATCTTGAAAATATTCTTCTTCCAAATGTTGGCTACATATTACGGGCTTTTTCTCTGGCCAGAAGTTCGATGGCAAATCCTCCCTCTTCAAGTTGGCGATCCAACGACCAACCCGTCCGTGGAGGATCAGGAATCAGAAAGGTGGAATAACTCTTTTTTCCACTTTTACCCGATGTATTCCAGCATCCAGCTGCCATGCACGTGGGCATTGTCAGTTTCACTCTATCTTTCTACTTTTAAGGCTAGGCTTAAAACTTTCCTTTTTGATAAAGCTTCTAGTTAGAGTGGCTCAGGTTATCCTGAGCTCTCTCTATAGTTATGCTGCTATAGGCTTAAACTGCTGGAGGACATGGGGAACTTTTTTTCATCATTCATTAGATGTTGGAGATCGGCCTGTTTTTCAGTGTAAAATATCTGGTGAACTGTAAAGTGCCTTGTTGTGAATTAGTGTTATAGAAATAAACTGAAAAAAATTGAAACGTCTGTTTTTTTTTTTAATCTACGAGGTGGAAATGTCTCCAGATTTCATTTCATAAATCTGGTCACCTTACCTTAACCCCGCCCCATTTTTCTAGTTATTTATTTTTTTTATTTTATTTATCCATCTTCTTTTATTTATTTATCTTACTCTATTTTTATTTTGGGTTATATCCATTTTATTTTTATATCAACTTATTCCAGATCTTTAATTGCACGTTTGGATACTGAAAATAAAATAAACCTTGTTTAAAAAAAGGTTTATTTTCACTGCTATTAAAGCTCCAGGTCTTTGGGTTTTATCTCTCAGCTTTTTAATCATCCTGATTTTCAAAAATGCTCGGAAATGCATCAGTTTTTTTTAAGTGTTGCAGCAGATTCTCAAATTTATTTAATTTCTGGACTTTAACTGAGATTTTCTAACATCTCAATATAACAAATATAACAATAAAAACAAACCTCAAAAGCTTTAAATCAATTTTAAAAGTTTACTCACTTTAGTTTTTGTCCTGCAGTCTAACTGTAGTTCAATATCAGATTAACTCCTTCATATTTGGTCCTAATTAAAAGATTTAAAGTTGTCTTACAGTAAACTAGGCTAACAGAAACAGAGGAGCTCTAAACAACAGGTGGTTAGCTAGTAAACATTAGCCTTGTTTTTGTGATAAAATGATTAAATTCAACATCAAGCAGAATTTCTCTTCAATTAAACTTTTACCTTCAATATCCGGACAATAATAATCTCTAAATATCGATCTCTGATCAATATTTCAACAAATCTTCGAGGTGTCTGGAAACTGAGGAGAAGAACGGTTTGTAATTTTAGTCTCCGCCCACATGCCAACAACCTCCCTTCTGATTGGATAAACGAGGCCAAGGCGGGACGTGATTGGCCGAAAGGCTTTACTGTCCGGGAACAGCGGCGCGTGTTGGTTTGGAAGGGTCGAGTCGTTTTCCCTTCGCCGTCAGTTTAGTGGAATTAGGGAGGAGTGAAAACCTAAGGAAGCGGATTAGGGCCACTAAAAAAATACTTGTCAGGTTCGGGAGGACCAACTCTGCCATATTTAAAAATAAATACAGAAATAAATGCTCAATAAATAAATAAGCGTACAATTAATTGCTCCCAAAAATACAATATACAAATAAATGTAGGTAGAAATTCAATTATAGAGTGAGACATAAATGTATATATCTATTTTAATTAGCTTCATTTATTCACCTTTGTAATGATTACCTTATTTATTTATTGTCCCTTGTAATTTTCAACTCTATTACTTATTTTATTAAGTATTTATTTATGTGCATGAGATATTTTTGTTTTATTCTTCCTTTGTATTTTTTCACCCAATTTATTTCTGTCTGTGGTTTTTACATTTCTGTCTCCGTTTCTGCCTCATTATGCAGATAAGGAGGGCTGTGTCTTAGTATCCATCCGGTGCCATTTTATTGTATCTCTTATACTATATCCATTGGTTGTGTTTTTTTTTTACATCTCTTTGCAGGTGATGAAGCAGACTGAAGATGTTTTATTGTTGCCTCCCTTTTATCTCCTCTTTCTTTAATCTTTTCTCCTTTTTTCTGTTTTTCTTTTCCTGTTCTACCTACATTGCAGTGTCCATATAATCTGTAAAACTCCCTCCATGAATAATAAAGTTATTTATATGCATAAATCAAGCGGAACACTGTGGCGATAGCCGTACTGCTCCACTTGTCAAAGTAAAATCTGTTGGGCCTTTTTTTGGCATCAAGACAATTATTTTTATTGCCACATGGCCAGACAGGAAACTGTTAAAAAAAGGAAAAAAAAGCTTGATATGATCTAAAATATCTTAACAAGTGTTAATGGTTCAAAAATAAAAATAAGAAATCTGGAATTAAATATTAATATAAATGATGCCATTTCTGTATTTGAAAATTAATCTGCAGAATTAAGGACAATTTTCCATCCATCCATCTTTCTCTTATCCGGGGTCGGGTCGCGGGGGTAGCAGCTTCAGTAGGGGGGCCCAGACGTCCCTCTCCCCAGCCACTTGGTCCAGCTACTCCGGGGGGAATCCCAAGGTGCTCCCAGTCCAGCAGAGAAACATAGTCCCTCCAGCGTGTCCTGGGTCTCCCCCCAGTGGGACGTGCCTGGAACACCTCACCAGGGAGGCATCCTAATCAGATGCCCGAGCCACCTCAACTGGCTCCTCTCGACGTGGAGGAGCAGCGGCTCTACTCTGAGTCCTCCCAGGATGACTGAGCTTCTCCCCCTATCTCGAAAACTCATTTCAGCCGCTTGGATCCGGGATCTCATTCTTTCGGTCATGACCCAAAGCTCATGACCATAAATGAGGGTAGGAACGTAGATCGACCGGTAAATCCAGAGCTTTGTTTTTTATCTCAGCTCTCTCTTCCCCACAACAGACGTACAGGGCACGCTTCACAGCAGACGCCGCACCAATCCACCTGTCGATTTCCCGCTCCATCTTCCCCTCATTCATCAACAAAACCCCAAGATACTTAAACTCCTCCACTAGGGGCAGTACATCCTCTCCAACCCGGAGAAGGCACTCTACCCTTTTCCGGCTTAAGAACATGGTCTCAGAGTTGGAGACACTGATCCTCATCCCGGCCGCTTCATACAGAAAAATCAATCTGCAAAGGACAATTTTCCCCTTTAATTCATCATCTAACAATCCCAAGTTCTAAGTATGACCTATTTAATGATGCAAGGAGATGGAAGCAGAGATACTGGGTCAGAATTCTTATACTTATTTGCAGCTTTACAGTGCAAATAGTGTGTATATATTTAAATATTTTAATAATTAGTTAAAAATAAGAGTTCAAAATAAGAGTTCATACTAGTATTGATATTAAAAGTTCAATCATAAATAACTTTCAGTAAATTTATGTCGTTTGTGTACGTTGGTTAAAAAGCTCATTAAAATATAAGGAGGAGCCTGCTTTTTGTTCTGCATGTCACGTTGTTGCCCATGGGAAGATTGATTGACGCAATGCTTTTTTTTTTTGCAACTGTTTCTTCAAGAAGTTTCACCAGAAAGCTTTAAGACTGGTTTTCTGAGAAAATTTTTTACTTGGATTTATTTGTGTAAACCTTTTGGGTTTCTTTTTCCCTCTTTAGTTCTGACTGCATTTTTTGGGGCTTTAGAAGACGTGTCCACAATAAATGGCTGTTAAACCAAAAGAACGACATGGAGCCTCGATTATCTCTAGAGGAGTAACATATTGTGATTCCTGGATTTTATCTTTTAGATAATGTGGACATGCACCTAACCATGGCAATTTCACATCCCTACATTATTTCTAAATGGAAGAAGTTGCAAAATAGCAGGGCGTTCAAATACTTATTTTCCTCATTGTATATGACCTTATACGGTGGCCCTGAAGTGCAAACTGCAACTACAAATCTAAAAGCGCAACTACATTAAGAAAAAAAAACTACATAAAGCAAAGCGCAACTACATTAAGGAAAACACAATTACATTAACCAACGGGAAAAGGTAGGTACCAGTGGGAAACATGAGACATCGCTGATTGGACGACGGCGCCGTTTGACCCTTGAACCGGAAGTCATTCTGCCTGCTGTGGCTTTTGAAAACATGGATATTGTCGGCGCCCCAAACATAGCTGCCGTTATCCAGGAATATTTTGAATCAGGACATACGTACGAGGTGATGCTGGATATGCTCAAGACTAATCACCAAATTTCAGTTAGTTTGCGTACACTGAAGACACACTTAAAAGAAGCTGGACCGTTCAGACGACGCAACTTCCGGTTCAAGGGTCAAACGGCGCCGTCGTCCAATCAGCGATGTCTCATGTTTCCCACTTAGGAAATCCTATACACTACTGTTTATGCTCTAAAAACATTCTAAATGACTCCGTTTCAAGTAAATTATGGACGCTTCCCACTCAGGACACTTGGAATACATTGGACGAGCAGTATGGAGGAATATTGACACGTTTTTTGTGGACTTTTATGGACCTTTCTGCCTCGGGCGCCATAGACCTCCATTATTTGAATGTCAGCAGACAGCAAGAAGCCTCCCAGATCTCCAGATGCATTTGAGATATCAAAAAAGTACTCCAGAGTGTTGTTCAGCATGGGGGTGAGTAGAAAATGAAGGCTAATCATCTTTTGGGGGTACTATTCCTTTAATGTAATTGTGTTTTCCTTAATGTAGTTTTGTTTTCCTTAATGTAGTTGCCTTTGCTTTATGTAGTTGCGATTTTCTTAATGTAGTTGCGCTTTTAGATTTGTAGTTGCAGTTTGCACTTCAGGGCCACCGTACATTAATAGTTATACCAATTAGGGTTTAGAAATAGCATCACAATTTACCGTTATGGTTTTGTTTAGTCCTGTTCAACAATTAAAACTACGCATTATGAAACATATGAAAATCTCAGGTTTTATTGATCTTTTGAACAAAAAAAACAAACAAAACAAAAAGAAAACAGGTTCACTAGTAAAACATCAACCACCAAAAAGATAAAGATGTTACACGAATGTTCTTTGGCTTAAGAATCCTGCTGGAAGCCAGTGACTCACATTTAAAGGCCTCCCTACAGACAAACCAAGTGCCATTTAAACAAAAGCAACAAAGAAAAACTTACACAATGTTTTTTTTTTTGTTTTTAACTTACAAAGACGTACAGCAATGTTTTCAGTGAGGTGGATTTTTATTTATTTTTTACTTTTCAAAACTCACTTTTATGGAAGAGGATTAGGGCCAGTGGGGAAAAAAAAGTTAACTGATTTTTAAATTTTATTTCAGTTTACTATGCGAAAAAAGTCAGAATTCTGATTTAATCTCAGAATTCTTACTTTTTTCTCAGAATTCTGACTGAATTCTCAATTCTGACTTTTTTCCCATAGTAAACTGAAATAAAATTTAAAAATCAGTTAACTTTTTTTTTTTTTAGTGGCACTAATCCTCTTCCGTATCACTTTAAGCAAACAGTTAACATAAAATAAACTTATATATGTGTTATAATGATAAAAAAAAGTTATTAGAAATGAACAATGCCCAACAGAAACAATACAACTTTTGTCAAAAGTCTTACTAATTCTTTAAATTTTGGGAGTATGACCTGAGTGGGCTGACCAAAGAGATGCCTTTATGTTTATGGTAAAAAAAAATTATAATCATCCATTTTAGCCAATTCTGCAACTTTTATATCGCAAAAGCAGCAGTAAACAAAGTTACAAGAAGGTTAAATCACATTTCTAACATAATTAATTTGTACTAAGATTTAAAAGAAAAACATTTTCAACTGAAGTCATAGTTTCAATTAGAAACGTTTTTTAGTAGAAAACGTATAAAATATTGAATAAAAAAAATACTGCCTTGTCTGAGCAGTTCTTGCTGGTTCAAATGAGGTGATTTCCTAACAACACAACGTTAGACAGTAAAGATCCAACAGAAAGATTCCTCGGTAAACTAAAGACCTGTATAAAAATAGGACGTAATAATGCTTGTGGTATAGCTTTATATAAAATAAACTCTTTTTTTTTTTTTTTTTTTTTTTTGAAGCAGCAGCATTTAAAGTTCCTCCTGATCTCCTCTCATAATGACGTTTAACAGAAATCAGAGCTGGCATGAGAGGCCAAGACAACGACCAACAGAGTGAGGGTATAGATGGAAAAATATGACAAAAAAATTAAATGATTTTACTTGAATCATAACTGAGAAAAATGAAACGTTGACTCACTGATGGTCGTCCGAAAAAATGGAGCTTGAATTAATACGATATCAAAGCCTGGGAAATACCAGCTTAAGCTGTTTAAATAGTTTTGAGCTCCTGAATAACTGCAGGAGAAATTTGAAGAAAATACAATCAGAAATAAAACTTTGAAAAACTAATCAATAGTGGGTTTAGAGTAACTTTGCAATTATTTTTTTATTAATTTTGTACTTTTTTTTAACAAATTGCATATTTTTTATTTGTTGTTCAATTTTTTTTATTCAAATCAAGTTTTTTTTTTAAGATTTATTTTCCAATTTTCATGAAATGTCTTAAATATTTTCATAATTTTTTTTCTTATTAATTTTTACAGCTTTTATTTATTTATTTTTTTCAAACTTCTGTTTTTCAGATGAAGTTTCACAAGACGTGTTTTTTTTAAATAGATCAAAATCACTTTGATTCTGGGGAAAGGCAATTTGAAAATAATGCAATTCGTAAAGCTCAATCTGAAAAACAGAAATGAAAAAAAATCATTTCAGTAAACGTAAAAAAAAAAACAAAATCAAAGAAAACAGAAAAGTAACTCTCAAAACTTTTCCTTGAATAAATTTTTTTTCGAAGTTTTGTTTCTGGCATGCAGTCGGATTTTTTTTAAACTTTAACATTCTGCTCCATATTTTCACAAGAACGGAATAAAATCGACTCCTTAGAAACCATTACCGGTCCAGTCCGATCCGTGGCATTTTTCTGAGATGCCGTTGATTCCGTCCCCCCGCCTATGAGGCAGTGACTCCTTCCCACTCCACCAGGTACTGCACCTTGCCGTCGGCGGTGACCCGTCGGGCCAGGACTTTATACCTCTCCCCGCACGCCAGACGCCCCGCTACCCCGAAGTAGCTGCTGATGGAGCTCTTGAGGTGTGAGAGCTGGGTGTTGGGGTCCATGCCGTGGACTATGTCCGTGGGGTGGAGTCCTGGGAGGGCGCTCAGCAGCTCCGTGGCTGAGCCGTTGGTGTCTGGCAGCCTGGGGGGAGGGGGGAGTTCTGGTTTGGGGGGCTTTGGGCTTCGCCGCGGTCTGCCGCGTTTCCGTTTCAAAGGTGGAGGGGAGAAAGGCATGTTGCAGGTAGCATTTTGCATCTTGTTGGAACTGTAGAGACTGATGGAGGTTTGTTGGAAAAGAAGAAAGAAAAGTGCTTTCATTACAGATAAATCACCAAAAGAAGAAAAACAAGGCTGAGCAGATGTCTGCAAAGAATGAAACATAAGCAAGTCGCTGTTTCATGAAGTGATTTTACCTTTGATTTGAGCAGAAAAGAAATTTTTCCAATTTAACATGATGCACCTTTAACCCTTTAAAGTGGAAGTTAGCGTTTTTTGATCCCTTGCATTACCCTTACAAATGGAGTTGAAAAAAAAAGGTAAAAAGCTAATGAAAAGTTAAAAAGTAAAGCTAATAAGTTAATTAGCCTAGTTAGCAATTATATTTAGGTTTATAAACTAAAAAAACATAAGTGCCAGTATCAGCATTAATGCCTCTAAGGTTATGTTGGACCAAAGAAAATGTGTTTCTACAATGAAGAGGAGTATCTTCTTAGCATGACTCTGCCACCACCGTGTTACTGCTAATTTGTTCTAGTCAACCACATAGAAGTCTGCAGCTGTATGTTAAAACAGGCAAGTAAGGTTAAGGGGAAACACTGCTGGTAAGGAGCTCTGCGTAATCTCAAATCCGACCACTAGATGTCAGTAACTGAATGAAAGATGTCTGGATCTTGGATGGTAAAGTAAAATGAGCTCTTTCATTCTGTCCATTGGTTAATTCAATGCCTTCTACCAGCAGTGCGGAAAAATGCCTGATGTGTGATTGACTAACTTTAGCATCTCAGTCGGTGGCTGTTCTTCTTTACATGATGGTAATAAACTGTATGTCCATGAATTAAACTCCTTATTTAGTTTAGAGTAAACTCCTTGTCTAGGGACCAACTATTTGGCTGTATGAGGATTTTTATCTCGCTATCAGCAGGTTAACTTTAAACTATTTGGCTGTATGAGGATTTTTATCTCGCTATCAGCAGGTTAACTTTAAACTATTTGGCTGTATGAGGATTTTTATCTCGCTATCAGCAGGTTAACTTTAAACTATTTGGCTGTATGAGGATTTTTATCTCGCTATCAGCAGGTTAACTTTAGACTATTTGGCTGTATGAGGATTTTTATCTCGCTATCAGCAGGTTAACTTTAGACTATTTGGCTGTATGAGGATTTTTATCTCGCTATCAGCAGGTTAACTTTAAACTATTTGGCTGTATGAGGATTTTTATCTCGCTATCAGCAGGTTAACTTTAGACTATTTGGCTGTATGAGGATTTTTATCTCGCTATCAGCAGGTTAACTTTAAACTATTTGGCTGTATGAGGATTTTTATCTCGCTATCAGCAGGTTAACTTTAGACTTCTCTTGATGTTTGTGCTCCAGTTAGCTAAGCTTCATTAAATGCCAACCTGGACGGTCTGGAAAGACTTGTTGAGGTAGTTTCTGAGGTGCTGACGGCACCGATGGATTCCACATCAGAAGACTGCAATGAGAGGAGAGGCTTGTCGCTCCTGGTGCTGTAAGGATAAAAAGAAAAAAGAAAAAGAGGTGAAAAACCGAAAAAAAAAACAAAGCTAGATAAATGTTTTTTTGTTACTTTAATAGCCTGCGTTAACGTTTTATGAGCACTGATTTAAATAAAACTTTTCTTCTGTGTTCTTTATGCTTCAAACTGCCATTTATGATTACAGATTATGGTGAATATTCTCAGTCATTCAGGTCATAGTCATTCCAAAAAAACTGTCTGAAGACGTTTCTCTTCTCATCCAGGAAGCTTTTTCAATTCCAAATGTCAGAAACAGAGTTGAGTTCCAGGCTTTATAGAGTGGACCAAAGACAAAACCTTGTTTTGACTTAGAAAACATGCAAATAGAAACGGAAAAACGGGTCCACCCCTTTGTAACGGGGGTCATTAGGGGGAATTATTGGCCTTTTCAGCCAGAACAACAATTCTCTTTAACGACTACCCTTTCAGAGACATAGACGACCCCCATTCCAAAGGGGGGGACCCGTTCATCCGTTTCTATTTGCATGTTTTCGAAACCAAAACCAGGCTTTGTTGGGCTGCTGGATAAAACCTGGAACTCAACGCTATTTCTGACATTTTGAATTGAAAAATCTTCCCGGATGGAAGAGAAACGTCTTCAAACTTGGAAACAAAGTCCAGCGGATTGATTTTCTAACTTTTTTTTGGAATTAGCCTATATTTATTGGAGTCCAAGCAGTTGTGTGGGATGTCTCCATCGCATACGGAGATACTGAAATAATGATACAGATGCCAGATATTGTGAAGCCCTAATTAACCCTTTGGAAAGAAGACTGTAGCTTACTGGACAAATCAAGCAGTTGCTCACTTACTTAACGGAGGTCAAATGATCCAGTGCAGGGGTGTCCGCTTTTCTGGTTTCCTAAAAAAAGTGAAAGTCTTTAGCATCCACAGGAAGGTTTATGTTTTCTCTCCAGCTGTGCCTCTCGGGAAACGTTCAAAACACCAAGATACACACCAGGGGCATCTCATTGGGCCGCTGTGCTTCTGCCAACGTCTCTTGCTTCCTCTTTTTCTTTTTTTTCTTCTTCTTTTTCTTCTTTTCTGTGCCATTGGTTAAAGTCCCAAAGCTCCTGAAGTGGAAACGTAAAAAAACGAAACAAGAAACTGCTGACAGCTGTTCGTAAAGTCAGCTTTACTGTTCAGGCAGTGAATGAGAAATGATGGAGAAACAGTTTCTGCTGCAGTTTTTCTTTTTTCTACATTCTCCATCCACATAAAAAAAAAAAAAGTACCGTAAATTCCGGACTATAGAGCGCACCTGATTATAAGCTGCACGCTCTAATTTTAGAAAGAAAATCAATTTTGTACTTTTATAAGCTGCACCGGATTTTGAGCCGCAGGTTTCCCACATTATGAGATATTTACAAATAAAGATATTACACGTGAGCATTTTTTTTAAACGTTTGATTTAATCCGTATGATAAAACAAACAAATAGGGTACATATTATGAATGCTTTTTTTTTTCAGAATACCTGCAACACATTTAAATATACGAATCTAGATAAGTCATTTTTTCATAAAATAAGTGCATTTGTTCTTGGATTGAGGAGATATAAGAGACATTTTGCCAGTGGAACGAGACAATTTAGATTAAAAATAAGAAAACGCCATTGCATTATCTTATTTTAAGTGCATATCTTCTAGTTATCTTATTTTAAGACTAAAAACACTCATTCCATTGGCAAACTATCTCATTTACCTACTCAAATTAAGGGTAAAAACACTTAATATAAGAATTTTTTACTTCTTTTTAGATCGTTTTTGCAGTCACGCAAATAATGCTGCATATATCGGTACTTTTAATTGAACAACGCACAGAACATTGCAGAACATTCTTCCTCCTGCGCACTAAAACCCTCAAAGTCCTCTTCCTCGGTGTCTGAATGGAACAGCTTCAGGATGCCGTCACTGACTTCAGTCTCATCCATTTTTACAGCTTAATTTATCAGTTTTCTTGAGTTCTAATTCAGATTTTATTGAAAACTGTTATTTTAAGTTAAAGACAAAAATGTGTATAATTCCTAAATTCTGAATGTATATTAACCTAATAAGTTTTTCTTTTATTGTAATTGATCTTTATCTGTTCATGTTCACCTTTGCTATCCTCTGAGAGTATTTTTTCATGTAAATGTTTGTTGAATATAAAAAAAAAAGCATTGTGCAACACGTTTTATATTATATAAGACATCATAGATTTTCTTAACAATCAACATATACCGAACCGAAAACCGTGACCACGAAACCATGAACCGAACCGAACCGTGGATTTTGTGAACCGTTCCACCCGTAGTTCGCTTATGTCCTTTTTGCGCTCTCTGTACTGTTAGTTTTACCCTTGGCGCTTTCCGTAGTTCCAGGAAAGCTAAGTGTGGGGGAGAGTCCGCAGCATAACAGATCCCTGCTTTGAATGGGCAAAAATTTTACAGCAGACAAGCTTAGTTTATCCTGAATGATAAGTTGTTGTTTTTTAAAGTTATGCCAGAAGGCTCTCTTGATAAAACCCGAGTCGTCTGTCTCTGTTGTCCAAAAGAAACAAGCGCCTCACTGGCTTAGTGCCAACAAGAAAAAGAAATGAACTAAGTCGTGTGGAACGCTCTGCTGCTGCACTTCCTGTTCAGAGCAAAGGAACATTTAAGCATTTTGAAAATGTTCTACATATAAAATATTATGTTGTTGAGATGACTGCAAAAGCCAGTTATTGTAATTTCGTTTATTATTTTGAGAGTAACTTCATTTCATTTGAATTAAGTCTGTATTTCATCACGGAATGTGCACTTTATTTTAAAAGTAAATTGTTATTTTTGTCCTATTTTTGACAAAAAAATTAAGTTTACGGATTACTTTGAAGTACCGTTTACTGTTCTGTAGTTTTGTACAGTTTTGATGGAAGCATAACACCTAATTTTTTTACAATTTTTGAATAATTATTGCCCAGAATTTAAACAAGGATGTTTTTATTCTAGTTTCTTCAAAGTGCTTGAAAGATAAAAAAAAAATAAAAAATACTTTTTGTATAAGCATGTTTTTTTACATGTCATTTATTGCACAATTGCATTTTTAAAATGCCCAAATAAAAATATGCGATTAATTTGCAAGTTAACTGTTATTAACTATAATTCTGGTGCATTTGCAGGAATGCTTATTAATTTACATGGTCCCTGTCAGATAAATAAATATAAATATTAATTAATCGTTACTTGATTGATAAGATCAATCAACTTAAGAGTCGTTCAGGAATCAACAGTTTGCATCCCGAGTCCAAAGAAAAATAAAAATAAAGGTTGCTTCTTACTTCCTGTCGAAGGAGCTCTTCACCGCCTTGCATCCCTTGATGGTGATCTCGTGCAGCGGCTCCCCCATCACCGTATATGTGGGTTCAGAACAGTTAGGGGGGGTAGGGGGGAAAAAGACTCTCAGGCGAAACAAGTGCTTCTTTTTCTTCACCTCCTTCCCCGACATGAACCTGCAAAAAAAAAGGAGGAGTTAGGAAGAGGATTGTTCCAAGTTTGTCATTAAGGTGAAGCAACATGAGGAAAAAAAACCAACTTACGTGTAACTGTTGCTGTTTAAGGCCTCTAAAACTTTTTTATACCGCTTCGATCTTGGTGTGCTAGCAAGCTGTAGACAAAAACAGATTACTTTGACATCAGGAGATTTAATTCCTCCATTTATAAGACAAAAATGTCTGGATTTGAATAAAAAAAACATTATCAAACAGAATATTAGCAATGATAACAGATGGAGGGAGATTCAGTGCATGTGCTTCATGGGATCTGAAGGCATGGCTGCTGAAAACTAAATAATTGGCAAATGCATACATGTACTGAAAAGAAAAAAAACACCAATATCAGCTAAAAATACCATTCGGCGGATGTACGAGTCCATCTCTGTTTTTGAAGCCCTAACAGATTTTAATGCTAAGGATCGTTTCAAAAAAGTCAACTTGAAAAACTGAGAAGGCTAAAGGTTTTCATTTGCTCACAATAATTAAAAAATATATCTTTACTAGCTTATCAAATTAATCAACTTTTTAATATATTACTAAATTTTTTTTAAAATCAGCGTCTAAAAAAACACAAGATAAAGAAAGAAATTAAGGTACCCAGGTGGGTAGCATATGATGGCGATTTCAAACCAGCAATGTATGATAAAGGGCTCAAATTAGGGATGCACGATATTGGGATTTTGGCCGATATCCGATTTGCCGATATTTTAAAACTCATGTAGCCGATAACCGATATCGATACCGATGTTAAAGCTGGACAAAAATAAGTAGTCATTGAAAATAGCAGCTTTGTTATCCATTTCTGACACTTTGAAAAATAATATACTCAAATATATTTTCATATGCTGATATCAAATAGATTTTTAAAAACGCGCTATCGATCTATTTTACTTTCAAAGTCTCGTGAAATTTCATCGTTCTGTTACAAACTCTCGTGATATTTTGCAAATTCTTGTGAGATTTTGTTAGTAAAATAGATCGATACCGCGTCAATATATCAACATATAAAAATATGGCAACATTTGGTGAATTTTCGGGGGATTTCGTAGCATAACGAGGACATATAGCAATATTTTATCAGTAAAAGAAATTGATATGGTGTTTTTAAATGGCAATATATCAGCATATGAAGATATTGGGATATTTTAATGGATCAATATTTTTTCCCTCGTCTTTAGAAGTTTTTAAGTCTGTAAAAAATAAGTTTTTGAGGAAGAAGAAGAAGTAGTATTTTTTTTTTTTAGATTTTAGAAACTCAGAAGCTGATCAAATATCGGGTTAAATATCGGTGGGGTGGCCGATGTCCGATATTCAGTTTTAAGGCCGATACCAATAGGGGGCCGATTATAATGTGCATCCCTAGTTCAAACAATGGAGAAGCTATGGGATCACAGGATGGTTTACCCTTCAGAAAGACGGGGAGCTGGAGAGTTTTCAAAAAATGAAGAAGTATAATTTAAATAAACATGAATTCTACAGGTACCTGCAGTTAAGAGACTATTACAAGACAGAAATCAGGTGGGATCCCTCTGAGGAAGTGAATGGGGTGATTGAAATCGTGATAAAATCATTTAGTGGAAGAAAAATTAAAATCATTTCTACTCTATATCAAAAACTGATGATGAAGAAACATTCAACTAAGTACATAAAAGAAAAGTGGGAATCAGAGCTTAATATGACAATTTCAGATGAAGATTGGCGAGATATGTGGAAAACACATCAGACATCCACAAACTCACGGATATGGAGGAAGTTCACATGGAAAAATCTGATACGACTTTTTAATCACACCTAAAGTCAAGAATAATTATAATAATTAACGATACAAACAGGCGGTGTTGGCGGAATTGTGGATTAATGAATGCTGATCATTCTCACATATTCTGGAACTGTCCTGAAATTGTTAAATTTAGGAAAATGTACATGAAACTGTA
The DNA here is from genome assembly GCA_030533445.1 of Cyprinodon diabolis. Classification (NCBI taxonomy): domain Eukaryota; kingdom Metazoa; phylum Chordata; class Actinopteri; order Cyprinodontiformes; family Cyprinodontidae; genus Cyprinodon; species Cyprinodon diabolis. The sequence goes on along the minus strand of CM060067.1, from coordinate 2,229,409 downwards.
AAGAAGATACTGGGATATGATATTCCTATGAACAGTGCGGTGCTTTACCTTTGCAATTTGAACAATATCGAAGTACAGGTAAAAGACAGGTATCTGATTTAGATATTGTTAATAGCTAGCAAAAAAGCTATCACGAGGAAATGGGGACAGACAGACCCCCCTCGTCAAGAACAATGGACTGAAATAATAGAAGAAATCTACATTATGGAAAAGCTGACACATCGTCTAAGACTTCAACAAACTCAAATGAAGGAAAAGTGGAGGAAATGGACAAGATTCAAGACAAAAGACAGCGACAAAGATTAAAAAAATAAATAAAAGAGACGGGACAAAGGCCAAATAGATGAATAGCTCCCAAGTGAAAGCTCTATGTTACATTGAGTTTAATGTATAATGTTCATGTACACTGTATATGTAAAAAAGTGAAAAATACCAATAAAAAGTTAAATGTTTAAAAAAAAAAGAACTCAGCGTCTCTCCTGCTTCATTTTATCAACGTTAATAAAAAGCTCAGGGTTCGGCAACCCAAACTGCTCAAAGAGCCACACTGGACCAAAAAAAAGCAAAAAATAAATCTGTCTGGAGCCGTAAAAATAAAAAAGTCTTCTATCAGCCTTGTATCGCAGCACGGGATCCAAGTGTATAAGCCTACGATAAAAAAGGACAACATGAGCTTAAATATACAATAATCATTCAACGAGGTAGCATGAGGTGAGGGAGGAGCAGCAAACACGCTAACCGTGTGGAATTCACCGCTCGCCGCTTCACCGTGCGGTTCAGGTTGTCATGGAAACCACGTGGTTTTCCATCCTTGCAACCAAACTAGCAGCAGTAATGGATTTTAGATAAGCAAATACCTCTTAATAGGGCTGGGCATTAATTCAATAACGATATATATCGATCGATAGACGTGTGGCTCAATAGAAAAAAACAGTGTCGATAAAAGTTCGATAAAGAAACGCAGTTTTCCTTCCTTCTCATTGTAGCCTAGCATGTAGGTTTATGCTAGTCACTGCTTCCTCCCAACCAATCGCAATCGCGGACCCAGGCACGCCGTCACCAAGCGCCGCCCTCTCAAACCACAACACAGAGCACATGAAGATGTCGCAGCAAGGAGAGGCGGAGGAAATTGTTCCAAAGAAGGGTTTTTGTAGTTCGGCAGTCTGGCAGTATTTTGGTCATGGCAAGTCGGACAAAAAACAAACCAGTCATCTGTAAAATGTTTCGGGAACCAGTGAAAACCAAGTCTGATAACACAACCAACTTTTTTTTATCATCTCAGCCGCTCACACCCGCAGGAGTACGAGCTGTGTAGGCCCCGCCGCGGCTCTGCATCGCCTCCGAGGAATCTTCGGGAATTTCGGGAAAATATATATATATTTTCAGTTCTGTCTTTCAGTTTTTCACGTAGTTCTAACAATTGAGAGAAAAATGCTGAGGGGCCAGAAACTTCAACGTAAGAACTCAAGTTAAAGCAGGGACCTAAGCCGAACCAGGTTCAGCTTAGAAGAATGCGGGGGGGGTCCATTTATTTATTAGTTATATTTATTTTGGTCACTTTTCTGGTCACATTAGTTTATTCTTTGTCAGTATTTAATAACATAACTCAGGTCTCTTAAGTTATTTTTCTTTAAAACAATTCTGTTATGGTTAAAAAAGTTGGATAAATAAATATTTAATTGGAAGTGTGTTTGTGTTTTTTATTAAAATTAAATCATTTAGCAATATCATAAAAAGTCCAGGCAGAGCTGCACATAAAATATGGTTTCAAATCTTTTCAATAATTATCGATATCGATCAATATGCATTTTTTTTTATCGATAAGCTTTTTTTCTATATCGCCCAGCCCTACCTCTTAAATTGATCTTTACCTCTAATTTATCCAGAAGTTCTGGAATCGCATTTTGTCTCTCCCTCCCAGCTTGGTGGTAGTCTACATATTTAGCAGCCTTCCCTGGAAACGCCTTTCCAAATGTCTTATTTTTTGTCAATCTCTCATTCCAAAGCAAACATGCAGGCAATCCTTCCTTATTGGTAATGAAAGTAAATGATTCGCTCCATTCTTCTTTGAATCCTCCGTATCTTTATTTCCTTTTGGCCTGAGACACACATGCCACTTTGTTTCCAGCAGCCGATAGATTTAAGAAATGGATTTCATCTCCGAACTCCACTACTGCTGCTAGTTTGGTTGCACGGATGGAAAACCGTCCAAAGATCGAACAGCTAACGCTCTGGTGAAGGGATGGGAACCTTCTTCCATTTTTCCCCCAAATCCCCAAAATCTAATTTCTTTATTGTGTTTCTATAATTTGGATTTCAAATAAAAAAAGTTAAGCCAAGAATGACATGACATGGGAGCCGACTCGGTGCTCGTCTGCCTGGCTGTGTGTTTCCTTTATCGGGCCGCCTTTTACAGCTGCTTTTTCTATGTCTGCTTCTGTCTCCTTGAACCCCAGTGGGCCTCAGCAGATGGCCGCTCACACTGAGCCTGGTTCTGCTGGAGGTTTCTTCCTGTTCAAAGGGAGTCTTTCCTCTCCACTGTCGCTACCAGCATGCTTAGTGTGAGGGATTGCTGAAGAGTCAATGAGTCGATGCAATCAGCTGGTTTTCCTTAGATAGAAAACTTTGAATCAATCTGACTGGATGATCTGGTTGAATTATAAAGTGCCTTGAAATTAAATGTGCTGTGAATTGGAGCTATAGAAATAAACTGAATATAAAAACGGAATTGAAAAAAAAAAAAAAGGTAAAAAGCTAATTGAAAAGTTAAAATTTAAAAAGTTAATAAGCCTAGTTAACAATTTAATTTAGGTTTATAAACTAAAAAGTGCCAGTATTTCAATCTGTGTTTTTCATGAATTTGTTATAGAAGCACTTTAGTTATTTTTCTTAATAGAATTGGGCAAGTTGGTGTTTATTGTTATTACACTGATATAAATTTTTTCCATCAAAATATCAATATTTTTTTTTGTTACCAAGGTAATAAGGACTTGTCTGTTAGATGTGCAAGATAAATATTTAATCTTTAGCGGCGAGTAAACGAGAAGCGCGACAGTTCAGTCTAAAGAACATGGCGGCTTCAGCCGATGAAACTAGCGTTAGCGTGGCTATCGAGCAAGTTTTATCGGAATTACAGAGTATTTCTTCACTGAAAGAAGAGCAAAACACTGCTCTGGAGGCTTTTCTCAGAGGAAAAGATGTTTTTGCTCCTCTCCCGACTGGTTTCGGCAAGAGTAGCCTGGCTTGTGGTTGTGTTTTCGTCGTCGCTCTGTTAGTACGTCATATGCTTCGTTGATCTGATTGGTTTATTTGGCCCGTCTATCACCAACATAGGCCAATCAGCTAACCAGTATTTTCGCCCCTTCCCAAAATTACTTCAACGGAAGGTTTCCAGCTGGATATGCGGAGCAAATCCATCTGGCGGAGTCAGGTTAGCAAAAATCTTCCCCCATAGACTCTGGTTAAAGTTGTCCAGAGCAGCAGCTCCTCTTCTATGCTAAAGATAGGAGCATCCTGGGGAGCAGCTCTCCTGCACCCAGAGCTGAAAGCAGCTTTATTTGCTCCCCTCTTCCCTCCACAGCGCTGACGTCAAATTCGTCTGTTAGAAAGTGCGGCTGATTGACAGGTTGATAGAATTATTTAGCAACAAGGCTAGGCTAACTGCATGCAGCGAGGCTAACGTTTTATCCTGCTCTCCCTGCCTCCTTTTTCAAACATCAGGATCTGAGCCAGCATGGATAAAGACAGCCAGGACTGATTTAGAGCACTTTGCAGAACATTTTAGAATGTTGTTTTTCGTTGTTGGCATTCATATAAATATAATGGTGTGATACCTTAGTATATATTTGATTGTTTTTTAGTATAAGTCTATTTTGAAGTTAAAGCGCCCCCTGGAGAAAATTCAACAAGCCGCCACTGCACCCAGCCCATGTATCCATCTCAAATTGAGACAGGACTACAGGGTATCACAAAAGTAAAAAAAAACTTCATTGTTTTAAGATCTTTTTTTCCACTTCATACACATGAACGTCTCTTACCTTCCCCAGCTGCAGCAGCTCCCAGTTCTCGTTGATGTACGGCATCAACTGCAGCTCCGAATCAAAATACCTCTTCTTGTGAATCACACTTAGGTTGTATAAGCAAAGATGAACCACATCTTTCCTGAAATATTCAAGAAAAACATGAAAAGATTTAAAAAGAAAGTTAAGTGGAAGAAAAAAAGCAAAATAAAAAAGAAAGCAGGACTTCCCGAGTCTTCTTTCTATGAAAAGTGAATGTGATTGGTCGATTATCAAGGGGGCGGGATTGTTGAGACAGAAGGTTCGTAAGCAGTTTGGTTGTGGCCGGTGTCTCTGAAGCATCTTGCTAACCAGTTAGCAGCTTAGTGCTAGTAGGTTCCCAATGGGAAATTCCATTGGGACCAAGTAGCACTAAATTGGTGACTTAGAAACGACGCTGTCAAGGAACGCTATGGACAGCGGAAACATGCAAGAGGAGGAGAGTTTAGTGTTGGCGGTCGTGGATGAGTCTCCTCCGTCATCCATTTTTTATTTAGAGGAGGAAAGCGGGGACGAAGATGTTGTGGAAGAGGACGCCAGGGCGGCAGAAGCTTGGTTTGGTGTAGAAGGCTTCCAGCCGTACATGTTTGAGCCCTTGCCTCGCAACGCTGCCAGTTCTGTTAGCTCTACGCCTGCCGAAGACACAGACGTCCATCCCCGTGAACACTGGGACGCAACTCAATGGGAAAGGAAAGGATTCTGGTTTCAACGGTTGCGTATATTAGCTGCGACACATGAATCAAGATGCTATGACCGAAAAAATTTGATTGACAGACGACCGTTGATATATGATTGGCCGAATTTAGGTGTTCAGGCTGACGTAGAACTAACTGGCCTGCAGAAGATAACGGAAAAAAACACAGATTTTAAGACAGGATTTTAAATTTTTTATAAATAGATATTTACTAACTATTGGGACAATATGGTCTGATAAATAGGACATTTATATACATGTTTAAGGCAGAATGATTTGACATTTAAATATGATTTCCCTATTACTTTAAAACATGAGGAGAGCATTTTCAGGACCATTTAGAGCCGATTTCTATACATGGCCCTACTGGCATTGACAACTCTCACTTTCATGCTTAAAAGACTCAACAGTCAAACTATAACTTTGATAATCATCACGACAAACCTCTAAAGCCGGGCATACACTGTACGATTTTTTCAATCGTTGCAGCTACAGCTCAAACTGTACAACGAAACCTCAGGGTTGAAAAGTTCACAGCTCAAGATGTTTGTTCTCAACATCAAAAAAAATCTCACACGATTGGAGAATCGGCCTGAAAAGGGGAAAAAACGTGCGGCTTAAAGGTGGATACAGTAAAGCAGGAAAGTAGTTTTCACTCCTGCGAAACAAGTTCAGTAATTTGGTCAGTATTTGGGGCAATAGCAGGTTTCGGCTCACCAAGGTGGGAAGAAATATTTTAAATTCCTCTGCCATTGTGGAGCTGTTGCGTTTTGTTTAGCTACAGTGAAGAGGCTTTCAAAGAGATCATCCACTGAGCTTCCCACCTGTAGCACTCAGGCCAGAAGTTCGATGGCAAATCCTCCCTCTTCAAGTTGGCGATCCAACGACCAACCCGTCCGTGGAGGATCAGGAATCAGAAAGGTGGAATAACTCTTTTTTTTTCACTTTTACCCGATGTATTCCAGCATCCAGCTGCCATGCACGTGGGCATTGTCAGTTTCACTATAGCTCTGGTGAATTTCAATGGTGAAGTCCTCTGGAAATCTTCAATAATTGTTGTTGATTGCAGATGTGTCTAGTAGGGATGGAACGGTTTATGAAAACCGTCCGAACCGTTCGGTTCGATTCGTGTGTGTTTCGTTCGGTTCATGCGCTGCTCCTTTTTCTCATAGGCGAAGCGTTTACACTCCAGAGCAGAAGGTGGCGGTACTGCGACCAAAGCCAACCACCAGTAGTAAACTAAAAGAAGAAGAAGCGAAGCAGCGTAGCCGGGTGTAGCAGAAAAAAATCAGTTGTTGTGGAGAATTGTGTGGGTACGGGGAGTGGGAAAGAACAGGAGTTGGAAGATGCGCCAGCAGCACTTTATAGGTCTGCTGTATGGGACCACTTTGCATTTAGAGTGACCTACGATGACGGCGGAAAGAACGTTGTGGATAAAAGTGCAACAGTGTGCAAGCATTGTGCAGCATGTTTTGTTTATGCTAACAGCAACATGACCAACATGTCATGCTAACCCCGAAATCCCTCATACTCCGTCAGCGCTCCGCTCCGCTGCGCTCCAGACCGGCTGCTCAAAGCAAAGCCTACAGCCTCCACTGTGGCTCCCGTCCGCTCCGCTCTGAGTTCCTTGGAGATGGTAGAGGGCATGCGCCAGATGATTAAATTCAAAGCAGCAAAACATACGGAAATTAAAATTAAATTAAAATTCATTATTTTTTTTGTATTTTTCATTAATTTCATAAAAAAGAATTTTTCATTAATTTTTTTTTTTTTTTTTGGTGTAACAATCAACATATACCGAACCGAAAACCGTGACCACGAAACCGTGAACCGAACCGTGGATTTTGTGAACCGTTCCACCCCTAGTGTCTAGTAGTTCCCATTGATTTTGCTTGGAAAGCGGGGAGAATGGCGCTAGGCTTACCGCACCGTGACTCAGTGATTACGACGAAAGTTGGTATTTTTTCTGATTAACACCAAATTCATTAAATCACAACGAACGTATTATTTTTAGGTATAAATAATGATCCATTGATTATTCTTTGCTGACCGGACTTTTCCTTTGAACCATGAAATTATTTTATTTTTAAAAATCAACACTGTAATCAGTTTGTGGCTAATTGAATGTGTGGAATGTGTTAGTCAAATAAACCCTGTGTGATGGAAAGCATAAGGAAAACTTTGGTTCACTCACCAGCTGAGAGGGAGCCGCTCAATAAACTCTGTTCCACCGCTGCACACCGAGCAGACGAAGACGTAAAACCTGGACACAAGGAAATGCCGTATCATCCAAATGCATTGCACTGCATCGCCAAGGGGTAAATATTAAACAGGGAGAACAAAAAAGAAAATTTAGGTCATTATTTTTATAACTTTTATCACTGTTTGGTACATAAGCCTTCATATCCACCTCCTTTATAGTGAGTAAAACAGAAAAACATCCTCAAATTCTATGATGCATTTCAAATGGCTTAAATGTCAAATCGAAAGTGTGTCTAGAGCAGTTTTATCGTGTGTGTTAGTAGATTATCCTCCCTTTTCTCTATGAGGCTGGTCTAAATAGTGCTAAAAATGCTCCAAGTAACAGAAATCGAGAGAATTTTACAGGCGCCTCTAACGCAATAAAACCATATATATATATATATATATACAGTGGGGCAAAAAAGTATTTAGTCAGCCACCAATAGTGCAAGTTCTCCCACTTAAAAAGATGAGAGAGGCCGGTAATTTTCATCATAGATATACCTCAACTATGAGAGACAAAATGAGAAAAAAAAATCCAGAAAATCACATTGTCTGATTTTTAAAGAATTTATTTGCAAAATATGGTGGAAAATAAGTATTTGGTCAATAACAAAAGTTCATCTCAATACTTTGTTATATACCCTTTGTTGGCAATGACAGAGATCAAACGTTTTCTGTAAGTCTTCACAAGGTTTTCACACACTGTTGCTGGTATTTTGGCCCATTCCTCCATGCAGATCTCCTCTAGAGCAGTGATGTTCTGGGGCTGTCGCTGGGCAACACGGACTTTCAACTCCCTCCAAAGATTTTCTATGGGGTTGAGATCTGGAGACTGGCTAGGCCACTCCAGGACCTTGAAATGCTTCTTATGAAGCCACTCCTTCGTTACCCGGGCGGTGTGTTTGGGATCATTGTCATGCTGAAAGACCCAGCCACGTTTCATCTTCAATGCCCTTGCTGATGGAAGGAGATTTTCACTCAAAATTTGACGATACATGGCCCCATTCATTCTTTCCTTCACACGGATCAGTCGTCCTGGTCCCTTAGCAGAAAAACAGCCCCAAAGCATGATGTTTCCACCCCCATGCTTCACTGTAGGTATGGTGTTCTTTGGATGCAACTCAGCATTCTCTCTCCTCCAAACACGACGAGTAGAGTTTTTACCAAAAAGTTCTATTTTGGTTTCATCTGACCATATGATATTCTCCCAGTCATCGTCTGGATCATCCAAATGCTCTCTAGCAAACTTGAGGCGGGCCTTGACATGTACTGGCTTAAGCAGGGGGACACGTCTGGCACTGCAGGATTTGAGTCCCTGGCGGCGTAGTGTGTTACTGATGGTAGCCTTTGTTACTTTGGTCCCAGCTCTCTGCAGGTCATTCACTAGGTCCCCCCGTGTGGTTCTGGGATTTTTACTCACCTTCTTGTGATCATTTTGACCCCACGGGGTGAGATCTTGCGTGGAGCCCCAGATCGAGGAAGATTATCAGTGGTCTTGTATGTTTTCCATTTTCTAATAATTGATCCCACAGTTGATTTCTTCACACCAAGCTGTTTACCTATTGCAGATTCAGACTTCCCAGCCTGGTGCAGGTCTATAATTTTGTTTCAGGTGTCCTTTGACAGCTCTCTAGTTTTGGCCATGGTGGAGTTTAGAGTGTGACTGTTTGAGGTTGTGGACAGGTGTCTTTTATACTGATAACGGGTTCAAACAGGTGCCATTAATGAAGGTAACGAGTGGAGGACAGAGGAGCCTCTTATAGAAGAAGTTACAGGTCTGTGAGAGCCAGAAATCTTGCTTGTTTGTAACTGACCAAATACTTATTTTCCACCATATTTTGCAAATAAATTCTTTAAAAATCAGACAATGTGATTTTCTGGATTTTTTTTCCTCATTTTGTCTCTCATAGTTGAGGTATATCTATGATGAAAATTACCGGCCTCTCTCATCTTTTTGAGTGGGAGAACTTGCACTATTGGTGGTTGACTAAATACTTTTTTGCCCCACTGTATATATATATATATATATATAAATAAAAACACAGCCAAATCCTTCGTAATCTTACCATCGACAGGCTGCAGCCATGTCCCAAATTTCTTGTTTTCCAGCCACTTATGTTCAAATTAGCATTTTCCCATTCTCTAGCTTTTTCTGTGCCTCAAGCTTCTGTTCCAACATACGGCTTTACGATCAACCAGGAGCAGTTCCACGCAAACACGTGGAACCAGTTAAATCTGATATATTTGACAAAATGTTTTTTTTTATAAAGCATTTTAAATGTCATAATCAAATTTAATGAATTTCAATGCCAATTAAGGCCTTAATTAAAAAAATTATAATTTAATGATTTTTAATGACATGTGGAAACCCTGAGGGTAGCTCCGCCCAACGCGCATCAGACCCACTTTTCGTGTCAGAACTAAACTTGTACAAGCATCAAGAATGAAGCAGCATGCATGTTTTTGATGCTGTAGTGTAAAGGGCGGATTATACTTCTGCAACCGCAGAGAGCGACAAATGTCGCTTGTGTCTGATCGCAAACCAGTTTTGCTGGTATGTTTCTACACCGTTGGTCTGGAATTTCTAGGGACGCACAGCAGTTTCCTGCAAAAGCGCAAGGGGGAGCCTATACGAGAACTCGCAAGAACTTCGGCGGCGCCGGCGGGGGTGTTTATCTTCCAAAACTACAATGGCATGTCTGCAAGATATCACAGTCACGGAGATAGATCTAGAGTTGCTAGACATCGAAGAGGAACAGGTTCTGTTAATGGAGCGTACCTCCTCGGTTAACCTTTCGTCGTAGTCGTCCATTTTAGCTGTTCCTCGTTTTTAAAAATGGCGCGCCCCGGCACCGAATCAAGAAGGACGACCACCCAGACAGCTGGGAAGGCATACCAAGGACCAGTCACAGCTGCTTTTTGTCTGTGCACTTCTGCTTGAGGTCTACGTGGTTTTGCAATCGTCCAACGCGTAGTCAGAATTTTTTTTTTTTATTTGCACGACGACGGGTGCAGAGCCTCTGCGCGGGGGGCGTGGTCATGCACAGAGACAGATTTGGCGGTTGCAGAGGCTATGCATCAGAAGCATAAATTGGCTTCTGACTAATTGCTTCGTATTTGTCCATCACAAAGGTGATTAAATATTGAGTCGCTACGTAAAATGACTACTTCCTGACTAAACTGACGTCACAGCATCCCTCAGTGGGTCACGTGACCGATTGAGGAATTTAGCATCGTCTGCCATCTTACAGAATTATTTATATAAACAACAAAATGATGGACATTTTTTCACTTGTGATGTATTTAATTTTGTACAGGTGTTGCACCCTGAGCATATTTTATCTCAATATATAACATTTGTTCGCTGTATTATTGAATTGTTCAATGTGACCATTATTTTTTTTTGGGGTCAATTCTGTTCTCTGGCGGGAGTTGCAACGAAGAAGAAGAAGGCTAGAGTGTGATGGTTTTATCTGCGTGTTCGTGCCCGGCTGCTCCAGGGAGAACAATAAGAAAAAGAGAAAAAAACGTCCAGCGCGGGGCAAATCAAGTTGATAAAAGCGAAGACGGAGTCCTTTCTGTTTCGGGAATGCAACACATAACATCAAAATAGAAACTATAAGTATGTGGTTTTCTATTTGAACTTTAAAGTTAAAATCTCTAAACAAAATAAATGATATAGGAAATGTATGAAGTTGTAAGGAAAATGAATAAACATCAGCTGAACCTTGTCACATACATTAGACTTTAGAGTTAAGTGTTTGCACCTATCTCCATTGAACAGTGGAGTCTGCAGGCAATGTAGGCAATCCTCATGGAACCACTGCTGACATCTGTTGCACTGCAGCATCTTCAGGTACCAACTACACACAAATACACACACATTACCAATGCTAATATAATGACAAGCAGCATTATACATGGAAATTATTCAACAAGTTATTTTCAGTGTTTTCAGCCTGTAAAGGGCGACTCACTCTCCCGGTCCTCCACAGTAGCAGTAGCATTGCTGCATGTTGGTCTTATGACCCTGATCCCACACAAGTTCCTCCAGAGAATATGGAAAGGACTGATGAAACACCATGTGTTGCTCCTCATGATCCTCCTCTGCGCTCCCCCTCTGCAAAAAAAAAAAAAAAAAAGATCAGTTCATAGAGGTGATTTTATTGCAGTGTTTTACAGAGGGCTCCAAGTAAGGCTGTTAATTGCATTTGCAAAACAATCAATTTAACAACAACAATTTAATAATAATGCAATTTCCGATCTGCAAAGGCACTTAATTATGTGTGTTTAACAAAAGCGCAGCTTTAATTTTTTTTTCCATTCAGCCCCTTAAACCCGACGTAAACGGTGCGATATTCTTAATCCTTGCACGTGTGGCATACAGAGCCATCAGTGGGTCGAAATACACTATATTGCCAAAAGTATTTGCTCACCCATCCAAATTATTGGAATCAGGTGTTCCAATCACTTCCATGGCCACAGGTGTATAAATTCAAGCACCTAGGCATGCAGACTGTTTTTACAAACATTTGTGAAAGAATGGGTCGCTCTCAGGAGCTCAGTGAATTCCAGCGTGGAACTTTGATAGGATGCCACCTGTGCAACAAATCCAGTCGTGAAATTTCCTCGCTCCTAAATATTCCACAGTCAACTGTCAGCTGTATTATAAGAAAATGGAAGTGTTTGGGAACGACAGCAACTCAGCCACGAAGTGGTAGGCCACGTAAACTGACGGAGCGGGGTCAGCGGATGCTGAAGCGCATAGTGCGAAGAGGTCGCCAACTTTCTGCAGAGTCAATCACTACAGACCTCCAAACTTCATGTGGCCTTCAGATTAGCTCAAGAACAGTGCGCAGAGAGCTTCATGGAATGGGTTTCCATGGTCGAGCAGCTGCATCCAAGCCATACATAACCAAGTGCAATGCAAAGCGTCGGATGCGGTGGTGTAAAGCACGCCGCCACTGGACTCTAGAGCAGTGGAGACGCGTTCTCTGGAGTGACGAATCGCGCTTCTCCATCTGGCAATCTGATGGACGGGTCTGGGTTTGGCGGTTGCCAGGAGAACGGTACTTGTCTGACTGCATTGTGCCAAGTGTAAAGTTTGGTGGAGGGGGGATTATGGTGTGGGGTTGTTTTTCAGGAGCTGGGCTTGGCCCCTTAGTTCCAGTGAAAGGAACTCTGAATGCTTCAGCATACCAAGACATTTTGGACAATTCCATGCTCCCAACTTTGTGGGAACAGTTTGGAGCTGGCCCCTTCCTCTTCCAACATGACTGTGCACCAGTGCACAAAGCAAGGTCCATAAAGACATGGATGACAGAGTCTGGTGTGGATGAACTTGACTGGCCTGCACAGAGTCCTGACCTCAACCCGATAGAACACCTTTGGGATGAATTAGAGCGGAGACTGAGAGCCAGGCCTTCTCGTCCAACATCAGTGTGCGACCTCACAAATGCGCTTCTGGAAGAATGGTCAAAAATTCCCATAAACACACTCCTAAACCTTGTGGACAGCCTTCCCAGAAGAGTTGAAGCTGTTCTAGCTGCAAAGGGTGGACCGACGTCATATTGAACCCTATGGATTAGGAACGGGATGTCACTTAAGCTCATATGTGAGTCAAGGCAGGTGAGCAAATACTTTTGGCAATATAGTGTATCTACCCCATAATCAAAAACATGGTAAATATGATACAGGTGGTTTTGTCATTTCGAAATTAGTTATTGAACAGAAGTCACTGTCGAACCCTGACCAGCAGAGGGGGCGTTCGCCACACCGTGTGTTCTCTGTCATTCAGAGAATGAGGACACATATAAACTGTGAAGTTGATATAAACATTTTTGGCTCTTTGCAGGGAAGAAGGAAGGTTGGGAACTGTGTAGTTGATTTGCGAATATGTCCGACTTGAGTTAATGATCTCAGCTGATTTGCGGTATTGTTGTGAATATTGTTCAGCCAACTGAAAGTAGTTAGCTTATATTTAGCGCTGGTTGCTAGCTACCGGGAGTGAGCGCGAGGCTGGGGAGGAAACAATGACCCTCTGCTCGGGAGTAGTTTGTCAAGCTGAGTAAATAATCTAAAGTAAGGCATGATTGATCTAATTAAGAGATATTTGAATCCGTTGACAATGTTTGTTAAATGGGATTATTTTACTGTATTTGAGAAAATGTGCTATAGAAGGTTAATTAAACTTTTCTTTAATATTAGCTGAGAATATGATTTATTGTTTATATTTTGTTGCAGAAGTTCATGATTACCTGTGTTTAGAATATATGCAAAAGTTATGGTTTATTGTGAATATGTCGGTGAAGAAGTTCAAAATGACACCATGTGTTCTCGGTCATTCATAGATTGAGGACTTAAACTGTGAAGTTGATATACGTGTGTGGCGAATTCTAATATAAACATTTTTGGCTCTTTGCAGAGTAAAATAAAGCGGACTTTCAAATTAAATGTGTAGTGGAGACAGCTTCATTCTGTACCACGCTACACACGCAGCTACCGCTCAAACTGTACGAGGGTTGAAAGGTTCACAGTTCATGATGCTTGTTCTTAAACTGAAAATGTATTTTTCCTCATTTTTTCTGTAAATGTCACTTCAAAATAAGGTTGAAAAAAGGAACCAATAATATTGCTTTGTTTTAGAGATTAGTTGAAAAAATACTTAATTGGAGCATATTGTGATATACATTAATAATGTGATAATAAAGTTAATATCGTGATGTATGATTTTTTTCCATATCAGTCAGCACTAGTGACAAGTATGGTATTGCAAAACCCATGCCAATTCTCACCCCTATTTAACCCCTAAGAATAACATGAAACAGGATTTAGAGTTGAAATGAGGAATCAGAAACGTTCCAACTCAAACGCTGCAAACTCTCTTTTCCCCCCATGTGAATGAAGCCACTTCTCCAACATCCTGCTCCTACCTCAGACAGAGACGCCAGCCGACATTCTGAGCACAGCCACTTGTCGTCGGAGTCAATGACGGCAGCATCGACGATGGGAGAGTGACACATCTGATGGTAGCCTGGATGGGAAACCATTCACACACAGTAAGTCTCCCTAATAGATGCCCAGCTGAAACAGGAACATGTTTGACTGGATGCAAATTTAACTTAATGCGTGTTTCCCCTCATAGTTTGCTTTAAAAACAAACGCACCTTGACCACACTGGTCACAAATGACAATCTCGTTGGGCTCCTCCGACGTCTCGTCCTGGCATATAGAGCAGACGATGTCATCGTCCTCATCGTCCTTGTCTTCTTCTTCGTCACCTTAAATGAGCAGGAATACTAATCGGAAATATATGATTTACGAAAGCAAACCGGGTGAAACCAACAATACTACTTTTTAACGCAATTCCCTGAAAGGTTTGTGATTAAACACAGTTGATCCTAAAAGATGTGCGTTACAGGCTATATAGTATATATAGTAAACATGTTTTTTTTTTTATAATCCTTCATAATTACAATCGTACGATGGAGTTTTAGGGCTGGACTAAAAAAAATTATGAGAATAAAGTCGTTATATTATGACTTTATAATAGTATGTCTGTAATTCTCCTACTTTATTATCATAACATGTCAGATTAAATAATACTACTTATACTTCAGCGATAGTATCTAGGTGTTACTTTATTGTATGTCTTATACTATATCCGTTGGTTGTGCTGTTCTTTTTACCTCTTTATTTAGTTCTAATGTCTGTGCAGGTGATGAAGCAGAATGTTTTATCATTGTCTTTTATCTACTCTTTCATCTTTTCTCCTTTTTTTCTGTTTTTCCTTTCCTGTTCTATTTACATTGCAGTGTCCATATAATCTGTAATACTCCCTGCATGAATTACAATAAAGCTATTTATATGTATAAATCAAGCGGAACGCTATGGCAATAGCCGTACTGCTCCACTTGTGGAAGCAAAAACTCTTGGGCTCCTTTTGGCATCAAGACAATTATTCTTATTGCAACATTCCCAGAGAGGACACTGTTAAATAAAAAAGAAAATAATAATAATAATAATATTACTAGAACAAAATCCTAACATTGCAAGAATGAAGTCAAAACTTTTTGAAAATAAAGTCATAATATGAGAATAAAGTAACTTTACAAGAATAAAGTCGTAATATTATCAGAATAAACGTTATGAAGTCATTATATTACGAGATAAAAATCCTAAAATTAAAAGAATAAAGTTGAGATTTTGAAAGAATAAAGTCGTAATATGAGAATAAAGCTGTACATTTACAAGAATAAAGTCGGAGTTTACGACCAACTCCCACAAGAAGCACTGTTCCCTAAATAGATGTTTTTGATTGCGGTATTAAACTAGCTGCTGATTACTACGGAGCCCCTAAAGGGACATGGAGGGAAAAAATAAACTTTTGAGAAAATCCTGCAAAACATTTGCGAAATCTCGCAAAACTATTGCAGGATCTCGCAAAAGTACTGCAGGATCTCGCAAAAGTACTGCAGGATCTCGCAAAAGTACTGAAGGATCTCGGAAAAGTATTGCAGGATCTCGCAAAAAATAAACTTTTGCGAGATCCCGCAAAAAATAAACTTTTGCGAGATCCCGCAAAACTTTTGCGAGATACCGCAATACTTTCTGGAGATCTCACAAAACTATTGCAGGATCTCGCAAAAGTACTGCAGGATCTCGGAAAAGTATTGCTGGATCTCGCAAAAAATAAACTTTCTGGAGATCCCGCAATACTTTCTGGAGATCCCGCAATACTTTCTGGAGATCCCGCAATACTTTCTGGAGATCCCGCAATACTTTCTGGAGATCCCGCAATACTTTTGCGAGATCCCGCAATACTTTTGCGAGATCCCGCAATAGTTTTGCGAGATCCCGCAATAGTTTTCCGGGATCTCGCAAAAGTATTGCGGGATCTCGCAAAAGTATTGCGGGATCTCGCAAAAGTTATTTTTTCCCCCTCCATGTCCCTTTAGGGGCTCCGTAGTTTACCGCCCACCCAAAAAAAAAAAATTTTAAATAGAATAAATAAATGGAAAAAAGAAGGTAGCAGATTCAGCATCCTGTCTGCTAGGAAGTGTGTTGGTGGTGGGCGTGAACGCAGGGAGGATCCATCACTCTCACCTTCTGGTTCACCCTATGATGGGGATGAAGTCTGAAAGGAGAACTGACGGTTTCCTCCTGTGAACCCCCTTTATACCAAAACGCTGCCAATACGCCATTATACAGTAGCTGGAAGTTAGAAACACGTTCAGCGCTCGTCTGGAACACGTCAGATACGCTGATATGCGTTGGAGAGAAGTCCTGGATAAGTTACGCAGAAGTTATGCTATTCCGCTTCTGCTTAGCAAGACGCAGAAAAGTGACCTTTGTTGAATATTAATGGCGTTCAGGTCGGATGGATGCGACCTGGCCGTTCAGAAACAGATCGCATAAGAAAAGATCAGATTCGTATCGGATTCAGGACCACAGAGCCAAGTGTTCTGGGTCGCATTGGAAAAAAATCGAATCTGTGTTATTCAGATTGTCAGGAAAAGATCAGATACAGGTCGCATATGGGCACAAAAAATAAAATAAAAACAATCGGATTTGGGTCACTTCAGGGTGCTGTGTAAATGTATCCTAATGTTACGTTCACACCTAAAGCAGCAGAGGCAGCAGGAGCAGCTAGTTTACATGCAAAGTCAATGGTTGACGTGCATCAAGTTGCAGCAAAAGGTCCCGCAGCGCGTTTGAAGCAGCAGGAGCAGCGCATCTGGGAGGGAGACGGACACAGCACTGCTGATGCAGAGCGCTATGATCACTTGCTCCGACAGAGAAATAATCTTTGAAGGCAGGATGGTAATCTGGATGAACTTACTGCACAGACCATGTTTTCAGGAGGACTTTCTCACTTCAACATAGATTCAAACTACTTTTTACCCGCTGATCACAGCTAATATAGCTGCCATTGTTCCGGGTAAAGAAAGGATAGGTTAGCTCCGCCCACCGCGCATCAGACCCACTTTACCGCTGCGCAGCTAGAGCAGCAAAGATGCTTCAGCCGCGCGTCAGAACTAAACTGGTACAAGCATCAGAAATGAAGCAGGATGCACGTTTTAGCCGCTCTTGCTGCTTGCGGTCTGAATGTAGCATTAGTCCATATCTTCAGAACCGCTTATGATAAGTTTTGGTTATTAATAAGTGGAATTGTAAACAGAGTTTCACGCTTCGTACTGTTTGGCTACCAAATTTGGATATATCCAAGTTCCACATTACAAAATAAAGGAGTCGGTAATATGGAAACTGATTGATTCAAAAACTGCATGAATGGAGAATGATTAGAGGAAGAGAAGATCACCTGATAAATGAGCATTTAGTCAAACGTGTTTAAACACATAAGATGCATAAGAAATATACGCACAGATGTACGTATGTTTTTCTTTTAAATACGACACCTACGCTTAGTTGTTATGTTTCATTTGGTAACGTTAAAGCGGGAGTACTTTGTAAACAGAGAGAAAACACAGGAATCAGTTTTCTCTCCAAGACTAAAATTTGTATCTTTTGTCGACTAAATCTTTTGATTTTTAAATGACTTAATTACAACTGAACTAATAAGGATTTTCATTCAAGGCTGCTAAACGTAACTGATCTAGATGACTTTTTGTTTTCATTTCAGCTCAGGTCAAAAAGTGTCATAATTTACCTGTTTGAATATCGTCCCAAAGAACCCAAGACTTGGATCTATCCTCAAAAACCACGAAGCATCGCTGCTTGTCCCGATCTATCTGGAAAAGAAAAAGTAAACACTAAATAAAAAGGGATTTGTATTTTTTTTAAAAGTATAAACTTTAAACTTCTAGAGTGTCAGATTTCTTTAATTCTTTAATTTCTTTAAGGAAAAGTCCGGTCATATTCAGAATTCAAACTTCTGAAAGTTCTTTAAATCTGAAATGATTCCATCCTGTTCAATAAATGATCAGTGTTTTTAATTCAGAGTCATTTTCATGTGAATGTGCTTTACTGGAGGCATCCATGTTTGTCAAAGAACACAACTGCCACCTACTGGTTTGTGACGTCACGGTGCGGTATCGGCTGTTGATCAAGTCCCAGTGCTGTATCTGGTGTTTGTCACAACGCGCTATTATCCAAGTCATCTTGAAAACATTCTTCTTCCAAATGTTGGCTACATATTACGTGTTTTTTCTCTGGCCAGAAGTTCGATGGCGAATCCTCCCTCTTCAAGTTGGCGATCCAACGACCAACCCGTCCGTGGAGGATCAGGAATCAGAAAGGTGGAATTACTCTTTTTTTTCACTTTTACCCGATGTATTCCAGCATCCAGCTGCCATGCACGTGGGCATTGTCAGTTTCACTATAGCTCTGGTGAATTTCAATGGTGAAGTCCTCTGGAAATCTTCAATAATTGTTGTTGATTGCAGATGTGTCTAGTAGTTCCCATTGATTTAGCTTGTAAAGCGGGGAGAATGGCGCTAGGCTTACCGCACCGTGACGTCACTGCTGGAAGATGGCAGGAGGGAGGGGCTACTATATTTGGGCAAAAATGGCCGCTCCCGGACTCAGTGATCACGACAAAGGTTATTTTTATTTTTTTACTGATTAAAACTAAATTCATTAAATCACTTTTAGGTATAAATATTGATCCATTGGTTATTTCTTGCTGATCAGACTTTTCGTTTAAGGAAGGGAAATGTTATGAGAGCTGTACAAAACGAACCTTCGTTTTGTTAATACTCTGTCTATACAAAATGACAATAAAAGTTTTATTAGAGACAATTTACATTTAAAATAAGAAAAAACATTTCATTGTATTATTTCAAGTGCATAATATCTAAAAATCTCATTTTAAGAGTAAAAATACTAATTCTGTTGGCGAATCATCTTATTTACCTGCTCAAATTGAGAGCAAATACATTTAAGACTTGTTTACTTATTTCCAGATGTTTTTTTGGGGGGGCAAAAATGGCCGCTTCTAGACTCAACAAACGCAACAAAAATCATAATTTATTTTACGGATTAAAGCTAAATTCATTAAATCGTTTCAAATGTATTAGTTTCAGGTATAAATAATGATCCGCTGATTATTCCTTGCTGTTTTATGGCCCAATGACAAGAATATAAATGGTCTATAAAAATGAAAAACTAGCATTTAAAGACAAGAATCCTGTTTGTTTTTTAGACTTTAAAAGCATCGCCTGGCTTTACACCAACCTTTGTGATTGTTCCCAAATAGAACAAGCCATCAGACCACCTGGCCAACACATCCTGCCCCTCTGTGAACCTGGCAGACATGTCGTCTTCCCCATAATCCCCCCTCGCAGAGAGGCTGCAGGGTGACAGGGAGGCAGTCCGCTGCTGCTGCTGGTAGTGGGCTCTGTGATGGACAGGAGAATGATCCACAACCTCCGAGTCTCTGAAAACAGGAAGCCAAACACAATACATCAGCACATGTTCATAAACCGGGACATTTATTCATAAATGCGGAAAATACTGACAACCTTTATATGTTTGCTTTGCAAAACGAGGCAGAAAGCCCACATGAGGATCTGAGGTCCTCAGTATGTTGTGGGATTTTTTAACTTCAATAGTTCTTTGTGTTGTTGCTGAGCTTTCAGTGCGCACATTACCTGGTGACAGATGGGGGGGTTTACCATTAGGCAATACTAGGAAGTTGCCTAGGGCCCTAAGTTCCTTGGGGCCCCATAAAACTCTGTTTATATTCATAGTTAATCCAACTATTCCTTATTTGTGCACATTAATAATGTTCTTGATAAAAATTATTTGTATATGTATATTTGTATATGAGAATTATTTATAAATGCCATCAGAACGCTGATAATATTAAGTGTGTCTCTACCTTTTGTCTGCAGTAGAAACTGTTACCTCTATATTAATTTTAAATCTAAAAATATTTGATCTATGCCGACTGAAGATTTCTCACAGTTTAAAAATGTCAGTTCTTAATTTCCTGCTGACCCCTGGAAACATTAAATCAGAAGTCCTCCATCCTCCATCGATTAGTGTTAAAGACAAGATTTATTCCCAGCTTGATCAGACACTTCTGTCACAACTGCTCCCAGAAAAATCAGTCGAGGAGATCCTGCTGACAACGCCAAATTGTAGCGGGGAAAAAAGTATTCAACTATTCACCCTAGTTAAATTAACGGAGATCGGTGGATTTCAATCAGCTGGCACTTTATTTTCTTATCTTTATCTTATCTTTATCAAACCTTGAGAAACATTTTCGCATGTCGTGCAAATAAGTATGTTTTGTCTTAAACCCCCACTTTCTAAGCCTTGCAGGTGAAACAAACTGAGTAAAAATATTTTTCACTGGATAAATAGCATAACTAAATATATGAGACGAGAAATATAAATTTTCCGACCACAGTCATGTACAAAAAAAAAAAACAAAACAATATAAGGTCAAATTGCCTTACGTTTCAAAAAACACCAAAAAGTAAGTAATTAAATGGTTTTTGTACATGACTACACGGCCATTTGAGGTGGTTTAAAGTGTATTTTTCGTACAAAACTAAAGGGATGAACTAAATGAATGTCAACATCTGACTATGGTTGACTCTCTAGGACACGCCCCTCCTCATTTGCATAATGAGGCAGAAATGCAGACAGAAATGTAAAAAGGGCAGACAGAAATAAATAGCGGCGAAGAGATAACTAGGGTAAAAAAATACAATGGAAGAATAAAATAGACAAAAATATTATAACATGCACATAAATAAATACTTAAAAATATAATAAAAAAATAAAGTTGAAGATTATAAAGGACAAAAAATAAGGTAAATATTACAAAAGCAAATAAATAAGCTAATTAAAAGAGTTATATACATTTATGTCTCACTATAATTTCATTTCTACTTACATTTATTTGTTGATTGTATTTTTGGTGGCAATTAATTGTATGCGTATGTATTTATTGAGCATTTATTTATTTCTGTATTTATTTTTAAATATGGCAGAGTTGGTCCTCCATACATCTTACAGAACAACAGCATGAAAAGACAGCTGAGTACAAAACATAGAGAGGAAAACCATAAAGGGACAAGAAGAGAGGGACAAAACCTAGAACAGATAATGGATGTCCATTCTATTAACATTTCTCTATCTGTAGAATGGGTCTGTTTTATGTGTCGTCTTCTCAATTCAGAGGGCCCCCTGCCTGTCTTTGCCTAGGGACCCACATTTCCTAAATCCACCCCTGCCTGGTGATTATGATAATTTGCACTAATTGGCAATTAAAGGGACGCCGAACGGTTCAATAAGCCAATCAGACCCAGAGATAAATAGCCAGTTTAATGAATGTTCTCTTATTTTGGGAGGTTTTCTTTTAAGCTTCCCTTTAGTCTTTTGTTTGAACGACTGAACCCCCAAAAAAGGGCAGCAGAGAGGATATAAAGATTCCTCTGAATGAATGAAGAGAAAATGAGCTAAAGAGGAAATAGAGGTGAAGGTGACAGCATACAGCCCCCCCTCCCTCCAGGTCACAGACCGTCGAACCCCCCACCCTCCTCGGTAGGAAAACATGACAACAATACCTCATTCGGTCACCTCTGTTGGTACAAATGCCTCGCGAGACGAAATTAGAAAAAAGGGCGCGGGTCTGGTCGTTTGTTTTCTTTTGTTTTTTCCCGCTGCTGCTGAGGATCGTCTTAACCTCGACCACGCGCTCCGAACCCCGCAGAGCTCGAGCCTTCCTTAGAAAATAACAAACGGTTCTCTTTCCCCCAGCACGTTCGCCATTTTGCTTTCCCGCTGATGAGCGGGGAGTGCATTATGGGAAGCGGAGCCCCGAGTTCAAACTGCAGCAGCATATTCGCCTCTCTGGAAAAATACTGCTTTTTTACTTCATGTTTATTTAGTACGGAAGATGATTAGGGCCAGTGGAAAAAAAAAAGTTAACTGATTTTTAAATTTTATTTCAGTTCAGTAGCTATGGGAAAAAAGTCAGAAATCTGACTTTTTTTTTAGAATTCTGACATTTTTATTGTCAGAATTCAGTCAGAATTCTGAGATTACAGTCAGAATTCTGAGAAAAAAGTCAGAATTCTGAGATTAAAGTCAGAATTCTGACTTTTTTTCCCATGTAAAACTGAAATAAAATTTTAAAATCAGTTAACTTTTTTTTTTTTTTTTTTCCAGTGGCCCTTATCCTCTTCTGTATTAATCCTCTTCCGTAATTTAGCACCACATTTTTTATTACATGTTTTTTTTCCCCCCAAAATATTTTCTATTAAATTTTAACACACACTGAAGGATAGTACAGCACAGTATATATAAACAAATCCAAACATACACTAAATTAAGATTACAACAATATAACAGAAAAAACAAAACTATAAATAATAATAAAAAAATATTAAAAAGATAAATAAATTAAAAAACTAAGTAAATAAATAAATAAAATCCTTCTCATCTGGTATGAGTATCGCTTACACTTGACATCCCACCTCCACCCTTTTCCAGAAAGGATGAGAATGGGTACCATATCTCCTCAAATTTGTTACATTTACCTTTCATTATACAAGTTATTTTTTCCACGACCATGTTAGTTGCTATTTCTTTTAGCCTGTCATTTACATGTGGTACTTGGAATTTTTTTCCAAAACAGAGCAATAAGATGCTCAGCTTGTAGCAAATACATGTCAAGAAAAGTATATTCTTTTCTTCTCAAAGGCATTTCAGGAGGGTATAAGTGCATAACAAATATTTTTGCTGATAATGGTAGATTAATCATTTTATTGATCATGTCCCTCACCCCTTTCCAGAAAGACATATGTTCACACTCCCATATGCAATGGTAAAAATCACCTTCAAGTTTGTTGCATTTTGTGCAGGTATCTGGAATATTTTCATTATACATATGTAGAATAGCTGGAGTTATGTTAGTCTGCATCAACCATTTGTATTGCAATAATTTCAATCTTACACTCAATGTTTGAATCTGAACTTCCTTACATGCCTCTGTCCAATCACTCTCACATAGATCTTCTTTAAGTCTTTCCTCCAGGCTTCTAATTTATCCATTGACGGTTCTTTTGATTCTGATGCTATAATTCTATATAGGTGTGACATTAAACCTCTTGCATAGCAGTCTTTTAACATTTCTTTTTCTAAGCTGTTTATTACTGGCATCTCTAAAGAGTTCCTTTGAACTGAAAACATATAGTTCCTTATTTGTAAATATTTAAAGAAATGCTTTTTAGGTATATTAAATATATCAACTAGTTTCTCAAAAGACCAAAATTTCTTTGAAGAATACAAATCTTTAACAGATTTTATCCACTTATCTGCCCAACTTTTAAAACCTGCATCCGACTTTCCTGCTTTGAAGTCTACATGTTTTAAAGGTGGGGGTTGGAATATTATGGAAGAGGATTAGGGCCACTAAAAATTTTTTAAAAACTTAACTGATTTTTTAAATTTTATTTCAGTATAATAAGAAAAAAGTCAGAATTCTGACTTTAATCTCAGAACTCTGACATTTTTCTCAGAATTTTTACTTTAATCTAAGAATTCTGACATTTTTCTCCCAATTCTGACTTTAATCTCAGAATTCTGCATTATTGATGGGTGTCTTAAATATCCATTCAAGACACCCATCAATAAGCTTTACCTTCATACCCTATGATCCTCATATATGGCTCTCATAGATTTTTCAAAGTCCTGTTCTTTGCCCTTGGCAAAGTATGTTAGTTTTCTGAGTCCTTTTTCTTTTTCCTTTTTATATATTCTTTTTTTTGGGGTGGGGGTGGGGGGTGGGCATGGGGGTAAATAGCAGCTAGGTAATACCACATGCAAAGACATCTTTTTATGTAGGCCTCCGGGTGCATTCCTGCCCCCCTCAGGAGCAGTGATGCACATGAGGGAAGCAGCTTTAACTGATGCAACGTAATGCCCATGACATGCATCATGTCATGGAATATGCATAACTACGCATAAGTTCTGGACTCATTATGAATACGATATGTATATGCCCAAAATAAAAATATTAATCGAAAGTTCAGCATATTCCAGTATTTTAGGAGATTCTGGGACGTCAGCCATACACTGGCAAAATCGGCAAAGTGTGACAGGAGCCTAAGGAAAACCAGCGCATCGCATAGACTCATTGAGCAATCCCTTACATTAAGCATGGTTGTAGTGACAGTGGAGAGGAAAACTCCCTTTTAACAGGAAGAAACGACCAGCAGAAGAAGAACCAGGCTCGACGTGAGCGGCCTTCTGCTGAGGCCGACTGGGGTTCAAGGAGACAGAAGCAGCCATAGAAAAAGAAGCATAGATACAAAAGGCAACTGTCAACCAGCTCCACAGGCGGCCCCAAAGCGAAACACACAGCCAGGCAGACGAGCTCCGAGCCAGCTCTCATGTCAGAGGATGAAGAGAGCACATCCAGTTAGTCACAGTCAGAGAAACAGGACTGCACTGGAAAACAGGCCAAGCTCCAACATCTAGAAACAAAGGTGTTGATGGCAGCAGCACAGCTGATATTTCTCTCCAGGATGGAGTCACAGTCAAACAGGAACAGACCAGATGAAGCTACTATGAGAAAAAGCAGAGAGAGCAGAACGTTAGAGATTGAACAAATAGATTCTGCAGAGTGGGAGAATAGAGATAGATTGAAGCAGAATGATGAAAAAGGGGTCCCTATGTCCTCCAGCAGTCTAAGCCTATAGCAGCACAAATGCAGAAAATAGTTTAGGATAACCTGAGTGTTTTGGATGAGGTATAAGGAAGGTAGAGCCGCAGCGTGGCCAAGGAGAAGAAATCTATCTGGACTAAAATTCACCCTATCGGATTAGGCTGTTAATGCTCTACTTCCACCTACCTCTCTACTTACTTTTAAGGAAAATGATTATTTTTAGTTTTTAATACAGTTAATCTTATGGCATGTGTAAAAGGTATGTTGAACACTCTCATTTTGAACATATTTCTTAATTTTGAACAAGTTTGTGTTAATGATTTAAAACTAAACGATTGATGGGTAAGTATTCAAAGTACAGGAAGGAAAATGTAGATCAAAGGGGATCTCGCAATGAGGCTCCTGTTGTTTATCGGAGAGGACAGGAGGCCATAAAAGGAGTATCTCCTGGAGGGCAGCATCATTTGAGCCTCGAGGAGAGAATTCTGCTTGGTTCACAGAAGATCAAAAGTCTTCCAGAACTAACATCTGGGATGGTGTAAAACTGAATACAACGTAGAATGTTAAAACACTAACATTTAGTTTTTAAGACATTTTTTCTAAGTACTAATAGCATGTTTTTTAAATGAAAATTGTATTATCAAATTTTAGAATTAACTAGTTTAGTAGATGATGAATGTATTTGACAATTGTACTATCTGTGACAATATCAGAATCAAATGGAAATTGTTTGAATGAAAATGTTTTGTTTAGTATTAGAAAATTGCTCAGGATCTATGCTAAATGGGGTTTTGGAAAATGTGTTAGCTTGTATACTTAGGATTGAATATTATGTTTCATAGGTTAGAAAAAGGAATTGTACCTCATGTTCTGTTGATTCTATGTGTTATGTTTGGTTTAAGGCAGGACTCAATCTTGTGCAGAAGAGCAAAACTGGGTTTGTGAAGATAACCTTTCCTTGAACCAAATTACTGAATTTAAGTTTGTTCCTGAGAATTTATGTAAGGAGAGATAGCAGGAGAGGCTCTGGATTCCACAGCTATCTGTGAAATCTTATCTTATGTTTTCCTTAGCCAGATGAACTTAGAATCCTGGAGGCCAGGACAAGCTCTCCGCTCTTTTTGTTAAACAAAGGAGCAAATGGCCTTTGATTTTTGCCGTAAATTAGGGGAAGTTCTAAGTTTTTCTGAGTGTCCAAGGTAGCTTCCAATTGGTCAAGCGGAGGGACGCCTTAACTGAATATACTAAAAGGAAAGACACACCTACATTATAAAAGTTCGTGCACACGAGTAATAATTCAGAGAGCTGCCACTATTATGGCCTTTTTTGCACCAGCTGTCTCCAAAGACGATAGTAATTGAATGTATGTTTCTGTTGTTCTGCAGTTTTGTTGTTAATTCATAAGCTGTTTCTTGTTGGATTAAATTCTGTGATTCTGTGACGTCCACACGCATTGTTGGTTTCCTTGTGGCCACACGCGGCTCGCCGGGAGGGCCTGGGATCCAGAGGAAGAGAGAGAGACAAACTTTTTCCAAAGTTAACTATTTTAGAATATTTTCTTCCTTAACATTACCCAGTGACTAACCAGACATCACTCTGTTCTTAACTATAAGCTTTACCAAAAAGGAAAGTTTTAAGCCTTGAAAGGTCCAACTTTATCATCTTCAATCAAAGGTGTTGGTTGCAGCACCCCAGATGAAATTTCTCCCCATTTAAAAACGGGAAGATATATGTTTTTTCCTGAGTTTAAATCATAATCAAAACATGAGAAGCAAACAGAAAGGAAGCAAACTGTGCTTTTCTTCCATGGAAACCCAGTTGCGTCTGTAGAAAATTTAGATCAAACAGCTTTATATGGAAAACCTTTACTGGAATGAAAGGAAATTACTTGGCAGGAAAATATGCAAAATAAGCCACATAAAAAGTCAAACTGAGTTAAAGGGGCCATTAAGAAAATGAGTCACAAAATCTGTCAGCAAATTGAGAGGTGAAGGAGAAACAGTCAAAAAAGATGGAGGAGGCAAGACTTTGTTGACAGTTTTACACAACAAGAAGGTAAAACAGAAGGGAATCAGACAGAATAAACTGTTTCTCCATGTCAAACTGATATAAAACACTGTTTGAATTACTTAAAGATTCCAGTACCTCGCTAAAATAACTATACACCGTGAACCTTTACATATTTTGTCACCATAGGCGTTTTTAGACCATTTCTTTGAATCATAGCACCCCTAAACTATGGGTTGTTTTTTTGTTTTTTTTGTATGCACTTTTTAAATTGAAAAAGAGAAAAAAACATATTTAATATAGAACAATCTAAAAACTACAGTACTTGTATAAGGAAAATATATATATATATATGTATATATATATACATATATATATATATAAACTGTTTTCACACCCCTCGTGGGGTGGTATGTGTCATCCTCAAGCTCGGGTCCTCTACCAGAGGCCTGGGAGTTTGAGGGTTCTGCGCAGTATCTTAGCTGTTCCTAGGACTGCGCTCTTCTGGACAGAGACCTCTGATGTTTTACCTGGAATCTGCTGTAGCCACTCTCCCAGTTTGGGGGTCACAGCCCTCAGTGCTCCAATTACCACTGGCACCACTGCTGCTCTTACTTTCCATATCTTTTCTAGCTCCTCTTTCAGCCCTTGGTATTTCTCAAGCTTCTCGTGTTCTTTCTTCTTGATGTTGCTGTCGCTTGGGATTGCCACATCTATCACTACTGCCTTCTTCTGCTGTTTGTCGATCAACACGATGTCTGGTTGGTTAGCCATCACCTGTTTGTCTGGATCTTGAAGTCCCATTGAAAACAAACGATGCAAAGAGCAGTGTTGCCAACTTAGCGCTTTAGTCGCTATATTTAGCCACTTTTCAGACCCCTCTAGCACTTTGATTTCTAAAAAGCTCCTAGCGCCAAATCTAGAGAGTTTTTTCTGCTACTGGAGACTTTGGAGACAACATCTAAAAGCAGCAAACTCTGCTCTCCAGAGCAAGTAGATTGGTAACCCCGCCTCCTGCTCTCCTCTATCTTGTCTGCTGTCATGATTCATGCAGCTATTATTTCATCCAAATGAAAAATGGAGAACAGATAAGCAGATCATGGCTTGTCTACAGTGAAAAGAAGGACTGGGTTATTTACTTTGGCCTTTTTGGAAACACAGGAAGGAGCAATCAGCTAAGTGAGCTTAGTGCTTGGAAAAAATCTTTCATTCCTTTAGAGACAGCATGAAAAGTCAGCTGAGTACAAAACATAGAGAGGAAAACAAGAAGAAAAGGGACAAGAAGAGAGGGACACAACCTAGAACAGATAATGGATGTCTATTCTATTAATGTTTCTCTATCTGTAGAATGGGTCTATTTTATGTGTTGTCTTCTCCATTCAGAGGGGTCTAAGGCCCCAAATTTTCTAAACCAGCCCCTGTTTTTTAATCATTATTTTTAAAATCACAATTCAAAATCAATATTTCAATATATCAAATCATAATTTTGTGTTTTTATATATATATTTTTTTCAGGTTCTCGTTATCAGAATTACTGTTGTGAATTGATCCTTTTCTTTATCGGGAGTGTGTCTAAACTTTCAAGCACAACCGTATATATTTACCTCGTTAGAGAGAATCCATTTCACGATTGCCAAAGACAGAAAGGTTTACAAGGGGAAGGAGAGGAGCAAGGTGTAAGGTGAGGAAAAGCCAGGTACGTTTTATTACAGCCCAGCCAAGATAAGAAAAACTCAAGATGACAAAACACAAAAGTCTCAGATATGATGCGTTTGTGAATAATAGAGTCAGTTATTAAGTAGAAAACACCCTGCGTGCTCAGCACTGCTAAACCTCTGATCCTAGATTTGCCTGTTTGTCACTTTACAGCCACAAAATGAATGTCATTTATGGAGGTTTTATGTCCTAGAGCAAAGGATTGGTGAATTCATTCAGAACCAGGCACACCACTGTAATTAAAAATATATTAACTGATCAATTTAGTAGTTTATAAAGATAATGATCGACCCATTACCCTTACATTAATATCACAGCTGAGTGACGGAGGAGGTGGAGCCTTTTTCTGTCAATCATTGAGAGAGAGGTTGGGTAGACCCTGGGCAGGTCGCCAATCCACACAAACATGACAAACAACTACACACCCACACCCACACACACACCCACACACACACACACACACACACCCACACACACACACACACACACACTAACACACAGAGTCAGGCCCAATCGCATTCTTGAGAGACTAATTAATCTAACAGTCATGTTTTTAGTGTGTGGGAGGGCGGCACCTTGGAGGGAAAATGCAAACCAAGCAGAAAGAGCCCAGAACTCTGAGCTTTCATCAGGGTGGCAGCAGCTTTGCACTAAACAACACATCCAGCAGTTTTCTTCACATTATAAGCATCTTTTTTTTTCCACGTTCTATTTGAACTATTGAACCAATTACAGCTGAGAGCAAAAATGATTTCAACTCCCGTTTGAAACATTTTGAAAGGCTGTGAATTCAGGTCTGAATTGCTTCATAATATCCAAAAAAGTAAAAAAAAAAAAAAACAATCCACTGAGCTTTGTTTCCAAGTTTGAAGACGTTTCACATTAAACCTGTCAGATTAAATAATACTACTTATACTTCAGCAGTAGTATCAAGGTGTTACTTTATTGTATCTCTTATACCATGTCTGTTGGTTGTTCTGTTCTTTTTCCATCTGTTTGCAGCTGATGAAGCAGACTGAAGAAGTTTTATCATTGTCTCCCTTTTATCTGCTCTCTCCTTTTTCTCTGTTTTTCCTTTCCTGTTCTACTTACATTAAAGTGTCCATCAAATCTGTAATACTCCCTTCATGAATTATAATAAAGCTATTTATATGCATGAATCAAGCGGGTAGCTGTACTGCTCCACTGCTGGGCTCTTTTTGGCATCAAGAAAGTTATTCTTATTGCCACATTGCGAGACAGGACACTGTAAAAAAAAAAAAAAAAAGAAGTTCCTCTTCCCATCCTGGAAGATTTTTCAATTAACATGTCAGAAATAGCGTTGAGTCTGAGGTTTTATACAGTAGCCCGGAGGTCTTCAACTTTTTTATATTCCCCCCGGCAATATTTTTCCACTAATCTAAATGTCTTTAAATCCACATTAACATGAATTCCCCAGAATGTAGTAAACAGATAAATGGAGGCAGAAGATGTCTTTCAGTCATCAATGCTCACATTCAGCGACACACAGGAGCTCTTTCAAGCTGGGCACCGTTTCATTCACAACACCTGTCCCATCAACCAGGAATCAGAAATACTTTAATAATCCCAGGGAGAAATTACTTTAGTTACATTACTCCATCTGTAATAGAGTGACTATACCAGTTGGTATAACACAATATCATAAAATATATATAATTAGGGGGTCCCAGCTCCATCTCGCCATCAGTTTGGGGGTCCTTGGCCTGGAAAATACTGAAGACCCCTGCAGTAGCCCATCAAAACCTTGTTTTTATTTTGAAAACATGCAAATTGAAACGGACGAACAGGTCCCCCCCCCCTTTGGAATGGGCAGTCATTGGCTTCTTTGTTAGCCTGCAATGCCCCATACCTGTCTATGTCTCTGAAATGGGGGTCATTAAAGGGAATTGTTGGCCTGGCTGAACAGGTGTCTTCTGTTCTCCTGTAAAGGGTTTGCAGTTGCAATGACAGCAGGAAGGAATCGGCTCTATTGCTGTATTGTAGGTTTTTGAAAGCTGAAATCTGGTCGTGTGAGAATTTTTAGATCGGGCCGACTTTCAGCCAGATCGTGTGTTGTGTAGTGTACAAGGGGGTAACGAGGGGCGATCAGCCTCTCCCCATCAGGAATCGTAAGATCGGGAGAAAATCAAACATGTCTGAAATTCAGTCGGTCGTGTACAAATCGCTCAGTGCGCAAACAAGGATTCTTCTTCTTCCTCTCAGACGAAAAACAGAAGCATGGCGGGGGTGAAATGGAGTTCTTTCTGTAAAACAGACAGACCATAGTAGCCACGTTAGCTCAGCCATGTCTTTGTCCAAATAAGTCGTCACCTTTTCTCTTTAGGGCTTTCAGCACAAAATTGCACAAATTGCCAAGGCAGCGCGTTTCACTCTAATGAGCTTCATGTTCCTCTGCTACTCGTTTGGCTTCCGGATAGACGAGGCCGAGTAGCGCCATCTCACTGCGGAGCTGAGAGTACCTCTGAGTTTTAGACGTACAGTGTGAGCAGGTAGATCGCATCAGAGCGTCGGGTCGCACAGTGTGAGAACAATCATTGTGAGCTGTGAATTCGTGAGCAGTTGTAGCTGCGTGCAACGATTGAAAAAAATCACACGGTTAATGCACGGCTTAACTGACTCAAGCCAACTATGACCTGGATGACAGAGAATCTTCACAAGCATGCTTGATGATTTGTGTTATAAATGAACATTTTTACGAATGAGGGGGAAAAAAGCACATCTTCTTAGAAATGATAGCCATAGTTTTCTGCTTGAGGTTTTCTCCTGCTGAAGGGGCAATTTTCCTTGTCATGAAACAGAGCAAGGAAAAGGCCTGGAAGCCCCAGGGTTCTTCTCAGCTCTCCCTAGAACAGAGCTCTTCTGGGTTTAGATCTATGATGTTTCTCCAGGTATCTGTTGGAGCCACTTCTCGATGGTGGGGGTTGCTGCCCCAGCGCTCCAGTGACCACGGGTATTGCAGCTGCCTTCACCTTCCAGGCTCTCTAGAGCCTCTTTCCCACAGAAAATGCCGTGTTAAAGCATGTTTTAAAATATCGGTTGACCTGCTAACAATCGGCATTTGGCTCCCTTCCCACTGCCAAAAAAACTGGTCTAACCCCACACTGGGAGCTGTGTGACCTCTGGCCCCCCGCTGCATGTCTGGGTACACCACCATCCATCCATCCATCCATCCATCCATCCATCCATCCATCCATCCATCCATCCATCCATCCATCCATCCATCCATCCATCCATCCATCCATCCATATTCTCTCCCATATAGGCTAATGATCGTTCACGCTCTCCATAGTTCCCCTGTGGCGCAAGCACAGGGCGGCTGTTACGCGCCTTTAGCGAGCATGCGCGTTTCCTGTCGCTTGCGCGGTGAATCGTGCCGCCGCGCTGTGTGGAGATGCAGGGGAAACCGTATCTGATGGGGAAACGCAACTCGACGTAACGTCGTTACTCCCATCACTGAATGCGACAGAAATCAGGAAAGTAAACAATGGAAAGTAACATGTAAGGAAGCCTGGATGTAGTCCGTGTGCTTTATTGTTTCGCTCCATTATCTGTCTGAATCCTCCTACTGGTGCTGGCTGTCAGTACCCGACCCGTACTGGTAGAACAATCCGTACCATCAGCTTATTCGTGCAACCAGATATGCATCTGGGTTGCCCTCAATTTTACTGTTTAACAAAGACCTAGATTACCCTTTTCCCTCCCTAAAACTAGTAAGTGTACTAAACTACAATGTGTTAAAGGTTAATAATGTATTTCTGAGAAAATAAATGCATTTAAATTCTGTTTTATCACTCGTATGTGCCCAATCTGTCCTGGAAATGGGATTCTATGCTACTTCCGGGAGCTAACTTTTTCAGCTTTGGATTAAAACATACATTTTTTAACCTTATAGTACATAGTGCTGATCTAAAGAAAGAAGGATCTAAAATGCAGATGGTTTAATGATATCCTGCTGGACTGCTCTGAGCATGTCCGATAATGACGTCAGGTAAGCAGTTTATCGGAAAAAATGTAAAAAGCATCAGCATGTGTATTAGCATTGCTTAGTGATTTATGGAGAGAAATAAGTACTTTTGGAACCATAATTGTATTATTTCTTGCGACCTGGATGAATATCTGCTTGCATTTGTGCAAAGGAGCTGATGGTACAGATCTTTCTTCCCGTACGAATCGGCTAGTGAACCTGCACCATGTTTATCGAAAAACAGAGTTGTTTCTGCTTGTTAGTTCAGAGGAGATTGGCACCGTGTGTTGACGTCCATACGTTGCATTAAATGGTATCATTAATTAAGCGGGTCAACCCAGCTCTGTTGTTCCCTCATCATGCAGATCAGAGACGAGGCTGTTTTAACGCGTGTCGCTTGCCGAGTCATTTGAGCCAGGTAGACTTTCGTAAGTGAGCTGTTCCCACTTCTACTAAAAGTTGATTGTTCCTGGGTTTAAACTGTTTTTTTGTTTTTTTCCTCTGGGAGAGGAGTTTTGTTCTTCACTGAGGCCTTGGTATTTTTCTAGTTTCTTATGTTCTTTATTCCTGATGTTTCTATCATCTGGGATGGCCACATCGATCACTATGGCTGTCCTCTGCTACTTATCAAAAGTACCGTATTTTTTGGAATATTGAGTGCGCCTCACTATAAGCCGCGGCTGCTACATTTTTTGGGAAAAAAATGGAAAGCTACATATGTAAGCCACATCGCGCTATAAGCCACTGATTTCTACTGAACTGTCTCCCACCAAACCTGTAGGGGGCGCTCTACATATAGCCCCTGGAGTAGGGAGGAAGAAGAATGCTAGCTCCCGTTAGCTTGTTGGCTCACAGCAGTAAGAGCTTCCACTGAAAGATGGAGCTTTATCAGTTCTTTATTTCAGCTCTGCAGGAGTTGATCCCAGTCTATTTATTGGTTCAGCAGCTTTAATGTGGCAAATAAATGTCAAAAAGTGGTTGGCGTGCACAACCAATGTATGGAGGCCTTGGTCCTCGACGTGGGCGACCCAGGTTCGAATCCGACCTGTAGTCCTTTCCCACATGTCACTCCGCCTCTCTATGCCCCCTTTTCTGTCAGCCTATTGTCCATAAAAAACAGCCATTATAGTGCCATAAAAACTAAAATGAATGTCTAAATGTGTGAATTCGGGACAATTGTTCCACATTGTGCCACTGCCAGCATGTTTTTGTACTTAATGAAAAGTATCCCCTTATTCTTTCCTTTCCAACTTTGACTTCCCTCTCTGGCGGTTAGGAAAACTACAGAGAAAAGACTAACCGTCTTCTAAGCCGCATGATTCAAAGCGTGGGAAAAAAGTAACAGGTTATAGTCTGGAAAATAAGGTAAACATCTTATTTTAAGAGTAAATATACTCATTCCATTAGCAAATCATCTCATTTACCAACTAAATTATG
Source organism: Cyprinodon diabolis (assembly GCA_030533445.1). Taxonomy (NCBI): domain Eukaryota; kingdom Metazoa; phylum Chordata; class Actinopteri; order Cyprinodontiformes; family Cyprinodontidae; genus Cyprinodon; species Cyprinodon diabolis. The sequence goes on along the minus strand of CM060067.1, from coordinate 2,195,624 downwards.
GGTAAATACACTTAATTTAAGAAATGTTGACTTATTTCTAGATCGTGTTTGCAGTGCATTTGCCTGTGATATTCCAAGGTAATTATAGGTCTTGTATACATTCACAATTTTACAGTAAAGTACAGTAGTTATTAGTAAAAAAAAAAAAAAAAAAAAAAAAACAGACAATAACAACGTCTATGCCGTACTTTTATTTGTTTAACAAATGCTTGGGCCTGTAAAAAGTTTTTGTTCCTTGATTTCAATGTTGTATGGAGTATTTCGTTGAATAATAACTTTAAAAAAATAAAAGTTTCTACTTCACGGATTTCATCTATCGCGGGTTCTTTTAGGAACGTAACCCCCGCGATAAACGAGGGTTCACTGTAATGATGTTTTTATTGCTTCACGCCCTGTATCGCCGTTTCCCGCTACGGCTCCTTGTCTCTATCATATTTGCCACTCTGATGATCCATCCTGTGCTGGTGGAGCCTCCTTGAGGAAGAGCAAGCGAGCGGACGGTTCTAATTCAGCTCAAGCAGCGCATCAAAAATGACAGCCTTCCAGCACTGGAAATTTAAGGAGCATTTCATTTACATCTGTGAAAATGGCTCAAATTTAACCGTGCAGTGCAAGAAGTGTTTGCCGGCTGTCAACCTGAACCTGCTTGTGTTAGTCTGCAAACTGCGTAAACGGTAGAGCCTGGGGGAGGAACAGAAAAGAGTCTGGCCCGATGAGAGGAGTCTGAGAAAATCTTCCAGTCCTGGTGCTGGCATCTCTTCTTGTGGACATCCTGTGATCGCCTGTCAGCAGTTCCCTCTCAGCTTAGTGCTTTTTTAAGGTTCACATTCAGTTCTCAAAAATTAAATGTTGAACATGGGTCAATACTCATTAAAACCTTAAAGTAATCAAAAAGTAATCAAAAGTAATTAGTTACATTACTTTTTAAAAGTAATCGAAAAAGTTACACTACTATTACATTTTAAACAAGGTAACTTGTAACTGTAACGGATTACATTTTTAAAGTAACTTACCCAACACTGCTTATCTCTGCCCAGTTCTCATTACCGCTTATCTGATCCACCTACATTTGTCTCTATTTAACAAGCCTTCAGACCAGTAATCAGTGCCAGATTATTTCGAGCTGTTGGTGAGAATTGTTTTACTGGTCCCGTGTTCCGATTACCTGATCCTGACCCCTTCTGCCTCTCAATCTCTGAGCCAGCCTGTTCCCGTCTGATCTGTTTGCCTGACCTGTCTTCTGACTCCTGTCTCCTGCCTGATCTCTGCCTGCCTGTGTACTGTACCTGCAACCGTGACACGACTCTGCCCTGGATTCTCCATCAGCATCTCTGAACTCCTGATTCTGACTATACATAACACATATGAATCAAAATGCTTTGACCAATAAAATTTGATTGACAGATGACCTTTGATATATGATTGGCCGAATTCAGGTGTACAAGCTGACGTATAAGTAACTGGCCTGCATAAGAGATTTTAAGACAGAATCTTTATTTAAATAGACATTTTCTAAATTTTGGGAAAATATTATCTGATAAAGAGTACATTTATTTACATGTTTAAGCCGGAATGATTTGAAATTTTAATATGACTTAAAGACCTTATTCTCAAGAGGAAACGCACACCTCCCCAATTTAAAAGCTATGCTTTTATTGTGAAAGAGTTAGCGGAAATGGATCATTATGCTCCTGCTAGCTTGACGTTGCCATAGTTTCCAAGAACTACGGATGAAAAATTAAGAACCGCGGTGTCTCTGGTTTAGATGAAAGCTGTTGCCGCTCTTTATAAAAACAGCCCAGCTAGATGATTCAGCTTCAAACGTGTCGGGTCGGTAGAGGAGCAGGTTGCGCATGCGCTCTGAGCACACGGCTTTTTTTTTTCTAATGGAGATATGCTCGCTTTTCTTGAAAATCAGCAGCAGTTGCTTTGAGGAGCAGAGAGACGGAGACAGCGGGATATCACCGCGGTTCACGGGGACAGACCGCCGGGCTGGCGCGCCCCCACCCTCCCCCCCCAATGCGGGTTTTTCTTCACGCGTTTCTGTTTGATGTCCTGACCGCCTGCTCCAGTCAGCCCCACTGAGATGGTCCATGTCAGAGATGGCGAAGGGTCTTTTTCCACGAGCCTGGGTGAAAAAGTCTTTCTACTTCCAGGTAGGAAGTATTTGCGTGTTTATAGGGGAATAAAATGGAGGGATAGTGTTTAGCGTGTCGCTGCGGTCACATCTGCGTGGCTGACAGCTGGCAGTCAGAGCTGCTGTCAGGGAATGACCTGATGAATGTGTCAACCTGGTTACTGACAGAGCTGGTATACAGGCCTGGAGGCGGAGGGTCTCCAGCAACAGGGAGGGGAGGGCGGATGGCAGTTTGTTTTTTTATTGTATAAAAAAGGCTTTCAGTTTGACCAGAGGGACCTCTGGAGATCTAAATATTTAAAAACAACCCACACTATAAAAAGTGAACTCAATCCAAACCTAATGGATTTAGTTTAAACTTTTAATTTAAATGAAATTAATTTGGATTAACTTAATTCTGTTACCAGTTGAAGCAATTCAATTAAAGTCGTAGGGAAATCATATTTGTTATGACATATGTGTAAATGTCAAATCATTCTGGCTTAAAAATGTACATAAATGTAGCCTCCTCTTTATCAGAGCATATTGTCCCAAAATATAGAAAATTTCTAGAAAAAAAATCAGTTATTTTCATTATCTTCTGCAGGCCAGTTAGTTCTACGTCAGCCTGAACTCCTAAATTCAGCCAATCATATATCAACGGTCATCTGTCAATCAAATGTTTTCGGTCATAGCATCGTGATTCATATGTCGCAGCTAATATACGCAACGGTTGAAATCCGAATCCTTTCCTTTCCCATTGAGTTGCGTCCCAGTGTCCACGGGGATGGACGTCTGTGTCTTCGGCAGGCGTAGAGCTAACAGAACTGGCAGCGTTGCGAGGCAAGGGCTCAAACATGTACGGCTGGAAGCCTTCTACACCAAACCAAGCTTCTGCCGCCCTGGCGTCCTCTTCCACAACATCTTCGTCCCCGCTTTCCTCCTCTAAATAAAAAATGGATGACGGAGGAGACTCATCCACGTCCTCCGACACTAAACTCTCCTCCTCTTGCATGTTTCCTCTGTCCATAGCGTTCCTTGACAGCGTCGTTTCTAAGTCACCAATTTAGTGCTACTTGGTCCCAATGGAATTTCTCATTGGGAACCTGCTAGCACTAAGTTGCTAACTGGTTAGCAAGATGCTTCAGAGACACCGGCCAATCAATCAATCAATCAATCAATCAATCAATCAATCCATCAATCCATCTCCAACATCCGTGTAGTCTTCTTTTTGGTCCTTTAGTCAGTTATTTGATTCATTTATGACTGAAAATGTACCTCTGGTTGAGGTCTGCGCAGGTTTTTGACCATCCAACGTGTAGTCAGGATTTTTTTGAGATACAGATTTGATGGTTGCAGAGCTTCTGCGTGGGGGGCGTGGTCATGCAAAGAGACAGATTTGAAGGTTGCAGAGGCTATGCATCAGAAGCATAAATTGGCCTTAAGAGTGGAAAGCTTATGCATTGCAGTAATGTACTGGCCTTTTAAATCAATCAAAAATTATCTTGAGGCAGGGAGAATGGGTAACCTGATGGAAAAACTACTGGATCAACAGTTTGCACAATCAGTTTGTTTTATTCATGATCTAATCTTTGTACACAAACCCAAAATAAAACATGCTCAAAGGTCCATGGCAGTTTTAACCCATCGGCCCTGTGCGTTTGGACACTTTTGTGTTTATAAGCATCAAAATTTGCACTTCAAAATGCAAATGTTATTCAAATGCTTATTCAATGAGTCAGAAAGGAGTTGCTTCCTCTTTAAGACACTTCCAGAAGTCCTGAACTCTTCTCGGTCGGCAGCAATGCCTGTTAGTGAGACGCTGACCTCAGGGATTCACTGCTTGGATTTCACTTCTTTAACTCTTAAGGTTGCATCATACATGTCATCTAACAGACCCCTGAATGTCAACATTTAACTCCTTCACGCTTCCTTTCTCCTTTCTTGTTCACTCCAACCTTCTCAGTGCAGTTTTTAGATTTCCTGCACAGCCTGGTGTAATGCAGTAATGCACGACTAAACACCTCCATCTGACCATGAAGTGTACTCTGAGCTCCCTGCTCTCTCCCCCCCTCAGGGCCCCTCTATCTGTCTGTTCATCTCTTTGGTGCATGTGTTGTTTGAAAGCTAAACAGGTCTGCAGAGGACGTATCTGTCCAGCTTTTAAAGGGATACTTTAGTGGAGTTTATGAGGCCGATCTGTAGGGAATTAGTTTTAGATTAACAATATGCATCCTGTTTTCCAGTAGCAGTCAGGAGGGTCTTCAGTTTAGGGCGGTGGTCTCAAACTCCAGTCCTTCAACTTTTCATTTTACATGTCTGCAGTAGTTCATTGACAGAGTTCTGCAGAACTTGGCTGCTGCTAGTGAGGAAGCTTAGCTGTGTGATTCAGGTTTGTAGGGAAAAGGGACCCGTCTAACAGTTGGAGGAAACCGACCCTCATGCATAACAAAAAAAAGTTAATCTAATTAAGCCATTTTTTCTTAAAATACGTGTATTTTTCTTGAATTCAGAATGCAACTGAGACACTTTGTCAATGGAACAAGAAATTGTCTTATCTAAAGTTCATATTATCTAATTCTTATTTTAAGAGTGAAAATACTAATTCCATTGGCAAATCATCTTATTTAACTACTCAAATTAAGTGTAAATACACCTAATCTAAGAAAATTTATCTCTAGATTATTTTGGCAGTTTGGATTTGTATGGAGTGAATTTTGCTCCGTTATTGTAGTAAGCAAAAAGCACATTTTATGAATGGAAATTTTGAGGAAAAAAAAAAAAAGGCAATCTAGAGTTTAAGAGTTCATTATCAAAAAAGATTTGGATATAAATTTGCTGTTTTGTTTTTTTATTTTATCTTTTTCAAATGTATTTTTTTTTATTGTTTTTCTCCAGTTGCATTCTTTTCAAATTGTATTTCACAAAGCACGTTTTCTTCACTTCAAGCTAAATAGAAACGCTTGCTCTGGACCAATGAGAATGATGTTGCTGACATCCAACAGACCAATAGAAATGCTCCTCACTCCAGAGGAAAGCCCGCCCCCATAGGTGAAGAGAATGTTATGAGAAAAAACACAATTTAGAATGACACTTTTAAAAGTCAATCTGTAAACGAGAAATTAAACCAAAAAAATAAGATATAAAAATAGGCATTGAAAAAAAATGTGTCATGATCGGTTTACGAATCTGACCCATATGCAGAGAAAACACTCAGGGAAGGGAAAAGTTTAACAGGTTTATTGAGGGAGTAAAACAGGAGTTGGATTAGGAACTCAGTCAGCTGGTGACCCGGAACTGGAAGTGAGAAGGGAAGTTCAGTGGTCAGTTCAGGGTCCGTGGGAATCTTGGAAGCTCTTAGATTATGCAAGGATGGGAGTCACGTATGAGGGGGGTCTTGTTAGTCCTTGAATCCAGTCTGTGTGGTAAATCCAGAGAATAGTGCACACATTGGAGGGCGGACAGGTTGACAAGCGTTGGACCCGGAGGAGTAATGGAGCGGACTGTCACTTGGATTTCCGATGGGTACTTTAACGGAACATGTGGAGGTTTTCTCCTGTTCAGTGTAACTCGGTTTTTTCCTTCCAGGGGAGCAAAGACAAAAAAACTCGTTAGACTTGGAGAAACAAAGCTAGGTTAGACTCAGAACTCAGCTTGGCTAGAATACCCAAAACTGGCAAACACTCTGGCCTCGAGGTAGTGACAGTCCACTGCTCAAATACTCCTCCAATGATCCAATCAGCCGCAGGTGTGCTGGGAGGGTCAGCGAAGACAGTACACCTCCTGGTGGTGGAGGTAGAAAAACACAAACAACCACAAAACAGACCACACAAACTGGATTCCTAACTTTGAGAAAACAACATAGTTACTCTGGAAAGCTTTTTTGATTAAGAAGTTTTTAAAAGTTTAATTTTTGAATTGAATTTTTTATTTATTTATATAATATGTTTAATGCTTGCAACAATAAAGTGGAAAATTGCTGCTGCTGTCTTTAAAATTTCCTGATTTATTTATAAACACTACTGAAACATTTTATTCTGGGTTGAGCAAAGCAAAAGTAGGAAGTTAGAATTAGTGAGAAAAAAACTTCCTGTAAAAAAAAAAAAAAAGGAACATAGGCCAATTGACCCATTTTTCTCACAGTTCAGTTCGATTAAAGCAGATTTTGGCTCTTTGCTCCTCTTTCTTTACCTTTTATGGAAGTAAAACAGTGTCATTGATGGCAGACTTTTTTTGTACACAGAATTTGAAACGTTGAATTTTTTTTTAGCACCGTATCTTAACCATTTAATTTTTTTATGCATTGAAATTCCTTAAACTGAATTTTTATGTGGTGAAAATTCAGCTGCAAAAAAATTAACCTGCAAAAGATTTGGTGGAAAAATTTAGATGGAAAAATGCCAGGGCCAAAAATCGTTCCCAGTCCGAGCCTGCCAAAAGCTCAGGTAAATGTTTTGCAGCTGAATTTTTTACAGCTGAATTTTTTGCTGGCGAATTTTTGCCAGATATAAATTCAGTGTAGGGAATTTAATGTATAAAAAAAATTCAGTGTTTAAAAACACGGTGTTAAAAACATTCAGTGTTTAAAAAATGGTGTACAAAAAAGGAAGACTACAATGTTTTTCTTTCATGCCTTTCATGAGGTCAACAGTCAGAACACTATTTTTAGGAGAAGATAGACTCTGAAACGCTCTACCGAATCTGGACAGTCTTACAAAAAATACCAAATGATTGCTAGTCTTATTGGGACTACAGTCTTTTGATAAAACTACCAAATAAACCAGTGGCTGTATGGAAGGCTGTAGGGGAAAAAATGAAATAAATAATTATAGCCTGAAATAAATAGGTCCATATGTATTATTATTTGAGAAAATGCACTAAGAAATGTATTGTTAATCAGTTAAATGTACAATTTATTCATTAAATCATTAGATGTATCATTAAATACACCATGTAAAATGAAATAAATAAATATACCTTTTTGTATTTTACACATATATATAAAAAAATTGTTTCACCATTAAATTTTAAAATGGAAAATGTAATTATTAAATTTACTTTTTTTTAAATGAATTTTGACAATAACAGATTTTTTTTTATAAATAAATAATTTCACTCTTTATTTGTATAAATTTACATTTAATTTCTTTATAGGAATATTTCTTTATTTCGGAAAACATTTATTCTTGTCATGGCATTTTTTGTTTATTTCGTGTTGTCCCCTTTAACCTTCCATATGCTGAAGATACCACAAAGCACATGTGTTGCAGTATTGTTTTGTTTTTTTATTTACTCTTTGATTTGTGCATTTAATATATATCATGTCCCGCAATGGATTGTGGGATTGTTTATAGCTTCTAAGCCCCAGATGGGAATGAACAGAAGGTCACTATGCTAAATTAATTCATATGAAGCATTCTCCCAAATTGTGATCAGTGTGTTCATGCCTTTAGACATTGGCTATAAAGAAGAACAGTTGCTCTCACCGTACAGATTAGCTGCAAGAAGAGCCGCTCAGATTTCAGCAGAAATGATCGTTTCACATCATCGTTCGCTGATTGGATAAAGTGGCCGTGTTATTTGCCTTAAAGGGGGCATGTAATCACTGCTTCCCGTAGCAAGGTGAAGGTTAGGAAGGTACTGCAGCTCAGACGGCTGTAGGACACACACATGCGATGAATTAAGCAAAGGTACCACATAAGGCATGATTTAGATGAAGGAAACGCATTAGAACAGTTAAAAGCTCAATAAGGTCGATTTCCCATGAAGCAGAGCCTTTAGGAAAGGATCTCTCTGCAGGATACTGAACTAAAAACGGGGTAAATCAACAAAGCAATAGTTACCCAGACAGAAACTTTTTCTTCCTCAGTGGCCTCTGGTCCCATGCAGCTGTATTGTGTTAGAATGTGGGAGCCCTGCTGATCCAAAATAAGAGATAAACCAGGCTGCAGGTGACACACAACACACCGGCTGCTGCCATGCAATCAAAGAAGGAAAATTAAAACAACTGGGAGGATAAAATCAAACCGCCTGCAGTTTTATTGTTATCAGTTATGTAGTGAAAAGTATTCCAGCAGCTTGGACTTTTTTTTAACTTTTAAAATCTGCCTTAAAATTGTTATTTCCTTTTTCTTAAGTTGTCCTTTCAAAATAAAGTCTGGCTCAGTGATTAGTTTACAGTGATGCAATCAGACGGTTTAAAACTTCCCAAACACAAGACACCCAGGGAGACTTTAGATGCTGGCTGCAACTTTACTGCCGCTTGATCCGTTTGTTGAAGTATAATTTAATAAAGAACACATCAGGTAATAATCAATATGAATAAAAGAGACCGGAGCCCCCTGTTGGCTATGTGGAAGTATTACCGTTTGCTTTTACACTATAAAAAATAGAGATGATTTTTTTCATAATCATTATGATGTGCTGGCTGAGGGATATATGGAGGGCAAAAATCCCCTGAAATTAATAAATGTAGTGTAAAATATTGATTCAAATGTTATAGTAAATTAAATATACTTTTAAATTAAAGAAAATTTTTTAAATCAAACCATTAAAAAATTTTAATTTAGAAAAAATGCATTACAGGTTTTTTTAGGCCAGTGCTGATACCAATTATCTTGACATTAGTCTAACCCAGGGGTCACACAACTTTACAACAGAATCACATCAAAAGCACCATAATATGTTAAGAGTCTGGGAGCGGCCATTTTTGCCCAAATATAGTACCCCTCCCTCCTGCCATCTTCCAGCAGTGACGTCACGGTGCGGTAAGCCTAGCGCCATTCTCCCCGCTTTACAAGCTAAATCAATGGGAACTACTAGACACATCTGCAATCAACAACAATTATTGAAGATTTCCAGAGGACTTCACCATTGAAATTCACCAGAGCTATAGTGAAACTGACAATGCCCACGTGCATGGCAGCTGGATGCTGGAATACATCGGGTAAAAGTGAAAAAAAGAGTTTTTCCACCTTTCTGATTCCTGATCCTCCACGGACGGGTTGGTCGTTGGATCGCCAACTTGAAGAGGGAGGATTTGCCATCGAACTTCTGGCCAGAGAAAAAACACGTAATATGTAGCCAACCATGGGCGGTTCTAGATAGGGGCCAACGGAGGCCAGTGCTGCTCTAGATCATGTCCTGACCCCTGTTATGGCCCCTGTACTGAAGACATAATAGTCAAAGGAATTCTAATGATGATCTGCGCTGGAACAGAAATGGTTAAATGATGGATCCTTTGGATCTATTTCATTTTTTTTTTCTTTAGAAACTCTGTTTGACTAAATATTTAAAAACAATAAGGTGATAGCTTCAGTGATATTGAGATAAGATCCCAGTTTTTATCTGCTAAATGTTTTTTTCAAACCAAATTTAAAAAAACTACACACATTTTTAGAGCTGAATTTATCAGTTTTTCTTGAGTTCTAATTCAGATTTCACAAAAAATTGTAATTTTTACTTAAATTAAGTAAAAAAATATGTACAATTTCTAAATTATGAATGTATATTGACCTAATATATATAATTTTAATTAAACCTAATTGAATAGAAAATTCACTTCATTCAGCTATATTAATATGTTTGAACCCCTTGCCCTGTTTTTTATTTCATGCTTTTCTTTGCCCCCATGGAAACATGCTGGCCCCCTCCTGCCCCCCTGGTACATTTGGTCTAGAACCGCCGCTGTAGCCAACATTTGGAAGAAGAATGTTTTCAAGATGACTTGGATAATAGCGCGTTGTGACAAACACCAGATACAGCACTGGGACTTGATCAACAGCCGATACCGCACCGTGACGTCACAAACCAGGAGGTGGCAGTAGTGTTCTTTGACAAACATGGATGCCTCCAGTAAAGCACATTCAAGTGGAAAATTACCCTTAATTAAAAACACTTATTTATTGAACAGGATGGAATCATTTCATATTTAAAGGACTTTTAGAAGTTTGAATTCTCAATATGACTTTTCCTTTAAATTGAGTTTTTTTTGCAGCAGGGAGTGAATCATTTTTTCGTGTCTGTTTTACCGTCCCGTCTCACCCTGACCTTTGTCACTGTGGACTTTAAATTACTGCTGCTAATGACTGAGACACGTATCTGTGCTAAGGAATGCGACGCAGGCATCCTGTGACTCCGCCATGAGTTAGATTTACTTCTACTGTCTGTAAACAAAAAGGGGCTATGCTCTATAAAAAGTCTATCTGAAGGAAACAAAAGCATCTCAGAGATCTTATTGCTGCACAGACTCACTTGCCAAGAGGGTAATAACGTCATGTTGCCATAGTAACGTGTAATGCGGTCAGGGTTGGTTGTCCTTCCTTGTTTAATGTGACTGTGTTTCTATAATGTAAATATAGGCTGTATCATAAAAAAGAGCAGAAAACAGCAGATATTTGCACTAATGATGTTCTTGCGGCGTGCGGTTCTTCCTCCCAGGCTCGGATCTCCTTCGTACGGGTGAAGTACCTGTTCCTCACGTGGCTCACCGTGCTGGTGGGCAGCTGGGTTCTCTACGTGCAATACTCGGCTTACACTGAGCTGTGCAGAGGACACGAGTGCAGGAACGCCATCGTAAGTGACATCACAAAATAAGATAACTCCACAAATTCACTTTAATAATGATTATTCTGTGTCCTGTTTAATTATAGACTTTACGGTAATTCTAATGAAGGATGTTTTTAAATAAGGTCGATAAGTTAACAATTGTTTCAATGATGAATTGTTTATTTTTATTCAGAGTGAGTTATTGGACATGGTTACTGATTAACCCGTGAAATGCATTGATGTAAGGAGTTTGTGATCTGTTCAATTTTCCTCATGTTTGCCAGGACTCAAAGCAGTAATTTCAATTAGCTTTGACTATTTAATGTTTCCACAAACGCCTTTAAAAAGATTTTTTATTCCTGAAATGATCTGCAGAAATATTGAACCTTTTTTAAAGACCCTGATTTAGACCACTGCAAAAAAACTCTAGAAATAAGTAAAAATGTCTTAAATTAAGTGCATTCATCCTTAATTTGAATAGGTAAATTAAATGATTTGCCGATGGAATCAGTATTTTTATGTTTAAAATAAGATGATCAGACTTGAAAACAGACATTGCAATAATTTGTTCTTATTTTAAATGTGAATTGTCTTGTTCCATTGGCAGTCTTTCACTTAGAATGCACTTATTTTAAGAAAAACGGACTCGATTTACAGTTTATGTACTGTATGTCTGACGTATGAAAGATCTCTCAAAAACGGTGGCATACGTTGGATAAGTTATGGGTACTTTTTGTATAAGTTGAGTATGCTGAAACTCGCCGGTCGATATACAGCGTCTGCCATCCATGGGCCGTCAGTTCCAGGTCAGTCATCTGATGGTTGACATCCGTTCAGTGTCGGTTCCTCATCAGTCGTGGCATCTACAGGGTTCCCGCGGGTCCTTAAAAAGTCTTAAAAGGCATCGAATTCTTCAAAATAAAACTAAGGCCTTATTTGGTATTAAAATGTCTTAAATCAGTCTTTCGTAGGTCTTAATTTTTAAAACATCATAAATATTAGGGATGCACGATATAATCGGCCCCCTATCGGTATCGGCCTTAAAACTGAATATCGGACATCGGCCACCCCACCGATATTTAACCCGATATTTGATCAGCTTCTGAGTTTCTAAAGTCTTTAAAAAAAAATAAAAAAATACTACTTCTTCTTCTTCCTCAAAAACTTCTTTTTTACAGACTTAAAAACTTCTAAAGACGAGGGAAAAAATATTGATACATTAAAATATCCCAATATCTTCATATGCTGATATATTGCCATTTAAAAACACCATATCAATCTCTTTTACTGATGAAATATTGCTATATGTCATCGTTATGCTACCAAATCCCCCGAAAATTCACGAAATGTTGCCATATTTTTATATGTTGATTTATTGACGCGGTATCAATCTATTTTACTAACAAAATCCCGCAAGAATTTGCAAAATATCACGAGAGTTTGTAACAGAACGATGAAATTTCACGAGATTTTGAAAGTAAAATAGATCGATACCGCGTTTTTAAAAATCAATTTGATATCAGCATATGAAACTATATTTGAGTATATTATTTTTCAAAGTGTCAGAAATGGATAACAAAACTGCTATTTTCAATGACTACTTATTTTTGTCCAGCTTTAACATCGGTATCGATATCGGTTATCGGCTACATGAGTTTTAAAATATCGGCCAAAATCCCAATATCGTGCAGCCCTAATAAATATGATTATTTTTATTATGATTTATTTTTGTAATCTAAATAAAACGTTAAAATTGACAATTTTTTTTAATAAAAAAAAAAATTTCTCGCCATTATTGGTTCCGTCCCGATAGCGGAACCAATAAAATACATGAGGCTCAGTGGATTTTGTGCAAGAAGTCATTCAAGCTCAGAACGATGGGAATTAAGGCAGTGGAGTCGCACATGCGAAGCACGAAACTCAAAGCGTCAAAATGGAGTTAGAGAGAAACAGGCGGTATTTCTCAGTTTAGTTCCACCCTTGTCTCTGCAACGCCTCCACTTATCACCAAATCAAACATACTAAGAAAACCATACAAAGAAAAATAGCTGCAAAAAAGACTTAGCACTGGTTATGTTGGGGCTTTAAAACTGATTTGTTTTGTTCGCTACTAAAACAAAGTTTGTGAATTCAGTTAAATAATTGTTGAAATATATCTGTCATTTGTGTGTTTTTAGCTTTCTTCCTGTATGGGAAGCTTTTCAAAATGTGAAACATTAGTGCAGTGGTTTATGTTAAAATAAACCTTTGGGTTAAGTTGTCGCAAGCAGGTTTTTCTTGTGTTTCTTGTGAATTTGGTCTAAAATTTTTATTTCAAGTGGCATTAAAAAGTCTTAAAAAGTCTTGAATTTGACTTGCCTCATGCTGTAGGAACCCTGGTCTAGCTGATCCTAAACCTCTGAGTAACTTGTGCATAACTTCTGTGTAACTTATCCAGAACTCTCCAACGCATATCAGCGTATCTGACGTGTTCCAGACGAGCGCTGAACGTGGTTCTAACTTCCAGCTACTGTATAATGGCGTATTGGCAGCGTTTTGGCATAAAGGGGGTTCACAGGAGGAAACCGTCAGTTCTCCTCCTCGCAGTCCAGACCTTGACTGTTATGGTTACTGATAAGCGATGCTGCATGATGGATTGTTCTGGCTAATAGTGAAGCATCGTAAACTCCCAATTTAGGGCAAGAGAATCTAAACCTGCCCAGACGGACAAGCTGTGCATTCCAGGGGAAGCTTTTCCAGACTAAAGCCGGGCGTACACTGTATGACTTTTTTTTCACTTTTCGGGACGATTCTCCAGTCGTGCCAGAAATGTTTAGATTTTTCCGACTTTCAGCCTGATGGTGCGTGGTGTAGTGACCAGGGGGTAACGAGGGGCGATCAGCCTCTAACGACCACCTCCCCATCAGGAATGGTAAGGTCGGGAGAAAATCAAACATCTTTGAAATTCAGTCGAACGTCGTAAGGTGGTCGTCGACAAATCGCTCAGTGGGCAAACAAGGATTTTTCTTCTTCTTCCTCTCAAATGAAAACACAGCAACATGGCGGGAGTGCAAGTGAAATGGAGTTCTTTCTGTCAAACTGTCAGACCGTAGTAGCCACGTTAGCTCAGCCACGTCTTTGTCCAATTACTTCATCTCCTTTTCTTTTTAGGGCTTTCAGCACTAAACTGCCCAAATATCCAAGGCAGCGCGTTTCCCTCTAGTGAGCTTCATGTTCCTCTTCTACTTATTTGGCTTCCAGATAGACGAGTCAGAGTAGTGCCATCTCACTGCGGAGCTGAGTCCCACCTGGTTTTTAGACGTACAGTGAGCAGGTAGATCGCATCAGAGCGTCGGGTCGCACAGTGTGGGAACATTCATTGTGAGATGTGAACTCGTACTGTACGACGAAACCGCAGGGCTTCATCGTACAGTACGAGCACTAGCTGCTGGCAACCATTGGGAAAATTCGTACAGTGTAATATGAGATTGTAGTTTTTTGTTGCACCAAGATTTGGATCACCATCTTGGGCATGGGGAAAGATTTTAATACTCCTTTGTAGGTAGAGCCTATACAAGTAGAATGAAAGGGGCCAGAGACACGACCTTGAGGAGTCCCATAAGTTTAATACCGGCACACGAATTCTCTAAAGTTCACTACTTCTGTTTCAAAGTGTGACAAATACAGGAGGGGGATCATCGATGGCTCGGCATGCAGTAGTCTGTGTGAAAAAGAAACTCTCTACATGGGCAGGTGTCTCTCCACACTACCAAATAACCAGGTAGGGGGCGCCGTGTCTTACTGTTATTTGACGCAAAGCGTGGAGTTTGATTGGCGTTCTGCTTTCTACCAGGTTTACACAGGAGGCTGGGGGGACCACAGTGGGATCATCCGCTGCAGGCTGGGGGAGGTGGTTCGCTACGAGCTGGGCGAGGAACCGGAGCCACGGAAGGAAACCCCAGTGTTCGACAAACCTAACAGAGGCACCTCCGTGGAGAAATTCAAAGAAATGCTCTTCAATCATCTTAAGGTGGAAGAGCATCAAACCTGAAAGAAGTTAAAGTTAAAAACAAGTCTTAAACATCTTTCTTTCTCTACCAGTCCAAGTTCGGAGAGCACGCGGACCTTCCCAGTCTTGTCGGACAGATCCTTTCAGTAGCCGATGGCAACAGAGATGGACGGGTGTCACTGCCAGAGGCCCGTTCCACATGGGCCCTTCTGCAAATGGATGAGGTATCTGGCAATGACGATATCAGTGTGAATAACAATACAATAAGACTGATGTTATGATGCATCCCAGATACGATCAAATGAGTTTGTCTTCACGGTGAAGGGAAAAGCTCAGAGTTGTGTTAGAAATAACGCAGAGCCTCCAGACCAACTGAGAAACTCTTAATCACAAAACGGTCTTAAATCGAAGGCGGTCTGACTTTAGCTCTGTTTTTCTGAAAGCGAGGTCTGTCAAGTCTGTCGACTCACACTGCAGCAATCTGTAGTTGGCGTGCGGATGTTTTTAAACAACACGGAGACCCATCATGTGAAGCTTCTTTTAAGTCCAATGCAAATCAGTGGCAGGCCGTGCATTTCACACCTAGGCCGTCGGTAGTGCTGTCTGACTCAATCCAACCCTCAATAACTATTTTATGGCTATACAACTTCTACTGAAGGTAAAGCTGCAACACACATAAATAATAATAAACAAATAACCGGATAAAATTGCAACATTAATTAGAAATATAGTTACATTTTACTCACCAAAAATCCTGATTATTTGTACACAAAATCCATCCTCCTTTCTTTCCTCAAGAAGATTTCAATAACTCTGTTGTGCAGATTATCCGTGCGTTTCAGTTCCATCAAGAAGTCCTTTTCTATCGCCATCAAAGCTAAAGCTGAAAGTCGAGCCTGCCCTGTCGTATTTCTGGCGTAAGTTTTAATTCGCTTAAGGGCTGAGAATATCCGTTCAACAGAAGCAGTAGACACGGGGATGGTCACCGCCAAACACACAAATGTGTATAGCTGCCTCATGCTCTCATTGAGATTTTTCTGCTGAAGGAAGTCAAAGAGATCAGTGGGAGATTTTCCTGCAGAATCATCCATGGCATACATTACAGTTAGTTCTGTTCTCAGCCGAGGTAGATCGAAAAGTGTCCCGTTACTCTGTGCTAAGCTGGAAAAGGCTGCATGAGGGAAATTTTTCTGGTATTCCTGAAACTTCTGGGGGTTGAGGAGGGTGACAAAGATCAGTTGCATTGCAAATCAAAGACACATTTGTACTTTTGTGCTTAGCCCCTTTAATATACTAGTCTAACATCTTCAGAATGAGCGCCAGGACTGAACTGTAGATGTTTGGAAGGTAAAACCAGTGATGGCTTCCTTCTACCTTCTTTCAAACCATCTGTCCTCTCCGTCCAAAATCTGTGAACTTTGATTATTGAGCTGGTGTTTTTGGCAGCCATCTTAGATGTAGTCTTTTTGTCTTCAGGACAAATTATTATTATTAAATTTAGTCACATTTTAGTCATCATTATATGTGATAGTTTTAGATGACTAAAACTCAAAAAAGTTTTAGTCAGTTTTATTTTGCACTTCATAAAACAGTTAACCTTTACAATTTCAGATGACAACCAGATTCTTTACAAGACTGACAGCTCTTGCCTAGATACTATCATTCGCAACACATGTCATCTAAAGGCTGTAAAGACAATTCAGCCAGATAGTCCGGACAGATTGATTCAATGTATTCTAAGGAAAACCATCTGATTGCATCGACTCATTGACTCAAAAGCAATTCCACACACCAAGCATGCATGTAGCGACAGTGGAGAGGAAAAACTCCCTTTTAACAGGAAGAAACCTCCAGCAGAACCAGGCTCAGTGTGAGCGGCCATCTGCTGAGGCCGACTGGGGTTCAAGGAGACAGAAGCAGAGATGAAAATGAGCTTGTTTGGCAACCAAGAAGAAGAAGATAAGAAAGGAAGATTGGATATAGGTCTATAACTGACCAAGTCATCTGGGTCAAGAGACGGTTTCTGAAGTAAAGGTTTAATTGCAATAACCTTAAAACCCTGAGGGCCATATCTCCGCAAAAGGGACAGATAAATCACATCTAAAATGGAGGAGGAAATCAGTGGAACTGGATCTAACATACAAGTTTAAGGCTTAGATGAAGACAATAGTTTTGCTAACTCCTATTTAAAAATAGATCTAGATATAGATATGGTCCATTGTGCGCTGTACGCCTCCAGGAAACCAGAGACCCGGGCAATGAGACCCCATACAGGGGTGCATTGGGGTTCCGCTCCGTCATGTAGAGGTCTAGATTTATTCCTCATTTCTGTTGCACTGGTGACATCATGAACGCTAACCTAGCATGCTGGCGTCACCAGACACGCAGCGGCGGGGGGACAGAGGTCACGCAGATGCCAGCAAGGGATTAGATTAGATTAGCTTTATTGATCTCACAGCGGAGAAATTCACTATTAGATTAGTTTTGTTGCCAGTTGGAAGGAAGCGAGTCGGTCCATGCTACAAAAACACGAGTTAACGCGCTATTTTCAGGCTTATTTTCAATTTCTTTTAGAGGATTGCAATTATATTTTAATTTTTGTCTTTTGCCAATGACAGTGAGTGAGTTGGTTGGCCAAAGAAAATCTAAATATCATCTACATATCAAGCTAGTTTTTCTCCTTTCCTTGAATATTAATATCTTTTATTTTTTTCTTATTATTTGGTCAAATGGTTAAAAGCATAATGGATGTACTCTGTTGTTTAAGGTGCTGCTGGGTCTGCTGCTTCAGGACCGCGGACATACTCCACGCCTGCTTGGCTACTGCGGAGACCTCTACATGACGGAGCGAATCCCCAATGCGCCCCTGTATGGGTTCTCATTGCCCTGGCCTCTGGTTTCCTGGGTTCCTGGAGGCGTGCAGCGCACCATGGACCAGTGGTTCACACCTTCCTGGCCTCGTAAAGCTAAAATCTCCATGGGCCTGCTGGAGCTCGTGGAAGACATCTTCCACGGCACCTACGGGAGCTTCCTGATCTGCGACCTTGCCGCGGTGCACTTCAGCTACACCGACCGCCACGAGCTCCGTCTGACCAACACACACGTTCTGGTGCCTGAAGAGGAGTTCAGGCGCACCATGAGAGTCTCGAAGTGTGAGACGGATGCCGATTGCGTTTACGGAGTGGACTGCCGGACGTCCTGCGACCCGTCTGAGAAGCGGTGCAGGCAGGATCCTGTCATGCCCAACCTAGCAAAAGCGTGTGGCATGCTGAAGGACTACATCCTCCGTGGGGCGCCGTCAGAAATGAGGGAGGAGCTGGAGAGGCAACTTTACGCCTGCATGGTTCTGAGAGGGAATGCTGGACAGATGAACATGGAGCACTCGCTCATCCTCAATAACCTAAAAGCTCTACTTTGGAAGCGGATCTCTCACACCAAGGACTCGTGACGTGGTTCTGAACTCATGTGGATCAAAGTGGAAACAATGCTGTGATTTATGAACAGATACATAATGAAGTCATGTCTATCATCTTCTTTATGAATCGAGATGCACTTTGGGACCAAAATCCAATCTCCCGTTTTGTAAAATGTCTAGACTACGAGACGATATTGGCCCCAAATCAAAATGTTTTTTGCAGCAACCAGAGGTGATAACATCAAGTGTGGGAGAACAGGAGCTGAAAGGCAAGTTTTTAATGATTTTTTTTTTTTACAACAAACAAAAAAACAGCTAATTTTTTAGCTTTAGCATCCAACTTGCAATTAGCATGACTAGCATAAAAAAGTAGTCTCTGTATCCCCCTCAGAAGGTACATGCTGACCAGAACTTTGACATTCCAAACAAACACAATATTCCTTCTCAGACAGACATGGGGAGCACCACTACTATAATTCATTTAGCCTTCCTGTTATCTCCAAGTAGCCTCACTCTCTCTCACTTTCTTTCCCTTTGGTTAAACCAGGGACACACGTCTTTCTTACATCACTGTCTAACTTTTTATTTGTTTTCTTCACTTTTCTTCCTAGACCAAATACTGATGGTAACAACCAATGTGTTAGGTTCACTGCCTCTGGAAAATAAGCAGATTTTTGAGCTTCTTACTGTTCAGAGCTGGTTAAGCTGAAAAATCCACTTAATTAAATTAATAATATTAGGTCTACGAAGTCCTAATATTATTAGAATAAAGTCACAATGCTTCCAGAACAAAGTTGGTACATGAAAAGATTAAAGTCATTAACATCTGCCCTTGTACAATGAAACATTTTTTTTTTTTTTTCTGGTCAGCGTGACCAGATGGGACCATTTGTGTCTCGGCAGTCGCATGTTTCACCGGGTTGAAGGTGTCGTGATTCAAAGTCAAGTTAAACTCTTTACTGTGGACAGAGACACCACTGTTCCAGCATCTTTCTTTTATTCTGTCTCGATTGATATTTCTTTCATCTAAGATTACAGTTTGGATTAGATGGTTGAAGGTTTGATGCTGGTGGTAACAGTAGCAGTAAACTGGTCCCAGAGTCTTATTATAACTGGTTTTAGGATGGATAAAGGCACGATCCTGACCTCAGCTCTGTTGGAACTTAGAGGACGTAGAACGTAGTTGGCTGGTCTTTGGCTGGTCCCTAGCTGGTCCCTGGCTGGTCATTGGCTGGTCCATGGCTGGTCCATGGCTGGTCCTTGGGTGGTCAGTGGCTGGTCCCTGACTGGTCCGTGGCTGGTCCATGGCTGGTCCTTGGGTGGTCCTGGCTGGTCCTTGGGTGGTCAGTGGCTGGTCCCTGGCTGGTCCTTGGGTGGTCAGTGCCTGGTCCGTGGCTGGTCCATGGCTGGTCCCTGGCTGGTCCTTGGGTGGTCAGTGGCTGGTCCGTGGCTGGTCCCTGGCTGGTCCTTGGGTGGTCAGTGGCTGGTCCCTGGCTGGCCCTTGGGTGGTCCGTGGCTGGTCTGTGGCTAGTCCCTGGCTGGCCCTTGGGTGGTCCGTGCCTGGTCTGTGGCTGGTCTGTGGCTAGTCCCTGGCTGGCTCTTGGGTGGTCCGTGGCTGGTTCCTGGCTGGTCCGTGGCTGGTCCTTGGCTAGTCCCTGGCTGGCCCTTGGGTGGTCCCTGGCTGGTCCGTGGCTGGTCCCTGGCTGGTCCGTGGCTGGTCCTTGGCTAGTCCCTGGCTGGCCCTTGAGTGGTCCCTGGCTGATCCGTGGCTGGTTCCTGGCTGGTCCGTGGCTGGACTGGAAACTCTATCAGTGATGGGACTTAGGCCGGGCGTACACTGTACAAATTTCTAACCTTTTCAGGCAGAACTTGTGTGAGAATTTTTGGATCTTTTTGGGTTTCAGCCTCATGTTGCGTTGTGCATCGTGTCGTGTACAGGGGGTAACGAGGAGCGATCAGCCTCTCACGACCACCTCCCAATCAGGAATTGGAAGGCTGGGAGACAATCAAACATGTTGAAATTCAGTCGGCCCTCGTGAGAAAATCCTGCTGTCGAAGCAGAGCTAGGAGCCGATTTTCCAGAACCTCCAGCACTGCGCATGTACAAACAAGCGAGTTCTTCTTCCGGATTGAAGAGTCTGACCAGCGCCATCTCTCGGTGCCAAATCCAATGTGTGGTTTTTGGACGTGCAGTGTGACCTTATAGATCACGTTAGGCCGTACAGTGGAAGAACATCGTTAGCTTTGAACTTATAGACCCTGAGATTTCATTGTAGAGTTTGAGCTGTAGCTGAGTACAAAATTCGTACAGTGTATGCCCGGCCTTAGCGGGGACCTCGCATGGATGGATTAGTGAACAAAGCCCTTTGTTGTAAATTTATAATAATAACTGAGGTACGATACAACACATGTAGGCAGGGAGCAAACTAGGATATATGAAGGCTAAGCTAGTTAGCTCCTTGCAGCGAAGTTGTGAAAATAATGAGGGAAACTTTAAGATCCAGCTGGAAAGAAAATCCCCCAACATTTTTGACTCTTAGGGGGATAAAGACTCAAGTAGCGCAACGAATGGGACATTCAACGTTTCGTTCACAGAGGCGGAACCAAAGCTGCTGAGGTTTTCAGATGTTTAGGTAAACGTCCTTATTAATACTCATACTAGTAACAGCAATGCTATTCTTAAGCTCTACAGTCTAAATACAAATGCCTATAAATAGATAAATCAATTGATTGGTTCTTACCTTGATGCTGTCTCCCTGTTCGTGTCTCTAGGAACAGGAATTTTCTCTTTCTTGATGTTCTGATGGAGGTTCTGTGGAGGATCCACTAGAACTGAGAGGTTCTGTAGATCAGTTGATTTAATGGATATCTGTTGGTCTTCAAACAGGTCCAGCTGTCGCCTCACAGCGAGGCATTAGCGCTGTTAAGTAGCTGCCTTTATTTTCACCATTTGGCTTTCTGTCAGTTCTGTGGTTCTGCCAGCAGATGGAGCCACGTCTCTTATCTCATCGCACCCAGTGATGGAGTTCTATTTCGGCTCCAAAGTATGGAAGAAAAACAGTCTCCTTGGAATTTTTTTGTACACCAAGATTTTTTAGCACTGATTTTTTTTTACACTTTGAAATAAAGGTTAAAAAAAAAAATAAATTCCTTACACTGAATTTTTATCTGGTGAAAATTCAGCTGCAAAAAAGTCACCGGCAAAAAATTCAGCTAAACTGCAAAAAACTGCAAACGTGTTGAGCTTTTGGTGAGCTCAAGCCAAAGCGATCTACACTGCGCTCGAGCAGCTGCTAGCTAATGAAATTAGCTAATTTGGTCAGAAGAAAAAGAAGTTTCCCGTTGGCCGCTTCCTCTGGATCAAACCAAGAACCTTGGCAGACGGGGGATGCCGCACTAGCTGTGATCGGCTCAGTTATTTCACCCACTATGAAAAACTAATGTCTGTCTATAGGGCTTGGGCGTCATGACGTAATTACTTTGCATGGCCGCCATGTTGATGGCCTCCTTTACCGCTACTCAGACTACTGCCCATGACTACCGCGTACTGTGCTCCCTCTCAGCCGTGTTTTAATTTGATTAATTTCACCTTAGCTTGGTTTCAACCATGGTAAACCGTTGCTGTATTGTGGGCTGTAACAGCACAACACATGATCGCCATGGGAACAACATAGAAAATGGGTTAACTTTCCACCGCTTTCCTGCCTGGAGGCGTAACCACGGAGGCCAAGCGTCAGAGATAAAGAGTTGTCGGCTAGCTTGGATCACGGCTGTAAGACGACCGAACATAACTTTCCACAGTATCCCAATGTCATTGAGAGTGTGTTCCCTGCATTTTCATTCTGGTAAGTTAAAGATGCACGGTTTTATTTTATAGCCTACATTGTTTCTTTCCTTCAAAGTTGGGATCTTTTACGGATTACGATTACTGTGTTCCCACTGTTAATCTTTATGATCTGCAGCTCCTGAACCCATCGATTCATGAACTGCACATGAGACTCCAAGGACTTGTAGCTTGGGAACTGTTTTGAAGTATAGGCGCTCACTCATCGGTGCTCCACTCATTGTTTGGAACTTCATATGGATCCAAATTATTAATAATGCTGATTTTGTCAACATACCGGTCCGTGGCTTCTCTATTTAACGTGTCCCGGTAAATTCCAGATCCTTTTCAGGATTTTAATGTCTTTTTTCTCTCTACTTCTATGCCTCTTCCTTCAACAACAACGTATTTTCAGAGCTATGTTGACGTTCGCGTAGCCCTCAACATGGCCGCCATGTCACAATATGCAACGCGGATCCCAAGCCCTATGTGTAGCTACCTGACGTTTTGTAATCATATCTAATTATAACAAGAAAATCTCCTCATTCAGCTTCATTCAGACGGGAACAAAGCTACGCCCACCTGTTGTGTCACGTGACCAAATGAGCTGATTTCATTGGCTAGAAGCTGCTCGACTGCATTGAGTCTAGATTGCTTTGGCTTGAGTTCACCAAAAGGTCAACACATTTGCAGTCAATTTAGCAGGCAATTTTTTGCAGGAATTTTAAGGAATTTAATGTGTAAAAAAAAATCGGTTTTTAAAATTTGGTGCAAAAAAAGTAAAAAAAATCAGTGTTTAAATGAAGTGCAGATTCCAGTGACACTGTTTGTCTTCCATACCAAAGGGACCATCTAAACACTATCAGGACGGATGATTGGTGTAGATAACCTTTTTTATCAGGGGGAAACGGTTCCTGGTCTCTTCTGTAGAGGCATCTAAAACCACTGCACTCCTTTGATCAGAGAGCCGGATCTCCCAATAAGGATCTGTTTGCAGAAACAGCAGCCTGCTCAGCATTAATTATGACCAATGATTCGACGGCTGTTTGTTTCTCACAGAATGATTAAACTGAACTCATGCAGGATTTCTGTTACTCCAACACATCTGCTGGGAGATTATTTCGCTATAGAGGACCATCGATCTGCTGTCAGTGGTTTGCTGCCTGAAGTTGATTGGAAATGAAGGCAGGATAAACTACTCATAACTCCAAACTGTGATTGAATGTGAACAAATGTCTGTTTTAAACAGAAGAAGAAGAAGCCCTCATGGCCTTATGTTTGTGGACATTATTAGAATAAAAGCATCAATCTCAAGTATGAAGAAGATCCTGCTTCAGAAGGTGAATGTTCTCCTGTCCTTTTATAAAGGATGTTTTCTGTGTTTAACACAGTAAAGTTTATACTCTGTTCTTTTATCACATCTGTCTAAGATTTATTTTTTAATCATAATTAGAAGTAACAGAGGTTCATGTTGTTTTCTATTGTCTCTTTTTAAAGCTGGGCTGTTTTAGATTTTTGGATTCTGTCACACATCATGCTGTTATTTTAAAGACTGTTTAACTTTAAACTGGAAATGTGAGATACCAGATGCTGATTATAGAAAATAAAAAGGTTTATTTTCACTTTAGCTGGATTGAGATGTGACTCGAACCACTGAACTGTCGACCTGTAGAGCACATCCAGCTGACTTCCACTGCTGCCTTCAGTTTTCATGTTTGTTTTTTTTAACAAATAAACGCCATACCACTCACTGTCATGGGAGCTGTGTCTCTTTGTCAGGATTGATTTTAAAAATAACTTGATACAATGTTTACTTTATGGAGGATAAAAAGTGCCAAAATTAAATAAATAAATACAGCATTAAATAAATAATTGAATGTGTCAATAATTAATTAAATGTGGAATTAAATAAATAAATGTGTCATTCATTAATTAAAACCACATCACTAATATAAAGTGCCACAATTAAATAAATACAGCGATAAACAATTAAATGTGTAATTCATTAAATACATAAGAAATTAAATACATAAATGTGTCATTAATTTATTAAAATATGTCTTCATTTTATTAAAAAAATATATATAATTATTTCAGTTTGCATTTAATTATTTCATGGTCCTGTGTCGCAGTGCATTGAAACCATAAAAAGAATCTGTCAAACTCACCCATCAAAGTTAGGGGGCGGGGTTAACACGAATCGAGTCTCTGTAATCGATTTGCTTCGCCTTAATGTTCAGGCTGACCAATCAGGTGTTAGATAACTGCCCCCTAAATTAATTAGCAGCATCAAGGAAAAAATAAAAAGATAAGAGGCTGAAGTTTGTTTAAAATGGAGCCTGGATGGAAGTTCAGCTGAAGAAACTCAATGCTTTTCATACGTCCACCTGAGATACAGCCAATCAGCTTTGAACCACAGCAGTCCACTGGATCTCCCCATAAAGCTCAGCAGACCGTCTCTCCAACCAGCAGTCTACAGACTGACCAACTCCATCTATCTCCACTCCACCACCAGTTCCAGTCCTGGGAGGGAAACATCCCTGTTCTTTCCGTAAAAATTCAAAAAATATCCACTGGACTTGGTTTTCAAGATTTGAAGACGTTTCTCCACCTCTCCAGGAAGCTTTCTCAATTCAAATGTCTGGATCCGCAGTGAGTTTGAGTTTTATATGGACAAGGCCTTGTATTGCTTGGAAACATGCAAATGGTAACCGACCATTTGCATGTTTCCAAGCAATATTTTTTGAATTTTTACGGAATGACTGTGACCTGGATGACTGAGAACCTTCATCAGCATCCCTGTTCTTTACTCCTGTTCATGCATATCTATCAAAATTCAGCGCTAATGTTTCCTGCCGCGGTCTGAGCGCCAAAGACGTTTCTCCTAATTGTCTTTTCTCTTCGTGTGAGTTTTTCAGATTGAAATAGAAATTACTCAACAAAGAAAATCAGCTGTAAAGTGGAACCTAAAATATGAACTGAAGTAGGCAGGGGCGGATTTAGAACATTTGGGGCCCTAGGCAAAGACAGGCAGGGGGCCCTCTGAATTGAGAAGACAACACATAAAACAGCCCAATTCTACAGATAGAGAAAGGTTAATAGAATAGACCTCCATTATCTGTTCTAGGTTTTGTCCCTCTTCTCCAGAAGCACCATAGAGAGCGTTCTGAGCAGCTGTCTCACTGTGTGGTGTGGAGGCTGCAGCGCCTCAGACTGGAAGAAGGTGAGAACAGCAGAGAGGATCATGGGGGCTCCTCTTCCCTCCATTAAAGACATTTCATCCCAGCGCTGCGTGTCCCGAGCCCGTGACATCATCAATGACCCCTCACCCCCCCACCATGGACTGTTCTCCCTGCTGCCCTCTGGGAAGAGGCTTCCCAGCATTCAATGCAGGACCAGCAGGTTCTGCAGCAGCTTCTTCCCCAACGCCATCACACTGATGTTTTGTAGAATGGGTTACAAAAAAAGAAAAACAAAAAATTAAGTCATAAGTTTACGTTACTGTTTTTCATCACTGCTGCTTACCTCATCAAGGTACTTTAAAAAATGAGGTCTTCTAGACAGCTCCTCTAAATGAAATGTCTTTGTTTAAGCGTGTGTACTAAATGAAATCCAAGTATAAATCCGCTATATAGTAGGGTTGTCAAAAGTATCGATACTCAAAAGTTGTATCCGGATACAATACTCATTTTCAAAACTAACAATACAGTGCTACCACCAGTGGCACCTAAACAGTCATTCATCTTATGTGCAGATTAGAGGAAAATGCACTTTCTGAACACTGTGTGATTGAATAATTCTGTGCACTTTTCGGTTTCAGACTTTTTTCTGCAACATGTGCAGCTGCTGAGAATTATTTTTGTTTTTTAACCGGTTTGGTTCGTGTCATTGTTATGTGTGCAAAGCATAGCCAAGGAAGGAACACTTAATTTTAATTTTGTAAGTTTTTTATCAAGCTTGCTTAATATTGTGCACAGCATACAACCTCAAAATATTGTTTATTGCATTTTGTTTATTAATGAAAAAATCTGTTGAATTTGAGTCTTTGTTTTTATCCTTGTGGTATCGAAAATGACATCCAGTATGGAATATTTTACTTAGCATCAGAGTCGAGTTGAAAACTTTATCGTGACAACCCTACTATATAGTCCCCGCTCTACATATTGATTTAGTGGGTTAGGGCGGACGTTCAGACACAGTCTGGAATTTAGCAGCAGGTGTAACGTCAAACTACTGGTGGAGGAAACACTGGCATTCAAATTTAAGTTCCTCTGCTTTGCTGCATCTTTGTCACGATAGAAAATTAAAGTTAGGAAAAAGAACAGGTGCCTTCCACAGCCGAGTGCGACTTCACTGGGAGCGACACTCGATAGTTAAGGGTTAGTGGTTAGGGAGCGGTTTCAGCAGAGGGGCCATTTGGCCTGACAAGGTTTAAAAGGGGAAATGAGGAGAAAATGGAACGTTGAAATAAAGCTGCGTATGCAGTTCAACATTTCCAGATTTTCTCTATCAAATTGTCAATTATATATTTTTTTAAATCCACAATCTCCCAGAAGACCAACAAAAATGTGTATAAATATGTCTATATATATATTTCTATACATTTATATAAAAGGAAAATAAAATATATAAAATATATATTTCATATTCTGCAAACTAATAACTTTCAAAGCCGTTTTTAGCGAAAAAACTTTCTAAGTGTTCAAACTTGAAACGAGTTTCCTTCAAATTCTCTTCTTTGAAACGTGTTCTTGGCGTTCCATAATGTTGGACCAACTTTCTCTCCATAGCTACACTCTTACTAAAGTTGTCTATCAGACATGAATGTTTCTAGAAACTACATTATTTTACTGTTTAACTGTGAGGCTGCAGTGGAAGACAGAGACACAGAGACGGGGTGGACTTGAACACATTTATTAGTCTGTGAGGACGGGCCCCGTCCTGTCGGCCCCTAACCGTCCCCTGCTTCTTGTTCTTGTGCTCGTAAGAAGCTGGCTTTTTTCTGGGCGACGCGGTTCTTCCTCTGTGCCAGGGACAACTTGGCGCGGTTCCACCTGCACCAGAAAAACAAAACAAGCCGACTGATTAAAGTTCGCTCCATCGGCTGAGCGGCTGCTCTGATTGGACGCGGTTAACCCACCTCTTCTTTGTGACGTCTCTTTTGGGTTTCTTTTCAAGTACGGGATTCGCTCTGATGGCGGCGTGTGCTTTCTTATACATTTCTTCTACCTGAAACCAAAACAAGAGAAACGTTTAAACGGCGGCGTTCAGAAAGGCGAGCTGTTCTTCTAAAACCACGGTGAACATCAGCCAACGATGCAGAACGCTGGATTTCAGGGTGCGAGCGACGGACGCCGTCCTACCGTGTCTGGTGCCACTCCGTTCTTGATGAAGCGAGAGAACTGCTTCTTGTAGGCCTCCTCGTCCTCCTCCATCAGGTAGGACATGTAGTCGGCCACGTTCATGCCCATGATGTGCCTTCGGTGCACCTCGGCGTTGAACTCCTTGCTCTCCAAGTCGTAACCAGGGAAACGCTTCAAGCTGCAGGTAAAAACAGACAAAGTCAGGAAGGTGGATCCTCCTCCCAATGAAAGATAAACCAATAAACACACAGAATCTAATCTGCATCCATCTGATCAGAATCGGCCCGATAAGCGAACCTGGAAGAAACCAGCCATGATGATCCAGCAAAGCATTATGGGTATTTAACTGAAGCAGAACAACACCTCGGTCCAATGGTTAGGAAAGTAAATTGAGGCAGTTTCTCAATTCACTAGAACGCGAGTACGGACTCGTGTTCTCGCCAAGTCTGTTGTTAACTAGAACCCAGGAAAGTCTGGACTCTGGGAGCACGCGGAATAAATCTGAGTCAACTGGAACTGATGCGTACTGATGACATCACCACATTCAAAGCTCGTCTGGAGCTGCATTTCACCTCCTGTTATTAATAGTCTCTACATAATAAATTCTTATTTCTTTCATTTAGTGGAGGAATAATAATGAACACAGTCAGATAAACACAAATCAAATGAACATTTTTCCAAATAAGACAAAAAATGTGAAGAAAAAAAATTAAATCTTATACTGAAAAGTGAACCATATTTTTAAAATTTTTTGAAAAATATTAAAATCAGAAAAGTTTTAAAATAAAAAAAAAGTTAAAAAAGTATGTTTTATGACATGAATTTTTCTTTAATAGCAAAGTGTAAACAACACTTAACTTTAAAATACGCATGAATTATTTTTTTTTAATGATTTTTCAAATTCCTCTTTAAATCGCATCTTTCTCTAATTTTTCTTCTAAATTTGCAAGCTTATAATCTCGTAAACATGCATGTTTATTTTCTTGTAAATTTGCGTTTTAGTCTCATAAATTTTCTACCCATTTCCTTCTAAATACGGAAGTTTTTATAATCTCGAAAAATGTCTGTTTATTCTCGTAAATATGCAACTTTACTTATTAGGGTCTTTAAAAAAGTAAGAATGAGAGCTTCTCTCAACTGAATAGAGACATTATAGATAAAAAAAAAAACTGAGCTAAAAACAGCTGGAAGCCGTCAAAGAATATGGAGTGAATTTGATTCCATTAATGTTGTGATGAACATGTTTTGTAAATAGAAATTTTAAAACAAATCCATAAATAGACAAAAAAAAAAAAAATTTGTCATCTTCTATGAACCCCAGGCCTGCAAATGGTTACGTCTCATCAAATATTTTATTAAGGCCAGTAAAAAAAAAAAAAAAAAAAAAGACTAGAACCTCCACTGACCCTTAAAGATCCAAATGACCAGGATGAAAAGTAAAATCTAAATCTAAATCTAAAAAAATTAGAAAAGCAAAACATTTAAAATCTGAAAAATAATATATGTCAAAGTTTTTAAATTTGAAAAACATTTTTTAAATATTCATGTTCTATTACATCTGATTTCAAATAAAAAAATAAATTCTAAAAAATAGCAAAGTGTAGAAATGCTGGCTGAACTTTATTATACGCATGAATTAATTTTTTAAGGATTTTTTAAATTTTATTTTAACCCTTTATAATCTAAATTTCCAGCCAACAGTATTACTGGAATCCAGGACAAGAACTTATTTACCTTTGTAACATGAAAAAATATGAATATTTTGATGGCAAAATATTAATGTCAATATAATAACAAGAAACGCAAACTTGCCCGAATATATTAAGAAAAATAATTAAAGTGCTTCTATAAGAAATTCATGAAAATCACTCAGTTCAGTGATTTAGTCCAACATAACCTCAGAAGCAATAATGTCGATACTGGCACTGACATTTTTTTTGTTTCTAAACCTAAATAAGAATTGTTAACTAGACTTATTAACTTTACTTTGTAACTTTTCAATTTGCTTTTTACACCCCCCCCCCCCCCCCCCCCCCCCCCCAAAAACTTCATTTCCAGTAGGTAACATGTCAGCCAAGGGCTCATCTAATTGGTCAAATGCCAAAATAAGACGTACAGCCATGTAGCAGCATCTTTGCTGAATGGACGGATATAGATCTTGTGCGTCTAGACCTCACTGAGGTACGGGGGGTTGTAAGGGTTTTGTAAGGGTTACGCAAGTGATCAAAAACGTTAACTTGCGCTATAAAGGGTTAAATTGCATTTTCCTCTGATCTTCTTAATAGAAACATGTTTTTTGCTTTCAAAAATAAAAACTAATTCTCCGTACTCCCTCTGTTTAAGATCCATTGTTAATGTTTGTTTGATAATAAATGTTTGTTGTTGAAAAACTTCTGTGAAAAACGCTCCCAAAGAGCCATGCTAGTAAACAGTTAGCGCCCCGCTGTGCGGAGCCCGACCGTGGTGGTGTACGTAGAAGTGTGATTCTGACCTGTGAGGAATGGCCAGCCCTCCGGCCACGGCCCCCTTCAGGGCTCCAAACACCTTGTTTCCTGTGGAGGTTCTGGCCAGCCCTGCATCCAGGTAGCAGGTGAAGGCGCCGGGCTGCCCGTCCACGCTCTCCACGTTAAACTCGTCTCCCGTCACCTCCACCTGACCTTCGTAGATCTGATCCATGCCAAACTTGTGCAGCAGCTACAAAGTGAAAACGAGACGTTTAAACGTTAGGAATCCGAAGCTTTGCAGGAAGCTGAGTGCGACAGGCTGCAGCCGGTTTACCCTGCGGGCCAGCAGCAGGCCGGTACAGTAGGCGGCGGCGTAGTTAGTGAGGCCCACGTTGATCCCATATTTGGGCAGCTCATGGGAGTAAGCGGCGCTCACGATGTGGTCTCCCTCGATCTTCGAGTAGGCGATCTGAAAGGTGGAGAAAAATCATTCAGAGATCCTCTAAAAACAATAAAACGGGGCAAAGTATGGGGAGAAATTGGCTCCAATATTAGTGAAAGAAAAGAAAAAGTTTCAAAAAAAGTGCTTTTAAAAATAAAATATTTAAATTCAAGAGTTAAACAAATAATTTTCAAGTTTGCCAAATTAGGTTACATTTTATTTTTTCTCTCCAAATTGTGTTTTTCTTATGTGGAGACTTGATCTTTATTTTTGGTTGGTCTGTGTCGGACCAATAAAAAGGCGGTTGCCGATGCGAACACGGAGCAGGCCAGTTTCTATTGGTCTACGCAGAGCAGCCTGAAATCTAACTGGTAATCTGTATAACGAATGGTGCCTTCATGTGGCATCGTGATTATGGAAAATATCAAAAACTCTCAGGTCTTATTTTCCACTGGGAAGGTTCTATGAGTCCAGAATTGAGGTAAACTTTTACCTTCCAACATGGCGGACAGCAGTGAAATGATTCGGTGTGGTGAATGCTGCATCGTTAATGCTACATTCAGACCGCAAGCAGCAGAAGAAGCAGGAGCAGCTAGTTTACATGCTAATGGTTGACGCGCAGCAAAAGGTCCTGCAGCGCGTTTGGAGCATCTGATGCGCTTCAGAAGCAGCAGCTGCT
This sequence comes from Cyprinodon diabolis, assembly GCA_030533445.1. Classification (NCBI taxonomy): domain Eukaryota; kingdom Metazoa; phylum Chordata; class Actinopteri; order Cyprinodontiformes; family Cyprinodontidae; genus Cyprinodon; species Cyprinodon diabolis. Next base: position 2,164,807 of record CM060067.1, on the reverse strand, counting down.
GGAGTTGGAGAAATTATACTTTAGCTGCTGGACGCGCCTCATTAACCAATGAGAGAAGCCGATCTGGGAGCTGGCAGGGAGTCAGACACAGCACTGCTGATGCAGAGCGCTATGATCACTCCTCTGAAACAGTTTATTAACGCCTAAATTAACTTAAAATGGCAGAATATGTTAAGATTTTATAATCCTGGTGCTTGGAGTTTGGATTACGTACATGAAAACCGGCTTCCAGCAGCAAACAGTAGCGGAAAAGCGCGAACTGATCACAGCAAATTTAGCCACAATTGTTCCAGACAAAGAAAGGATAGGGTAGCTCCGCCCACCGCGCATCACACCCAAAACTGGTACAAGCATCAAGAATGAAGCAGCTCGCGCGTTTTTATTGCTTTAGGTCTGAACGTAGCATTCGGGTTCTCTCTCATCTACACAATGCTGTCAGACACTTTGTTTTGTTTTAATAATATCAGCTTTTAAACGTGTGGTTCTTAAAATTAGTGTTAATTCTATCAGATGCTAGCTAGCAGTCTGCCGAGCATACAGCTGGAAACCGTGTTCTGATTATTTTCTCATTTGATCTGTAGCATATGGCAGTGAGCTCAGGTGATTAGCAGCTCAGGTAAATCTGTGGATCCAACATGTTCCTCTTCTCTTACAACAAAAGCACTTGAACACAACACGCTGCTAACTTCCACTTTACAAGTGGAAAGGGTCATCGTTAGCAGAGCACATGGAGGCAGAACTAGCCTACCTGCAAATACTATAAAACTAAATCTGAAAACAATAAAGAAAAACATTTTGCATATTATAAATTACTCTAAGTTTTTCTAAAATTCCCTTATTAAACCCATGTACTTCAAATTTCCTTTTTGTTTTGCATTCAATAATATAGGAAGACATTTCTCTCCATAGCCGTTTAGACGTGGGAGTGGGTAACCAACCTGGCAGCAGACGTCTCTGTTGGAGAGGCGGACGATCAGTCGGTATTTGGGCGTGTTGTACTTGTTCTTATCCTGAACAACCAGGCGCTTGCGAGCGAAGAAGTCGGTTTTTCCCTCTGATAATTCAACAGGAACCAAAGGTCAGCGGTGAAACGGTCAGTTAAGAACATCAGCATCAAACCGTCCTGCTCTACCAAGATAACAGTTTTCTGTTGGTTTACACTTTTTTTTTTTACCCAGCAGGTCAAAGAAATCTGAGGAAAAAAAATCTGTTGCTTTAAATTTCTGACAGATTGATCAGTACAAACAAAAAAATTAAGGCAATCAATTGAATTTAACAGTTCAATTAATTAATAAGTATTCCAGCCAATCAGAATGCTAGAACAATGATCCCAGCATTTATTAAAAGCTCATTAA